>VXBJ01001351.1:12743-271636 GCA_013400055.1 Nycticryphes semicollaris | reverse complement strand
GGCCCCCGCCCCCCCCCCCCCCCCCCCGCCATAGGGATGGGTGAGGAAGCGCTGCGGGCCCGCACCTGAAGGGCCGGGGCGGGAAGGGCGGGCGGGAGGCGAGGCCTAAGGCGGGCGAGGCAGCCCGGGAGCGGCGAGACGGGGCAGTCCCGCGGGGAACTGCGGGCAGGAGGCGGCTGCCAGCCGGCAGAGGGGCGGCTGGGCGCCCTCACAGCAGGTACTGAGCCGGGGTGTGGGGGGGGTTGGAGCGGGGAGCGAGAAGGGGGCACCCCTGGCCGGCGGGGCTGCCCGCCGCCGGCTCTCTGAGGAGAAGGGGGTGGGCGACATGTGCGGGCCGGCGAGGCCGAGCGCCGGGGTGCGCCGGGGTTGCTCCCCGGCGGCCGCGGGCAGCCCGAGACCCCGCGGCGCCTGGCGGAGTGGCCCTCCCGCGGCTGCCCCCCTCTCCCTGGCTGCCCTTCCCCAGGTCCCCGCGGCGGGCGGTGGGGTGGTGGTTGGCTTCCTTTGCCCGGCAGCTCATCGGATACGGAGACCTATTTCCAGCTGAACCATCGGCACGCCGATGCCCGACAGGCTCCGTGACTCGCGGCACAACTCGGTATCGCGACAGGGGCCGTGCGTGAGTGTAAATAGGAACAAGACTTGGCTGCTGTTGAGCAGTCTTGCCAAAGTGACTCTTCCGTATCGGTCGCTGGCGTGAATATAACACAACTGCCGTGTGTATTGATTCTTATTGAAACCTGGTACTTCTGCAATTTGTAATTTATCATTTTCTCAGCTTGCGTGTAGTTTGTGCCTACCACTTTCTCACCGTGAGTCTTCCTGAGAAGCAAAAATGAATGAGCTTTTTTACAAACCCTGATGCATTTCACCCGGTGTGTACAGACAGGTATCTTGAATGGGACAGGATAGGCGCATATTGAGCTAGGTGGTTTTTCCAAAGCAGGCTAAAACTTGACAGACAAATTGAACTTGCAGCACATGAATTGTAGAAGGCGGTGTCACTGGGCAGTTTGTGTTACCGGCGATGCCGCACAAGTGTGGTACCCTGCCACTGTCCTACAGCATCGGCGGTGGGGTTAGGGGGTTTGGAGTGAAGACCTGTCAGTGCCTGAGGCTGATTTGTTTATGGATGTACCTGTGTTAATTTGACAGCACGCTCCCAAGATTTGGCTTAGGACCATATTTTTTTTGTCGAGTGACAGACCTTGAGAAATGGAAGCCAGGGGGGGAAATAGTAACTATATTGAACTGCTGCATAATTAGCTCTTCATATAAATTAGGTCTGAGATTAAATTGTGCTTAAAACAGTCTCAAATTGATATTGCTATAAGAAAATGTCCTTCTAAAACCCAAATATTCTGTGTGAATTAACATCTAAGCATTATCATAGGCAAGAAATAACTGATTAGATCACCTTCTCCAGGAACACTTCAGGTAATTAGAGATACGGTTTAGCCAGAACTCAGAAAGAAGTTGTGAATATAGGTAGACAGAGTTTCCCTTCTGAACTGGATGAAATTAGCATCTGAAAACACATTATATTTACTGAACTTACAACCTGCTATATCTAAGAGCACTATTAAAGCAGCAGGTGTGATCATAAGCAGTCCGGTTCAAAAGCCAAAGTGTATTTTGTAATGCATACCATGTCATACAGCTGGATGCCTGTGTGGTTCAGATCACTCTGGTTATTAAACAGCAGTCTAAAATAAATACCATCTTAAATTCAGCTCTGGACAAATTAACTTGGCTTCAACGTGGAGACGTGCCCAATATCTCATGGGAGGCATTTCTCTAGATAAGAATGAAAAGGTCAGTATCGTGGCCGTTCCTACAATGTACACTTGCGTAGGAAGAGAATTAGATCTCAAGGAATGTACACTGGGCCACAGCAGTCCAGTGCCTGGGCAACTGAATGATTCTGTGGGCACATGCTCTTCAGAGCTCCTTGCAGTTCTAACCCTTGGTTTCTGATCCACGTAGGCTTATTTTTTTCCCTGTAATATTTGCTGAATGCATTGAGGTTGGCTGTTCGATGTGCCTTTAGTTTTGACAGATTTGATTAGTTAGGTGCCCAAGCTGTCCAGGGATTCAGAAGTGAGATGTTCCTTGAAAAGGTGCTTTTGGAGAGCCTAAGTGTCCAGATTACATACAGATGGTCGGGGTCACTTAGAAAACATGCAGGAGAGTATATTGCCATGCCGCCCTTTTCTTTCATTTCTTTGTAAGATTTGTCTAGAGCTGTTACCCAAATACAGAGAGCCAAGTTATGAATTTGCATCTTTAATTTCTCAAGAGAGTGCTAGAGCTATAAACCTGTGTGTTGTTCTGGGCTGGTGGTCTCTGACTCCTTGCTTATGAAACTTTTTCACCTTGCTTTCAATACAAAAATATTCATTAGGTGAGCTGTGATTCTACAACTCAGTGGCTAGGGCATGAATCCAGGAGGTGGGAAGTTTCTAGTCTTTTTTCCAGCTGTGTGTTAAATATTAAAAATATATTTGCAGAATACATGTGGTTAAGCAATATTGAATTTCAAGAAAAATATATTTATTATTAAAGTGTCCCTTGATTCTTGCAAATACTTATAAAAATCACACCTACTAAAAATGCTGCCCCCAAAGGGGATGTTGGACTTCACAGAAGTCCCATCAGTTCCACTGCTGCCATCCCCTGCACTTAATTTAGGTGCTGCATCCCTGCATGATTAAGTCCTTTTTCTTCTTATGCTATGGAAAGAGTGAATGTGGGCAGGATTGGTCAGTCAGTCGTGTGTGTGTAGGCTGTTAATCTCCAGTGCTGGAGGAAAAGCTCAGACTCTGGTCTCTCTTACTTTGCCCTAGTCATTAGGCTTAGTCACTTTACTTGTTTGTTCTGTCACTTGTGTTCCGTATCAGCTGGTTTGCTTTTCCCTCGGCCGCTATTCATCATCCTCGTAGGTGTTTTAGTTTCAGCTGGAGGCTACTCGGAATGCACTCCCCAGGGTTGTGGGTTGGCTGTGAAAAAGGGTAATCCTGCTCTGGCCCCCTGTTTTTCCCCACAGTTCATTCTGACCTCACCTTCTGCAGTCAGCCACAGGGGGAGTTTCTTTGTTTTGGTGGTTTAATTTTGCATGTAGTCAGTGAGCTAGGCCAACTCATCATGCAGCTGCATGTTTACTAGATTTAACAGGAATGGTTGTTGGCAAGGGAAAGCTGAACTGCCCCTCTGGTAGCAGCCAGCCTTTTAGACACCTTGAGGACAGAGGGACACTGCCCCCACATCTGGTGGGCAGAAGCAGAGGACCTGCATTGGAAGGGCAGTCTCCACTAGGAAGCCAGGCTTTGGCTAGCTTAGTCCTACTGTCTCCCTAGGAATCCCTCCCCGCTTTAGTTTCTGCCAGAAGCACCCTTTGACATTGGTGGAAACATTTCTTGAACTTGTTTGCTTGATTAAAACGCTACTTACTTCATTTCATGAATTTTGCATGATGCATATCCTGACCTATTGCTCCCCTCATCGGACTCTTGTTTAATTTCATGAAAGAACAGTTTTGTTTACTCTGAATTGCAATCTCCCAAGACACCTTAAATCTGGTAAATGTTCTCTCTCTCAGTAAGACAACACCCAGTGTCCATCAGCAGAGAACCTAAGATCTCGTCTCTTTAAAGTGAAAGGCAAAGTGGGCTTTGACTTCCAAGTAGGACAGGCTGAGTTGGAGTTGTCCTTCTGGTTAGTAAAGCTACTCAGGCTCCATCAGAAAGGTTGTTTATGTAGAGAAAAATTATGTTGATAGCCTTTTGCAGCCAGGATGAATCTTCAGCTTTAAACTGAGGAGCCTCATGTGGGCAGAGGTTCAAATCCTGGGTTTGGTTTGAGCTGATCTGGGTTGCATCATATCTCTTACTCACGTTAATACATCAAACTGTGCAGAATCAATCAGTGAGGACACTTCTCTTAAGCTTAGTAGGAGCGTTTGTTTGCCTTTTGCTTGAAGTTTGCATTAATTCCGTGCCAAAAAAAAAATATGTCAGAAATTTGATGCTTATCTTTCCTGTAAACTGTACCCTGGTGATTTTGTTTTGAAGCTTTGTTTTTTGGTGATCTAATAGCCACACTTAAACTGGGAAGAACAGATAATTCAGCCCCAAATGAAGGCCCTTGGTGTTTGGAGGGGCGGGAGGGGGGGCTTTTGTGGTGACTGCAATGAGCTTTGGGTCTGGCCTGAAGAGCAAGTTCTGGAGATGCTGCTTTGGCAATTAAACCAGCTTTGAAGGCCAAAAAAAGACATCTAGGACTATGACCCAGAAGCCTCAAAACTTACTAGGCGCTGAAATCAATTTGGCACCAATGCTTTGGAGCCTGGAACCTGGATGTGGACTGATACGATGTGCTCCAGCCTGGGCAGGCAGGTGTCTGGCTCCCTTCTCAGCATCCCTCAGGTGGCTGGATGTGGCCCTGTCCACCCTGCTTGTTGATGGTGGGCCAGCATGTCCAGCATCAGGTGGTTCACGTGGCCTGATGATGGCCCAAGCCTTGACCAGGGTTTGGCAGGGGATGAAGGGGGCGTATAAACAAGGGTTAAGGGCAGGTTCTCTTGATGAGATTCAGGCATCCATTCTGCTGTGTGTCTGCATCTTCTGATGAGGAAAGCAGCTGCCATACGGACAAGAGGGTCCATCGGAACGATGTTTGAAAGTAGCTTGAGCTAGCAGGGCTGCTGTGGTTAGCGGTGAACTGGTACACAAATACGTTGTTTCCTGTTTTGGAGAGATTCATCAAATGTTGGCTAGTACTGGTCTTCTGGCTGACAAAAAAACATTCTCAAGACCAGTTTCATTTTGCAGTAGAGAAAAATTCAGTGTTTTAGTTCTGGGTTGGGGTTTTGTTTGGGTGGGGTTTTTCCAACTTACTTTTGCAAAATGGTATTGTTGGCCTCTAGATTGGGAACTCTTTGTCAGTCTCCCATTCAGATTCTCTGTCTGCTCAGCAGTGACCAGGGTAGCTAAAAGGTCTCCTCCGCAAAACTTTGATTAAATACAGAACATCTCCCTGAATCCTGGCTTTCATTCAGTTTGGTGGTACGTGTGCTTCCAGATCTAGTTTCACCAATGTGTGAAATCATAGGTCAAAAATGTTTTGTGAGGAATGTGGATTTAAACTCAACAGGATAAAAACTCCTATACTTTCATGGTGTAGTGATTGTTCACTTTGTCGTCAAGCTCATTTGTCCTGAGGGGAAAAAGGGAATGGTGAGCTCATGCTGCCAACTTCTGCTCTCAGGACCTCTGTCTCCTCAGAAGGGAGCAGAGCATCATGCCCCATAGTTGTAGCAGCATTCGGCCTATAATCACTGGGATGCTCCCATAAAATGGAGACAGTTCCAATTTCTGCTGGTTCCTCCCAACATCTATGCAAAACTCTTTAAAAATATCTCTTATGCTGTGCCTGGTTAACACTCATCTGCCTGGGCTGCAGCCAACTACTCTGGGCAGTACAGCTCCTCGAGAGGCACCGTTCGGGCTGCTAGAAGTGTTTGTGGGTCCCTGGTCTGGGTGGATTTAAAGCAAAGTTAATAAATCTTTGTACCTTATGAAGACAAGATCCTCCTGCATTTTTATTTTAAAGTGTGCTTAGGCAGCTTTCTGAGCTCAGCCCACGTGCCCTGCAGAGCCATATTCCCAATCTGGTTTGGATTTGAATTAATTAAGATTCCTGTTCTTGAGTCATTCATTTAATCTGTTTTCATATATGAGATGTACGGCAGTCACCTGTTTCCTTTCTTAAACTCAGCCATAGTCTTTTAGCCTTCATTTATACAACTTACATATTTTCTTCTTCTTATCCCAAAGCTGTTGTCCCCAGTTGTCACCACAATGCTGTAACTGGATATAGACTGACAGCACGGAGCAGAACTGCTCAACAGGGAATCCTCATCCTGTGGAAATTTCATAGTTCTTTGTTTATGGCATGGAATGAGATAATAATTAAATGTGAAACAACTATTAAATAATTAACGTAAAAAATATTAAAAACTGCTTCATCTAAAACAAAGCAGTAAATGTTTGTGTGTGCATGTGTGTATATACATATATGTAAATATTCCATCTTGACTCTTGTAGGTCAACAGGATTCCCTTGAAATAGTTTTAATGTTAAGGAAACTGTATTTTTCCATGCAAAACTGTTTGAGTTTTCTTCTTTTTCTCATATATACAGAAGGAGCTATTTTTTATTACCTGTCTGGATATTATATGTGTATCCATGTGTTTTCTGGGTGGCTCTGTGATCATGGCAGAGGCTGAGGAGTCCTGGGTGCTATTCAGTGCTCTCTTTCAGTGTTGCCTTGAGCTGGTTTCCAAGGGCCATCATTTCAAAGCTAGGCATGTTTAGCCATGTTGGGGAGTTCCACTGCACAGACAGATGCTCTTGCCTAAAATACCTTCTTCTTGGCTGTCCTGTTGAAAAATGCAACCAGATGTTTCCAGTTCTCTTTGGTATCAAGGCTATAGAGGGACTGCTGACAGTTCTATTTTTGTGGCTTCCTGGCATTACTGCAGAGGGAGAAAAATTGGATTAAAACCTGACACAGAATATGTAATGAAAGTCTTGAGTTTTAAGTTAGATTATAAAGTAACCATAGATGATTGTCATGATTTTTTCCCTAATCTGCTTAGAGCAAAGGACTTATCTTATGTTGAATTCTTTCCATGTTCTCATCAAAAGCCAAGTTCTTTTTACAGATATTTCAGTCTCTTCAGTTTTCTTTTCTGGTGTCCTGACTTCAACTCTTGCTTTGCTGTTTTCCATCTGAGTCCAGAACGATCTGCAGTCCAACATAATAGATTTATTCTTCTGTGTTCACTGCCCCAATGCATACCATATTGTACATCCTTGTCCAAGTCAGTGAATTTATCTGCAGTTCACAGGAACAGTGTTGTCAGTTCAGTAATTGGATAAATTGGTTACTTGCCTAATGCAGCATTAGGAAGAAACACTCTATCAACTTTTACAGCCCTGAGCATAGGGGATTCAGCATATTAAAATCCCAACTTTTAAACTTTATCATGGGATAGATTTATAATGTTCCCTTCTTAATTCAAGTATAAATCTCGCATGAGAAAAATTGGCTCAGAGCTATGAAAATTGTTCTTTTGGCCCTTGTAAATGATATTATTAATCTTCTGCATACTGGGGCAGGCTTGGATTAAGTTTGCATTTAAGGGCTGCAGGTGCAAGGCTACAAGACAAAGCCAGAGTCAGGGTGTCCCTGGGGACGGTGTCAGAAGGACAACTTTGGATGGTGTACTTGTGCCAGGGTTTGTTCCCCTTCTCCAAGGGGTGCCTGGAAAGCAGAGGCAGTTGTTCTTCTAGCACAATAGCTCAACCACATGCACCTGCTCAGCTTTATTTTTCTTCAGGGAAGTAGGCAAGAGCAATTAGTTCTTCTTCATGACGTACTCTCGGTTTGGTGGTCTGTGCCTGGGCTGCATGTGCAGAAGCGCTGAAGGCCATTTGGCCTCCTCCAGTCTGGAGCCCTGGGAAGAAGCAGCTGCTGAGCTGAAGGAGACCGTGGATAGATTGCACAAGTGCTCTTTCTGTAGGGTTCAGTTCAGGGCCTGCACGAAAGGAAACATAGATTAGATCATCTTCGTCTGGGCAGAAAAACTGGAGGGAGAAGGGAAGGTTGCAGTGGGACACAGCATGGTCTTTCACAACTTCACGTAGGAAGATGTGGCTGCTCCAGGCAAAGCTTCTGCCCTGGTTCTGTTAGAGCTAGACCTCCTCAGCAGAAGCACTGACTTCAGAGGTAGTTTTCTTTGCCTCAGGAGAAGACTGCTACAGCCATACGATATTTTTGTACAATTGTCACACTTCAACTGACAGCAGTAAAGTATTAAGCACTCCCGCTGATTGCAAGGGTTTTAAACTTCACATGCAACTGTTATCTCAAGGAGAGCCCCACAAACAATATTCTACCTGAACACTAGGGTAATCACCAGAGGGATGTGGATATACTCTCTGCAGGCTCCTGTCTTCCTCCTCTTCTCCACTTGCTCAGAATACAGTCAGGAGGGTGCAGAGGCAAACAGACCAGTAACAGTTTGGGATCTCGGTACGATGCTGTGGGTAGGAGAGCAATCCTGGCCTTACAAGTCTTAATTAATGAAATATACTGTCACCTTAGGTTATCCTGTGACATTGTTGAATCTGAGATGCATAGATCAGTTGTGGTATTGGCCTGAATAAAACTGGTCAGAGAAGCAGAGCAATGTTTTGAGAAGAACTATACAAAACAGACTTGAGTGGTGTACAGTCTACAGGTTGAAACTTGTCTACATGGCTTGTTTTGGTCTACATAGCTTACTGAAGAGAAACAGAAGGAAAGGTTAGATCCTCATCTCTTAAGATCTGAATGATGACAAGATCTGAAAAGAGACACTATTAATTATCACTCTTACAACAAAAACATAAAAAGTCAGAAAAAAAAATATTCCCAGTGAAGGTGATCAGCTATCAGAATGTTTTCCCAAATAAAACCCAGTTCTCTTCCTGCTCAGGTTCCTCAGTGTAGTGCAGGAGTAAGTAACTGGTTGAAATTCAGTGGTGTCAGTAACTGAGGAGAGTGGGACAAGGGCCCGTAATGAGCCTTTTGGTCTTCAAAAGAAAGGTTCCACCTTGGTAAAACTGCAAGTGAATGAGAGGAGTTTTCAAGGCAGGACTGTGCCAGTTCAGACCAGTGGTCCGTTCAGTTCAGTTTCCTGTTTCTGGGATCAGCGAAAGGAACCCCCGAAGCTTCCCCCCGTGGGCGGTTGTGCCATCGTGGCCTAGCACAGGAAGGCGCTTCCTGTCCCCAGGCAGTTAGTGGCTTGTTTGCATCATGGAGCGTGACACTTTTCCCAGCAACATTTTACTGTCTATTTCTGTTACCAGATTTAATTGTGAAACTACTTAAACACCACCACTAGACTCTTTGCCCCAGGAAAGCTGTGCAACGGTCCATCATAAAAATTCCCCCATCATCTAAACTAGGTTAGTGGGTTTTTTCCATTTTAGATAGGTTATTACACTTTTTCTTCATTAATTTGCTGCACTGGGAAAACTTTGCTTCTCTTCACTTTGTTTCTGTCAAACTGTCTGTAAGATGTCTCTCACAAGAAGGCCTTCCTGGTTGTGTTCTTCAAAAGCCATCTCACAACTGTCACTTTCTGTTGGGTTATTTCAGCATCTTCTTTATGATTCACTGCTGTCAGGGTGAAATCCCTTTCTCTTGCCAGGCACAAAAGAAAGGAAGGACTCGTATTGTCTTCATTTCCTTGGAAGACGGAAGAACTGGAATAATCTCTGTGTGCAAATTCCCAGAGCTTTCATGCTTTTCCCCGAGTCGTGGTTACAAGCAGATGAGGGAGGTGTATGTACACCCCGCTGTTGTGGGGTTCTGCTGAAGCAGGCACAGAGAGACGCCTTTTATCATTCACCTGGTAGGTGCATTAGTGTGGCGGATTTTGTTTCTTTTTTTGTTTGTTTTTTGGGTTTTTTTTCTCCAGGCAACCTACTACTGCCTAGGTATATAATGAATAGGAGCACCATCTACTGTCTTTTCACGTGCTCAGACCTACTTGAAGTGCCTGTCTCTCTCCTGTGTGGATGGTACAAATCAGACCTGCCTACAGTTCCCAAAAAAAAAAAAAAAAAAATAGGGCTTTTTATTTTTTTAAACAGTGGGCTCTGTGTCTTGAGCAAGTGTGTGGCCGTGCATGGCACTCTGTGTGTAGGTGGGTGCATGTGCTGTCCTTGCTGCTACAGGGGCAAAGCACCTGGAGGCAAATTTCTCAAAACCATTTAAGCTGCTCTACTAGCATTGACCGGTTGTGAGATGCAGTGGCCACAAGCCACCCCTCTGCAGGCATCGAGCTCTGCTCAGACCAGTGCTCAGCTCCCAGATGCTGTCCTCGACAAACAAAGCTACGGAACAGCTGGCTGTCCAAGCTGAAACTTTTAGAGCCTCTGCACTGTCCAAAGACCTTCAGCAGGAGCAGCTTTCGCTGCGCTGTGTTTTTGTTAATGCTCTGGAGACCTGCGGTGGTATTGCTGTGCTCTTTGAAGGATTTATGTGGTGGATTGACTGCATCTCCTGGATCTGAAGGGCAGAAAGGCACAGAGGTACCACAAACCTGGTGTCGGGCTGAGGTGTGAACCGGCACGCTTCAGCTTGCTTTCTCCTCAGTGTTGTGGCTCCACTGGGGCTGCTGGAGCTGTAGACACTTACATCATTTGAAAATCTGTCCCAAATGCTTAATAACAACCGATCATCCCTGTTTCCGGATGTTTTCTTTTGCACCCCCTGCTTTGTGAGGACTCACTGCTACTAGAAATTTTGTCACAATGTGTTTCTGGAACGCGGATCTGAGAACGCCTTTTATACGTTTATGGCTGGCAATAAATTTCTTAACGTTTGAGACCTCTGGTTTAGCCAGCTTTCCCAGTTTGAGATCAGCTATTTCAACTTTGTGTCTAATGTGTAGTTAAAACTGTGTTACCTGATCAACTCCTATGGAGCACTGCTGTGCCTAAACATGGAAAAATACATCAGCAGTCTACAGATTTGTTGTAAAGCACGTCCTCTTATCATAAGGCAGCAAAGACCTGACATTTCTTTTCAGACCCTTTCAGCCTTTAATATTTAATACTGCAATCATCCATTTTCTATCATGTTCTTTTTATTTAATGAGTTGAAAATATTTACCTTTTTCTCCAAACATCTCTGTCTTGTAACCATTCTGGAGGCATCTGGAACTGAAGTCTTTGATACTCTGTTTATCTGATTTTAGCTCATTCAAAATTTCTATCGGAGAAATCTGGAAATCATTAAGATAATTTATGTTCTCCATCTAAAGCCATTAAAATAGTAGTGATTGTAATTCTCTAGGCTCTGTGTATGTGTGTGGTTGGTTTTTAAACTTTGTTGTTTCCAGGATGTTCTAATAACCTTGGCTCTCCTTCTGCCTTAATGTGGAAGGACTATTGCTGCATCACATTTGATTATCTTATTTTGGCTTGATACTGGGAAGACAGAAAAGAAAAAGCTTACTGAAACTGGTGGAAAACATCAAGAGAGAACTTGAGGCGGAGTGACAAGACCTGGGTTCAGTTCCATCTTCTGCTGCAAGTGATTTGATTTCTCTACCTCTGTTTTTTGTCTGAAAATCTGAGATAATTCTTTTTCCTCCTGTCCTTTGAGTTCTCAATCTAATATCTCCAAAAGAGAGGATGTCTTTGATGTATTGTCAACAAAAACTGAACCCAGAACTTAGACATAGGATAAGGAGTCCTAACTTTTTGTTAAGGTGGATGGCATTGCTGGGAAGTCAGTACTTCTTTGGAATTCGGTGGTGCACCTAACATGGGTCTCTACGGTTCAGGTTTATTTGGTAAATTTATTCCCAGACAAATTTGTGTTAGTACAACATTTTAACAACTGTTGAATGATATAGTGAGGATTTTGGGATAGCTGACACCAGCAAAAGGTTCTGGCATGAGGGAGAATTTCAACCTTTGATAGGAATGTCAGCCTCTGTCAAGATCGTGCAGTACTTGTTTAATCATCCGCAAGGTTTTTGTTCATTTTCAGTTAATAAAATAA
The DNA here is from genome assembly GCA_013400055.1 of Nycticryphes semicollaris. Lineage (NCBI taxonomy): Eukaryota > Metazoa > Chordata > Aves > Charadriiformes > Rostratulidae > Nycticryphes > Nycticryphes semicollaris. Next base: position 260,014 of record VXBJ01001351.1, on the reverse strand, counting down.
ATCACAGAACCTGCTAAATTTCTCTCTGTCCGTATGGTTAAGACAAAACTTTTGCACGCAGTAAAAGTTGTATAACTGTAGGCAACTTGGAAAATACAGATATGAGAAAATAAATTACCTGGGACCCAAGCCATGTGATTTACTGCCACAATTACTCTTCTGAACTAAAACAAACAAACAAAAATATACTTATCTCTGTAGCTTAATTAATTAAAACTTTAAATAGTAATTGAGACCATCTGTATTGTGATTTCACAAACAAAGCAAAGTGCTCTAGGCAGAATGAGGGAGCGCTGTATCCAGATGATCTGTCCCTCAGCATGTGCTCTCAGTTTTTTTGTAATGTGGCTGGATACAAGTCTAGGAATTCAAAGCACAAATTTTGTCACTGAAACCATAATAATTTTAGGCTTAAAAAAAGTGCAAACAGTGTTCTGGTATCTTACTGTTGGGACTGTCTTTTCAAAATACAATATCTAAACTCAAACTGAATAGGAATCTCTAAGCTATGTCTCTAATCTCTATATCCTTCAGCATTGGCTATGATACTACCTTGCCTACAAAATGGTAATCTGTAAATAGTGCACTCTTTTCTGCTCAATAGACAGTGATTAATTGCTTTGTATATGTCTTCAGATAGGAAAAAAAAAATCTATGAATGTTTGCATATTGATAAATGGGGAAAAAGAAGATAGTGGTCATAGACTATTACGGGTTACTTGATCTCACTGTGAAAAACATGGTCTCTTTTTAATGGCAGAAGTAGAAAAGATGTAGAATTGCATTATTATTGTTAATATCCTGTATGTAGCCCTTTCTAGATAAGTCACTCAATCTCATCATGGAAAGGCAATGCTTGTGACAGATGATTTCCATTTGTTTGCTTGCTCACATTAATTGTTCCAGCTAAACACTTTCGGGGAAAGCAATTACTACCATGAACTGAATTTTCTCTGATGCAGAAAAACCAAATTTTCCACTTTATATAACTGGGAAGCAGGGCAGTTACTAACTTTTTGGTTTCTTCACCAGGAGTAGCAAATAAATTCAGTCTGCACATTTTGAGATAAAAGACTTCTGCCTGCACAAACTGCCACTGAGGCTTAGATACCATTGTTGGAAAGCTTAGAGCAAATGAAGCAGCTGTTTCAGCCCAGTTTAAACATGGTGAATAAGAGTAAAGCATATTAACTCCAGCTGTGTACAGATAACAGCTGGGAAGGAAAATCACTGCAAGGGAACCTTAAAGTAAACTTTGAATTCTAGCAGGCTTAGTTATTGTGAGTTTGCCTCTGAAGGAGGGGCGGTGGTGAAAATTTGATCCAGAGAAACGTTGAGAATTTAATCATAAATTCCTGAGCGTCTTTTTGTGTTTCTGTGGAGATGCAGAGCAGGTTCTGGAGTAGATGTCATCGCCTTTGAAGATTTGTTCTGTAGATCTCATACTGTATTTACACTCATGGGCAATTTTGAGATTAGGGCAAGTATCACAGAATCACAGAATGATTAATATTGGAAGGAACCTTAAAATCATCTTGTTCCGCTCCCTCTGCCATGGGCAGGGACACCTCCCACCAGACCAGGTTGGTTAAAGCTCTGTCCAATGTGGTCTTGAACATCCACAACTTCCCTGGGCAACCTGTTCCAGTGCCTCACTGCCCTCACAGTAAAGAATGTCTTCCTAATATCTAAACTTAATCTGCCCTCTTTCAGTTAAAAACCGTTACCATCCTCCTATCGCCACACTCCCTGGTAACTACTGAGTGATGGATTCTGTCCACAGTAATGGTGTCCATTTTAAAGCAAGATATTGCACCCCTGCCCTGTGTGGTTAGAGACAAAGCTGTAAGCACTTCAGTAGTGTTGTATTTTCCAGAACAACATGTACCAGTATTCAAGCTGCTTCTGAGGATTTTATATTTGAGTCATTTGCATTTTGTTCATTTTGGTCTATTGAGCACAAAGTGCAGTATAAAACCAGAGGAAATAATTAATGTGGCTTAATGGTAAAACCAGCAAAAATTATTCAGAGAAATTGCATTAAAACAAGTATTCTCTTAAGTCCTTGTTGCAATAGAATAATGGTTTACTTAGGTTTATGTCTAATGGGAACATATTTTAAGACTTTCCTTCTGGTCAGAGCTTTGTGATCACTCATGATTAAGAATGATTCTGGAAGAGTTATGTAGTTGTAATAATAAACCTTGATTGTATATCACATTAGTGTTTTAAACAGAGTAAGTTAACTCAAGGCTTGCTCATGAAGACCTGTGCTCTCAGTGACTTAACAATACCCATAAGTTAGAACAGAAATAGCAGTGCTGAGGTCCTGTAGGGTGCAAAAGAGCAGGTCAGGAAGTATAGGCTGTGTTCGGTCGGTATTTGCAAATTAATTGATCCATCTGTTGGTAACTTTCAGTTGCACCCTACCCCTGGAAATAAAGTGTTAAGACTAGAAAGAACACGTTTTCTAAGTTACATGAAGTGTCCGTAGCTTAATATTGCTACTTGGCATCCATCAGAATTTTGAGGGGCTTTGAATGAAAGAAAAGTTTTGGGGATGTTCGTGTTATTTCCACAGTATTTGTGTGGCTCCCCAGCTGCCTTTGAATACACACCCAAAGAAAACGAGGGCACTGTGCAAACTGCAGGTGGGAACAACTCCTGTGCTGGAGCACGGAAGCTTTCAGCAATTTCTTGTGATTGAGATAAGAGAGCAAACACGTCTATTTTTGCATAATTGTTATCTTTTCTCTGTGCTTTCTCCCTTTCTCTTGTTGTTTGCTCCATCCCTTCAGCTTATGTTTATGTTCTGTTTGGTGTCTTATAACCTCCATAGAGCTGGAATCACGTCTTGGGGAGGTTTTACAGAGAACCTTGTGTACTTTAGGTACATGTAAAGGACTAGACAGACAAAATTTTGGACAGGAGGCAAGGCAGCTGTCTGTGCCCTTTGAAAAGGGAACATAAGGATATGAATAAAGACATTTAAATGAGGCCGGTTAGTATTGTCATAAAGTTCCTTTAATGTTAACCATCTGTTATAGACTTGTTCTCATTCTTTAGTAGATTACATGCCTCTTATTTTGCTGAAAGTCAGCATGCTCTATTTCTGTATGCATAGCAGACAATTATATAATAAAACAGGTCTTCAGTTTCATGTGTATACAATTATGAGAAAGCAGTAGTTCCTCAAAGAAGGCAATTTTGGCATCATTCATAAAGAGTGTTTTCAAATGTAAAGTATGGAGTATGTTGAGTGAAAAACGTAAACGCATACGGATGTAAGTGAAAATAGTACATGAGTGAAAGAAGCTGGGAGAAACACGAACAAGGGAAACAGAATAAAAGCCACATCTTGCAAATGACTTGACAAGACCACATCAAAACAGCTGTAAAGCTGAGTAAACTCCAAAGCGCAGTGGCGCACACAAATAAGAGGAGAAATTCAGTGTTCGTGAAAGACAGGGATCTCTTTGAGTGGGTCACTGAAAGTACTTGGATGCTGTAGGTTAAAATTATTTTCTCTTTCCCTGTTCTTTTATATAGAAAAGAATTTGTCCCAGTAATGGACATCTGATGGCTCTGATCCTTTTATGATGGAAGTAACTTTCTCATTGACCCTGGGATTGTGTCCAATAAGCAATCATGTATTAAATAACTGATAATACTGCATTTTGATTTCAATTATTTCCATCTAACATGGTTTGGTTTGTTGTATTTTTCAGGTTTGATTGCTACATTGGATCCTTGATTGTGGTCACTTCTAAATTGCAACACTGAAAACAATGGCAACAGAATGTATAAAAAACTGCTGTAAATGGTGTTTCTGCGTGGAAAAAGAAAAAAATGATCGTGAGTTCTGACATAACGGCATTGACTAAGGGTTTTATTGTTCTGGCTTCATTAATGATGAGATTTCCCATTAATAAAATGACTGTGTCAGCCCTGATAAACTTGAATTCTTTTACAACATCCAAAATTCTTTCCATACCTCCACTTGGAGACTGGATGCATGCTTGTTAATGTTATGAATTGGAATTGGAACTGAAAAATAACACTTGTCTGGAGTCTGCTCCTTGCAGCTTGGAATCTTGTCCAAAAAGGCCAACTTTTTTTTACTGAAGGTGGTATAAAGGTCTCGTATCTTTCAAACGGGAAGAGTGAACACTTTTTTTTAGCTCCATGTAGATTTGCTGTTAGGATTTTCTTTGGTGTCTTAGTTGCTTAAGAATTCTTCTATAATACATGTGCATCTCTTGCAGAAATTCACTTAAGAGCAAGGTAGCTGTAAATACAGAAGCTTGGGCAACAGAGTTTGGATCAGTACAGGTGTCACAAGGATGAATGTCTCTTCCAGGTGCTAGTCCTGAGTACTGGCAAAACTGAATACTAGCAGCCACTAAGTAATGTATCGAGCACAGATCCTATTAAATAAAAGAGATCTGTTCATAGTATTGTTCAAAACTTAATACACATGTGGACTGTCTGTTTTTTCTTGCTTTTTATTTTTAGCAGTTTCCATGGTGCAGGAATCTGAAGCAGTAGCCGCAAGCAAGCCAACTATTGTCGAGAAGCCTCCATTGTCTTCTGTGTCAGTGAAGCGTCAAGTTGGCTGTTCAGAGGACTATCTGCTTTCTAAACTGCCCCTGGATGGTCAGGAGGTACCATTTGTGGTCCCTCCATTCAAATTGGCTTATGTACAGCCAAAGAACCTTCCCAGTGTCTCACATGCTGGAGGGATTCAAGGTAAAACATTAACAGCGTTGCTGAAACAGTTTAGTTTGTGCTGCTCCTGGAAAGCTGTCACATAGTCCTACTGAAAGCATATGTTTGTAGAACTTTTCCAGAAGTCTCTTGGTCTTGTCTCCTTTCTCTCTGAACATCCAGAGAAGTTTTGGGAAGGATGTCATGCCACTATGAATCTCTGTGATGTTGCATGCACAAAACTGAAAGGGAGGATTGCACACTAGTGCTCGTAATCAAAGTAATGCAAGATGCTTAAAGGAAACAGAAGCTTTAGTAAAGAATTTAGTGGAGGCAGGAAAAGACTTAACACCTCCCCAGCACCCGCATTGCTCAAGTAAGGAAGGAAACTGGTCTGGCTTTCCTGCTTAATATACTGATATATTTTAACATACTAACACATCTTCCTTTTCAGATTTTGCCAATAGATAGTGTGTGCTGCTACACGGTGGAATTTTTTCACCCTGCTATTTCCTGCTCTTGGGGAGGTGTCACAGACCTCAGCGGTATATAAGGTTGCACACCATACTACGAGTGTTTGATTAAAAACAGTCTAGTGTTTCAACCTCTGCCAGGTAGTCCCATTCTCAGCCTGCCAAAATCACGTACAATCAGTTTAGGCATAGTGGCATTTTAACAGAATAGGATACTGACTCAGTACTACCATGAATTACAGGGCATACGCTGTCGCTAGGCTTTTGGTCCTGCCAGGAGATGCTGAGAATTAGGTAAAGGAAGATTTTGGCACAGGGACATACCTGAATGGTTGTTTTCTCTAGAGTTGCTTTGCTTTGAGAATGTGATAAGCTGATAATAAGCTTTTAGTCTCATGTTACGGTATTTCTTTTCTGAGGGTGGAAACCCTTATAACTGAAAAAAGTCAACCACATGTTGCATAATAACTAATGCAGTACTACCTACTCTTTTTTTTGTGTGTGTGTGTTTGTGTGGTTTTACTCCCACCCTTCTCTCTTTTCCCCAGGTCCTCCCCAGTTTCTCCTCCGGCATGCCTTTTACCAAACTTCCTCCTCACTCTCACCCACCCCTGCTGGTAACACTGGAGCCAAGCTAAGCAGCCTTTCAGGGCTTTTTGGTAGAGATGTGCCTGTATTCTGTGCCTGATCTTTTTGGTGGGCTTATTTGTGATATCTGCCTCACCAGATATGGACAGGAAACCTAATGGAGGTAGAACATGTGAGGTCCCTTCTTTATCTCTTGAGTCCTTTAGCCTCCCCACTTCCCTGCTACTTCAGTAGTTAGTTCTTCTAAGTCCATAATTCAGCAAGGTATGGAAATGCAGGATGTGCTTCTTGCACACTAGGTCTGTGTTCAGGCTCTGCCTTGCTTTGTCTTGGCTCATCCTCAAGACACTGTACAGAGAAGTCCATCAAGGACTCCAAGGCATGAATGTTCTTCGGGGAGAGGGAAGACGTGTCAAACAACCTTGATAATGTTTTCTTTATTCATGCTGTTATACACAATCTTATCAGTCAGTGACTTATAAACCAGGGACCTGTCTTCACTGGGAATTCTGCTTCATCATTTCTGAAGGACCTGGTGAACAGTGGCCCTTAGGCTATAAAGTGGGTAGATCTTCTGGCAGGGTGACCTCACTCTTCATAATTGTCTCTGTTGAGCAAATATTTTAAATTCTTGAACAAATATTTGAAAAGTGGCTTTTATGTTAAGTAGGCGACTTCCATTTCTCTTTCTAAATATAAATACTTATTTTTTTAAAGTACAGCTTTTTAAGCCTCATTAAAGTTGTGTTTAAAAATGCAGAGTTTACTTTTTAGGGAGATTTCCTAAATACAGTGAAGTGTACTGTCATTACTTCTTCATATTAGCCAAAGCACCAGCATATTAGAAGACTGCATCTAGAGTATTTGCTTCTTAGGCCGTTGTTAAATATCTGTAGAGTCTAAGTTCTGCTCTCAGTTCCACTCCATTTTCTGTGCGTGTCTGACCGTTTGCCTTTAGTGAAACAGGACATGCTCAGTGTTAGCTCTTGGCATCCCTTCTGAAAGCAATTAAGTTCTGGCAGCCTTTCTCTTCAATACTCACTGCAGCATGTCTCATGCTCTCACAGAAGTAAGCTAGGAGAAAGAAGTGTGCTCCTGGTCTGGAACGCTGGCTTTTCCATCATCTGCTGTGTATCAGTTCTTTATGGCCTCACTTCTAGCGTTAATCCTAATTTACATCATGCTCGAGCCCGTTATACTTGAATTCTGGCTTTATCATCTCTTATGTTCCATCTCACTGTTTTAGTTATTCTTTTTTACTTAATCTATTAACACCTGGTGAGAAGGATTTTACAGCAATAATAGTGTCTTATGGCACAACACGCTTGTGGAATTCAGGGTGCTTTATCATGGAGTAAAGAACTTTTTAACAGATAGGTTGAAGTCCAGGGAAGTGAATTGAAGTAAGGAAATGTCAGAGCTTGGCAGAGTCTAGGTCATTCCATCCCCATTCTCTACTGTACTGTTTCATATGGCTTATTTTTGCTCCAGACAAACAAAATGAAGCACTACAGCAGTGTTCTTCTTTCTTGTTCTGCTGAACAAGACGTGCATGCATTTTTTTTTCTGAAATTATTATGAATAAAAGAAAGAAATATAGGACAGCTGTGCTGCAATGGGCTGAGTAAAGGAGTGGGAGTCAGGCATTCTCAGATCTGTCTACTTGTGCTTCAGCTAACAATTCATGCCATTTTGGACCAGTGATTTTAGCACCAACAGACTGCCTATGGAAATTGGATGACAAGGAGGCTGCAGTCACAAGTTGTGTTATCTTTCCATACAAAACCCCCCTGAAGGCCTGGGGGGTCCATTGGCTGAGTGGGAATGTCCTAGGGGTCAGTAGCCAAGTATGTCAGAGGTTTTCTGTACACATGGTCCTGCTTTTCCTGTTAATTTCTGTCTTGCTGTCTCTCTTTGGAACCTTCTGTATTTTAACTAGTTAGGCATTTCTTGAAGAACTTCAGGAAAGGGTATGCATAGCTTTTTATGGCCAATTAAATTCCAGTGTTTGCTAGCACATTGCGGAAATCTGACATAATGTATATGTGTATTTTCTTTACTTTTTTTCCCCCTTTTCCTGAAGCAGATAATGTTGAAGTATTTTGTCCTTTGCCCTGGAGGCACTCTGCCTGCCTTATGAAGCCAGGCAGCATTTGTTATGTCTGGAACTCTTGTATTTAATGTTTACTTGTGCTTTGCAGAATCTGCCAGAGCCTCATTTGGTGACCGGAAAGCAGAACTGCACGGCGTGTACCAATGGCCCCGCTATGACGTCTACAACCCATTCTATTTGGAGCATCGGGTTTCGCCAGATCTGATTAGACGCTTCCAAGCAAAATCAGATAATAGGAAGTTATATGGATCAGGTGAGAAGGACTGCACTCTTACTTTTCTGTCTTCCTCCCCTTCCCAAGCTTTATAGGCAAGAGAAGAAAGCCGTTAGTCTACAGAAGATATGTTGGATTATAGCAGTTCTCAAACTGGTCTGTAAGCTGGTCTTTTGGCGCATCGGTCTGTAGAGCCAGCTCTGCTTGATTTCCAGCTGCACTGTGACTTTCTGTCTTTTGGGGGTTTAACAAGGCCTGCATGCATCACACGAAGGTAGACAAATTGGCAAAGCAAGCCAGTGGAGCTGCCTCCGGTCCAAACTGAAATGCAGTACTGGAGATTCCAGCTACCAGTAATAGGAGTGAGGGAGACAGAAAAAGGAAGTGAGGCTGGATGCTGGGTGGAGGAATGTCTGAGGAGTATCTCTATGGAGAGAGGAACCAGCACCAAAAAACATTCAGGAGCAGATGCTAAGGACAGGGAAGTGATGCTATAGATCAGCTTTTTCTACTTTGCTTTTGAAGGTGCCGAAATTTCCCCACTTCTCATTGCATAAATGTGTTTAAGAATGGGGGAGGGCTGGGAGACAGTAAAAGTTTAGATAGAAAGTGTTTGGCTACCAAGGTAAGACACTTTCTACTGTGCCATTCATTGGTATATGTATCCCATAATGAATGCTGCTTAGAGTAAAGTAGATGACTAAGTGTTGCTGTAAGTAATCACTAAGGCAAACACATTCAGAAAACTCAAAGAAATGTACTCACCTCTATCACATTGGAAGCTGGCAACAGCACGCATTTTTAAAGATGTTTTATTTAGAATGGTATAGCATGCTTATTTTACAGCTGGGGGAAATGTCTCAGACTGTGTCCTGTTTTAAAAATAATTCTGAATCACCATAGAGACAACATGAAAAGACTACTCCATTTTTATATTTTTTTTTAAGAGAACAAAACACACTTAGAATTTTAGCAGCCTTTAACGCATATGGTTTTTCCTAGGCTTTGTAAGCACCTGTGGTGGGAGCCAAATGGGTTTTACAAAACTGTCTTGAACATCTTCCCTTGAGTTCATCACCTCTTTTTCCATTTTTCTTCAGCTAAGTAAACACTTCACTAGTTTTGCCTTATTAAGCTTAAACACAAGAAAGGTCACTTAGAAGTCTTCTCTAAGCACACTTAAAATGCCTCCTTCCTCCAGAGTTTTTTGACAGCTGTTTCAAAAGCTAGCTGATTGTATTCCGTGTGCATCTACAGACTATTTAAGCAAAACTCAAAAGCTATTTTGTGGCAGCAAGAGCTGTAATACTTTTCATGTGCGTGGGCTTAGAGCTACAGAATGTGTTTATTTGGAAGGTATGAAGTGAAATTCTTGAATTTTCATGTGAAATCCCTCCTCTTAATTTAAAAAAAAAACCAACCAAAAACCCAACAGCAAACTGAAAAGTAATAATACTTTTCCAAAATTCTAGTTATTATTGGGAAACAACATAATGTTTATGGTGAAAATTGTTTCTGTTTTTTATGTTTTGTACACAACTTTCTCAATATAAAAATAGTCATTTTTTTCCATTAAAAATTTAAGATTTTGAAAAAGGCACCGTGTTTCTCCCCCCTCCACGTTCTTTGAAAACTTTAACCGGCTTTACTGGAAATAGCAAATCATACTGTTTTAAGTGTTTTGGTGACTTGTAACCTGTAGGCTTGAGTGGAAGTTTCCCAGGAGTTTGTGAAAGTCATGAGTAGTGAATATAGAATGAATTTCCCTAGCCATAATCGGTTTCAAATCAAGTAGTGGGCTGGTCTCTCCCATTACATCAAACAAATTTCTAGGCCTTGTATAATACCATAACAATATTTCTATATCAGCCTCAGTGAATACCTCAGCCATTTTGTGTCATGCGCAAGAGAGAATTTGGAACTCATGCCAGACATACAGACCTTCATTAAATTTTATCTAAGTGATATTGTTACTTTCTTTTCCCTCCCATGGGTTGTCAAAACTTGTTCTCTTTTACTTCCTTGGGAAAAGAGAATTATCCTCTATCGTCACATCTCACAATAAGCATAATTGGTTATTTCTTTTGATAGCAATAAAAAGAAAATAAATTTTCAGTAATGAGTGTAATTGTGTTAAGCTATGATCAGTGAATTGTAATGGAAGTCTGCTGAAATACCATAACAGCATTGCAACAAAAAGCAATCCATTGCATCAGATAGTACTAGAGATTAAACCACACTGCTTTCTTTCATTTCAGTGTGGGTCAGTTTTGAAGTTAGAAGGCTTTAAAATGCTCTTGAACGTTACTGGAGTCAGCAAAGATTCCTGAGCCAGTGGCATTAGTTCAGCTCTCATTTTCTACTGATGGATAGACAATGTGCTATAGCTCTTTACTGCTTTGAGGTCAAAAGAAATTGAGAGGATCTACTTAACCACCTCCAACTGCTGAGGAAACTACCCTCCTATAAAATAAAGATCTTACTATTGTGCTGTAACAAGTATGTTTCATCTTAGAGTTAAGACTTGGCTTTGTCTGAGATCTAGTAAGGGTACAGAGTATGATGCTTTGATACTGTGATCAGTAAAGCCAGGGAGATGAGGCCAAGTTTAGCAGGCAGCCTGTTTTTTTGCCACTGGGCTCTTTACTGTGGGAAAAATTCAAAAAGTTAACCATTTCTGGCTGACTAGACTTAAAGACAAGGCTTTTCTGTTTTGCTACGGCATCTACTAAAGCCCCACATTTTTCTTGAGGAAGTAACTTTGAGGCAGGCTCCCCATTCTACCAGTGCTACCAGGTAAGTCTGAACTACTTCAAAGATGGAATTAAGATACTTTAATGGCTTGGTGTCTCCATTTTGTCATTTCAGGAGAGTGGTTTGGGAAAGGGATTTGGGAAAGGTGCTGACATCCTTCCTTAGATGTTACTTAGTTAGGTTTCAATTCTACCATAGTTCTACATAAATTTAAAAAAAAAAAAAGCTTCTTAATTTATTTTGGTTTTGCAGTGACGCTGACATGATTTGTATTGTCTTTTTAGTTAGTGATTTAAGACCTAGTGCTTTGCCTGGATCATTTGATGTAAGTCATTCAATGTTTGATCTCAGAAGCCCACCTCATCCATTTATGAAGGTGAGTTCTCCTTGTAACTTAGGTTATACTGAAAACACAGCTTCCTCAGTGTATCTGTTCCTGTTGCATTGTGTTTTCAAAGTAAACACTGAAGGGCATTGTACTATGCATGGGAAGGGGCTAAAGGGAAAAGTTCAATGTCTAGACCAACTTCAAGAGGCTCTTTTCTTGATGTCTCCTCTGCTTACTGCTGTTCTGGCTCAACGGGGCTGCTGAGAAACCCAAGTAGGCCGTTAGGCAGGATAAGACAGACAAGAGGTTGTGGTTCATCATCTGGTGATTTCTCCCATTTGTTGAAAAGTGGAACACTAGAAGTTTCCTTTGGTACAAAAAAAAAATGCGTTTTTTTCTTCCAAATAATCATCTTTTATATAGAGATGAAGTTCCACACATATTGGTGAGCAAAAAATTCTGTGCTGGCCATATGTATCCTGTGTTAGCTCTTTGCATCAAAGCAGTAACTCCATGCTGTTGGATCAAGGGGTTAGTAGGGAATGGGATAATCATTTGAAATAAGATGTTGGGTTTTTTTCATCATGTCTTTTCTGATGGTAGAATCTCTTTGGCTTTTTGCATCCATTGCAGTGACATATTTTTTTTGCCCCCAGAGATATGATTCATTCTCCAGTGTACCTAGCAGTACATCTTCCAGAAAGGATTCGCAAGGCAGTAACAGGAGTCTGGGTAATGTTTTGTTTGTTTACCTTGTAATGAAATGTTTCCCTTTGCACTCAAAACATTATGCTGTCTACTGTTGATAATTTTACTTTNNTTTTTTTTTTTTGTGAGATGAATCTGATTAGCAAGTCACTTTGGAGATTACTTTGCAATTTAAAATTAAGAATTTTGGACTTGCACTTTCCTGTTGTCAGAAGATGGAGAAAATGAGCCTTTGAGAAGTTCTCATGCTTTTGAAAAATTCATCCCTGGATTTACTACCCCAGTGAACTAAGAAATTACAGGTGTTCTGTTAGGGTAGAACGTAGCACATTGCTCAAAGCTCTGGTCCTTTTTCATGTATCAGTATTTTATTGTGGGAAGTGCCTGCAATCCAATACCCATATCACACTGAGAATTAGGCAAGAATATTGCATGCAAACCCAGTATCCGTATTTTTGAGAGAATGCTGAAGAAGTGGAGATACTGAAAAATAAACAGTCAAAAATTAATGAAGTCCCCATGAAAGTCACTCTACTGGAATTCAGAATTTTACCCAGTCTCCTAAAAAAGAAGATTGAGGGACACTTACCTAGTTTCAGTCATGACAGACAAACACTGGATATTAAACAGCTCTTCTCACTTTCAGAAAAGCATAATAGTAAAATGTTTACTAGGCTGGAATTGAAATCTGAAAAGATAAAAAGCAGGCCAATTTATAAACTTCAGAGTAAAAGTGTTTAAGGGAAGCGATAGACTATCAGTGTGTTCTAGATGTCTCTGGCATATGCTTTTTTCCTTTCTAAAAGTTAAGTACAACATGAGTTACTAAATTCTGTAGAGATAACTGAGGTAAACATGAAGCCTTTTAGTTAGACAGAAGGTCAGGCTACAGGACTTCATGGATATTTTGTCCTTAAAATATAGGCATTAAGATATGTGAAACTTACGTTGAGAGTTTTCAAAGATAGGCAGTCCACCTACTTATTCCCTTGTTCTTGGAATGAACTTTTAAGGTACTGTATTACTTCTAAAAAAACTAATTGGCTTTCTTCCATAGATACTATAACATTATCAGGTGATGAACGAGACTTTGGAAGACTGAATGTGAAGCTGTGTTACGTTTCTTCCGTAGAACAGATTTGGATCACAGTTTTACATGTAAGCAAATATAAATAACTTTATTATTATTTACTCAAATGGCTATTTTACTGTACTTAGTGTTAATTCTCATTAAATTTGGCTCTGTTACTTTAAGGAGTGCTTTTAGGAGAAAAAGAAAATTATTTCCTGGTATAAATAAAAGCAAAATTCAATCAAATGTTTTACTGGGCTTTACTCAAAGTATCTTCCTCTCCTTTACCTTTTTTCCTGCTGCAATCTCTGATCTGCTGCAGTTGATAGTTAAAAGTAGTGTATCTCTTTATGTGAAAATGAATGATTAAGTGATCTGAAATGACACGATCATTACCTTGGCTCTGATTTAATTCAATATTGCAGCAATTATGCATAATTCTATAACAGTGTAGAAGACACTGTTTCTAAGTTGTCTGAAGACCAGAGTCTTACATTGTCTAAACTGAGCATGTTTCCAATGTTGCAGTGCAAAGACCTGAGCTGGCCTTCTAGCTGTGGGGAAAATCCTCGTATTTGTGTCAAGGGAATTCTCACATTGCCCAAACCAGTGCATTTCAAATCTTCTGCCAAGGAAGGATGCAGTGTAAGTACAGGCAGAGGAATATTCTTCCCCCCAGAAATAAAAGTTAAATGTAAATGGATTTTTAAAATGGGCCAAACACTGACTGCTAGGCCATATTTGCTGTGGTAGTTGCCTAGGTCCAGGTTTCTCCTCTAGCCTCCTAGTAAAAGCCTTTTTCCCTTTCCTCCCCGTATATCCTCTCCTGCACGCCTTTTCTCCCAAGTCTGCAGGACAGGTACTCTCACAGGGGACTGAACCATGAGCTGCTGGCCTTGGCAGCTCAGTGGTGGGAAACTGGAGGAAGACAGGGCTTACCTGTGTGTGCACATTCATCCATAGGAAGGTAGATGATCACAGAATGGTAGATGTTGGAAGGGGACCTTCAGAGATCATCCAGTCCAACCCCCTGCCAAAGCAGGATCACGTAGATGAGGTTGGACAGGAATGCACCCAGGCAGGTTTTGAATGTCTCCAGAGGAGACACCGCAACCTCTCTGGGCAGCCTGTTCCAGGGTCTGGCACCCTCAAAGTAAAAGTTTTTCCTTGTGTTGAGATGGAATTTCCTGTGTTCCAGTTTGTGCCTGTTGCCCCTTGTCCTGTCACTGGGCGCCACTGAGAAGAGCCTGACCACATCCTCTTGACATCTGCCCTTTAGATATTTATAAGCATTGATGAGGTCCCCTCTCAGTCTTCTCTTCTCCAGGCTAAACAGATCCAGGTCTCTCAGCCTTTCCTCATAAGAGAGGTGCTCCAGTCCCTGCTTCTCACTAGGGCAGAAGACAAAGTTTGTATTTCCTCTCTACAGAAAGTAGTAAGAATTGGTTGCATGGGACAAGACTCCTGTTAGTGGCAGGAAAGGAATATTAAGGGGGTGGTAGCTAAAGCAACGTAAACCCCCCATAATGTGAGTCAAAGGTGAAAGAAAAAAATTAGCAATAGAGACTGAGGCTAAAGGCCACAGGAGAATTTGCTGTGACAGTGTGTGTACGCTGTTGAAAAGCTCCAGAAGAGCCTCAACTCGTTATGGTAGTGAAAAATAATCCAGAGCTTTGTCTCTACAATGAGGGGGTGAGGCTGGGGGGGGCTTACCATTCTAAAAGCCTACTTGTCCATGGCAACGTCAAGTGGTCACTGGGAGCAGTGGCTATAGTACCAGGAAGCCTTGGTTTCTAGGTTTCAGGCTCGATGCAACTGTCTTCCAATGGTGATGTTACCCCTCTGTTTTTCTTTCTAGGATATTGAATTTATGGAAACTTTTGTATTTGCCATTAAACTGCAAAGCCTGCAGGCTGTCAGATTGGTATTTAAAATCCAGACACAGACGCCCAGGAAAAAAACAATTGGAGAGTGCTCCTTGGCACTGCGGGAGCTCAGCTCAGAAGAGTCAAGTCATTGGCTGGATATATCTCCTCCTTCCAAAGCACCTGTAAGTGCCAAGACTGCAAAAATATGTTGTTAAATAACCTAGGAAGAGTTGCTGGAAATGAAAGTAAAATAATTTGGTGCTAATTCAACGCTCACAACAAACAAGGGGTTTTCCTTTTGTTTTTCCTTTTTTTTTTTTTCTTTCCATTTTCTTGGGGGAAAAAAAATGGGAAAAATGCACATAGCTGTTCTGGTCATAAACTGCAGCTGTTTCTTGGAAAAAGAACTAGAGCAAGCTCTTCCACATCATGGCCTGCAGCTTGAGGGAGGAGCATTCTGGGGAAATGTTCAGCAAAAGACATGGGGTAATTGCCTTTTAAGACCAAAAAAGCATCAAAAGATCCTTAGGATTCACAGCAAGAGTTCAGAGCAAAAGGAATCTGCATTGTGGGAGAAAAGTGCTAAGATCTTCAGTGGCTTGAACTGCAGAGATAGCTATATATTTAATGTTCAGCTTGCATGCTGTGAAGTAATAATTCAGGCAGTTCATTTCCATTAGTGTAAGAAGAAGCGGGTGGTTTTCACAGTGGGATTTTCTTTCCCCCTAGCCACATTTTGTTTGTTTCTTTTACAGATTGCGTCTAGACATTTGTACTTTCAACAAATTAAACCTGAATTAGCAATTCAAAAGCAAATCTCATCTAAGCGTGTCTGAGTAATATGAGTGATACTCTGGATTCTGACATAAGTTACACTTGACATTTTGTAGTTCTAACAAGAATAACCATATTGCTTCAAAAGCAGTAAGATTAAAGAGGAAGCTCATGTAGGAATTGCTTCATCCCAGTGTAAATTCCTGAATTGTCTCATAGTTTCTCTCTCTGTGTTGGCTTTCCTCACCATTACACCCAAGAGCCCTCCAGACACTGCTGGAATTCATCCCTGTGCTGCCCTCCGAGGCAGCAAACTACCTGACTTGCCAAAAGAGAGCCAAAGCTCAGTCGAGTAAGTGGCTCCCTCTCAGGGTTATACCAGAAGTTTTATGGCTGAGCTGCAAAGAGAATTGGAGCCTGGCTTCTCTTTATCTGACCCGTTGCTGTCTCACCTCATGCATTTTGCTTCACTGATGTGCGTTAAGACTTGAAGGGAACCAGGACTAGTGAAGTCCTTTTAGATGGCGGCTGTCAGGAAAGCTGGGGCTCCACAGGCCTTCTCCTGCCGTTCCTACAGTGTTCAGAGTATGTTAGCATTTGGTGGGAGGGTAATGAGGATGCCTCAACGCTACTTTGCCTGTAGAAAAAATCTAAAAAAATAATTCAGGTGAGCGATCTTAGTACATTCGGAGTGTGTGTGTGGGGTGTGTATGCATGTAGGCATGTAAAACACAAGTATTTCCATAACACAGGCAAAAAAGAATTCAGTCACCCTAAACACTCATGACATTAAGTGACAGGGCCTTGTATCTATATATCTCCATACTGCAAAATTCCAAAGTGTGGGAGAGCTCTGAAGGACTTTGGGTTAGTGGAGCATACCTGGTCTCTCACTACCACACTCAAGTTTAGTAGAGCTGCTGTCTGGTTTTCCCTTTATGTGTCTGTGTTTACCATTAAGGAATCTTCCCCAGCTGAAGTCTGAGGACTCATTTATTTGTC
Source organism: Nycticryphes semicollaris (assembly GCA_013400055.1). NCBI lineage: Eukaryota > Metazoa > Chordata > Aves > Charadriiformes > Rostratulidae > Nycticryphes > Nycticryphes semicollaris. The sequence continues at coordinate 243,413 of VXBJ01001351.1, read as the reverse complement.
CGGTATCTCTGGCTGCGGCCCACGAGGGCCAGATGTGCACTGTACATCAGCAGTCCATCAGCGGAGCACACGTACTGCAGCTATGACAAGTGCGAGATGCACTTACTGTGCATCTGCAGGTTGTGTGTACAACACACACTTGTATTTCTGTCCAGGAAATCCCAGATAGAAATGAGAGAGCCCAGTGTATGACAGAATTCCTGTGTTTCCTGAGTTTAGAAGCAACTTAATCCAGATGTTATGGCAACATTCTTCTGCTTGTAGGTGTGCCGTGCAGAACTTCAAGTAGGAACTTGTTTTCAAGCAATAAACAGGAGGATTCAGTTACAGATTCTTGAAGCACAAAACCTCCCAGTTTCATCTGCACCGCTGTCTTCAAGTAAGTTCCATCAGCTGCCTCATGCCTCTTGTTTAAAAGCGTTTGTAACAGGTAAATGGCTGCTCAAATGGGTTGGCAATTCATAACATTCCTTACAAACCTCAGACTAACATATTGTGCAGTAAATTTCCATTGCCAAGGCTTGTTTCCACAGATGTCTCACTTGATTACTTTTTGTTTGGTTTGAAGCTGCGTGTTTATGTATTTTGGAAGATTTTATCCCAATATTAATCCTGTCATACAAAAGCATTAGCTTGCACTTGCTGTTTGGGTACTGTGTTAATCAATTCAACATTATTGAACATACTCTGTGTGACTAGTCAGGAAAGCCATTGTACAGCTCTTTTGGCCAGACTTCTGGGAAATTGTTGCAAGTTGAACCATACATGTGGATCTTGTCAATTTGGTGTTGGGTGTGTTTGTGAGTAACCCTTTGTGTGGTGTGCCCTTTTCCCTCCCTTTTGTGCTAGATTTCTTTGTGAAAGTTGGAATGTTTAGCACTGAAGGGCTGATCTATAAGAAGAAGACTCGTCTTCTGAAGTCCACTAACGGCCAAGTGAAGTGGGGAGAAATGATGATTTTTCCTGTTAGCCAAGCTGAACAAGGAATTAGCTTTCTCATCAAGCTCTACAGCAGAAGCTCAGTGAGAAGAAAACACTTCCTAGGACAGGTTGGTTTCTGCTAATTAGTGTGATATCCTTTACTTAAAATCCAGTTCCACAGGTTTCTTGGTATGTTTTAAAATACTTCAAATAAGCAAGATAATAAATTCTAATAAACTTTTCTGGATATCACCCAAGAAAGAATAGTACTGGGCTTTTAAGCATGCACTAACATCAGAATGGGAGTTGACATTGGATTTTGCTTTTAAAAAGAAATCTTTAAGTCATTTTTGTGGGGGATATTGCTATGTGAAAGATTTCTTCCTCCAGACAGCTATACAATCTCCTCCTTGCCTCTAGGCTTTCTAAAGAAAACAAACATAGCGCTCACAGGAGCTCTAGAACCTACAGTCTACTGTACAGAAGGGTGTTGGCGCATCGTACCACACCATAGCAATCTGCTTACAAACAGGTGAATGTAAGAGGAACTGTCAACAGCTACAATGATCAGACTGCCTTCCTGAGTAAAACAATGCTGAAATTAGGGCAATGTTCTAAATATGTATGGTCAAGTGATAACATAGCTGACCAAGCACCGGTACTTATCTTTTGTAACTGCTGGAACTTCAGTAGGATCTCTTTGAAAGCATTTGTGTGATCGTTTTTATTTAACCACCACAAAACTTGTAGTCTGGTGCCTTTTTATTCTCTCTGTCCTCTTCCCCTGGTTGTTCTAATTTACCATCATCCTGTCCCTTCTTTCTCTCATTTTCTTCTTGGTATAGTGAGCCCTAGCTGTTCTTAATTCTCTGTGCTTTCCCTGACCCAGCTAGATGGAGTAGCAGAATTTTAATATATGCATAAATTAATAATGTGGAATTGATTTTTGAGACCCCCAACTGTAATGCCCCTTGTCAGATGAAGGACTGTGTTACCCTTGGTACAGAAATGGTACTGTCCCATTCTGTTGATGTTTCTTGTGCCTGCTGAAGACATGCAGTTTTAGGAGATGCTGATGTGCTACAGAAATGATGTGCCAGCAAGAGTTACATGAAATTCTTCTGTTTTCTGGAGCCTCATGTCAGACTTGTTCCATATTTCTGTGTTTCCTGTTGGTTGAAGGTTTTGGAATAGAAAAAAATAATTTAGTTGTGCTTTTAGTTGTGTTACCTTGGGGCAAAAGTAGTTGGGTATGATTTTGCAGTCACTCAGCAGTATGTGAGGTCATCTCAATTTGAGAAGTTGCATTTAATCATGGATCTTATTTTTAGGGGGAGGAAATGAGCTACTTCTGCTCCTCAGAGGTTGTTTGGAAAAGGTTGTTTCAGCTCATGCAGGCAGACATTGCCACATAACACATGAAGACATAAAATATGTCTCAGGGAAAAATGTACTTTGAGCAATTGGCTGGGTAGCTGGAAAAAGATGAATATAGCTGGATCTGTGAACTTTGTTCTTCAGAGAATGATGTTTAATTGGATGCTGTTCTAAGCAGACAATACTTAGATTAGGCTGCTTTTATAGGCCTGTCTTTAATCATGAGCAAGATGTATATTGAATCTCGGTGGATGAAACACCAGGTGTCTGTGGTTTTTTGGAAGACTTTATTCTCACTTCTTGAGGACTCAGGCTTCGACAGTGTAGGCTAAATGTACCTCATGGTGAAGGTTTCTGAGAAGTCTTAAAAAGACTCATTCTTGGAAGACCTAAGGAGTCCTGTAAATAATGATACCTACTTACATAAGCAGAATCCATTTCGCAATGGAGGTTGGTGAGAATCTTCAGGGGGAAAAATTTCCTACTCGTACCTCATTTCCTCATTTAATGGCCCCTATTCATTAATTGAATACTGGGAAGAAATGGACTCTTACTGCATGGCTATGTGTGATATGGGCATGTTAGTAACCTCTGTGGAATGCAGGTTTGGCCCTGTCTGTTGGAGCGTGCAATCTTAAGTGCTTGTGAACAGGCTGGACAGCTAGTTGGGAGGCCAGATGGCTGGCAGCCAACTGGAGTTTGAATGCATAGAGCCATCGCTGGCCCTGATGCGCCCTTGACCCCAGCACGTGCATGGGAAGGGATCAAGGAATGTTTGATTTAAAGCATCTTATTAAGTAGAGAAACATTAGTATGTAGTGAGCTCTCTATTTTAGAGGCTAAATTTAAACCCAGACTCCCTGTGTTCCCAAGTGAAAGCCAAAATATGTTAGTCCTAACAGAACTGTATTTGTTGCTATTATGCTTTGGTCACAGTCTACATATTCTATCTCGTTCTACGCTTCCATGATATTTATTTGGACCTAATAAAGGCTGAATCTCTGTGTTACTTCAGGTAAACTTGATTCTTTTTGCTTTTTGTTTCTCACTACAGATCTGGATAAGCTCTGATAGCAGTAGCAGTGAAGCAGTAGAGCAGTGGAACGATACTATTGCCAACCCTGAAAAAGTTGTTGTTAAGTGGCACAGCGTTGGTCCATCTTGAAGACTGGAGGTGAAACTCGGGACTGATTTTGCTACAAAGATATTCCTATACTGTTTAAATAGTAAAAATAAAAATATTGTCTGCACAAGCTCTTCAGAAGTTCTCCACTGCATCACACCTCCATGGTAACTGGGGAAAAAAAAAAATATCAGTTTCACCAAGAGAAATACTGGCTAAATATTATTGAGAGGAAGACTTAGGAACTGGGGAAAAATGCTCATTTGATTTTAAAAAATTCACCTTGAAAAATACATTTTTGGCCTTTTCAGGCCCCGTAAGAGCACAGAAGTCTAATTTTGGAGAGAGGCCGCTTGAATAAGTGTCTTCTTCACTAGTCACTAATGTCACCCTCATCTGCAGTCTTGTCTTTGCAGACACCAAAGTCCATGGGAATCAGTCCAGTCCAGGCTTGACCCCAGGTACCTCTGAACCTCTGGGGGTGCACCCATGCTGACACCAGTTGATGGGAGTAATGTGTGCCTGAGTGAGTGTGACAGCTGTAGCAGTAGAAGGCATAAAGGGAACTGTGCAATAAGGCAGTACCCAAAGGCTTTTCCAGTCTCTGTCTTTGATGAAGGGTTGTTTGGTACCCTGACATGCCTGTAGCTTGGGTTACCCCACATCCTTCTCTCAAACCAGACAGACAGATAAGAGTCAGAGTTTCTCTGACTCTGATCTTTGCAAGTGGAGGCCCTCCAGACTTGCTCTGTTTGGGTCAATTCTACAAAGAGACAACGGCCCTGCCTAGGATCAGAGCCAACATTTTTAAATAAATTACTTTCTTATATAGTGTTCTTATACGTAAGCTACTTCCTATCTAATCAACAATGTTCTAGCATTTGCTTACATTGCTAAAAGCCAGACTAATATGTACAAAGGAGTAAGCAAATATTTACTGTCATAAGTGCTTTTTGATATTATTTAAAATGCAGCACATCAGGGGACTCAGACGTTGTTTAAAATAATGGGCTACTACTGCAGAAATATTTGTTACATGTCTAGGATGCTGAAAAAAAATATGTGTGGGAGTATATTTTTCTAATTTGTTTTTAGCAAGAAGAAATTAACTGTATTTTTATTGCAAATTATATTTTTCCTACGAAATCCTAAGATTATTTTTGATATTAGTCCCGGTATTTCCAGAGGTTTATTTTTAAGGTGGGAAAATGCCATGTGTATTATCAATTATATATACATCTAAAAGCACTCTTCGCACTACTTTAACTAATGGATTTTAAAATATATATATATATTCCATTAAATCCACTACTTAGACATTTCCTGTTGGCTGGCTGGACTGTACAAATGCGTCTGTTTGGATGGACGCTGAATAATAGTACCTTTTTTATAACTGGGATCCCATGGAAACACCTGACGAACATGAGTGGCAGCAGGAGCACTCGCTGCTGGAAGGCAAAGGAGCAGTGAGGGGCAGAGAAAACACTGTAACAGGAAACCACTTTGTATTTAAGCGTAGAGCTTGGAGCATCTTTATTTTAACTTATTTTGACTTGGAGTAAGGGTTAAAAAAAATGTAATCTCTTGGACTTTTTAATCCGCTGATAACTGAAACTTTTAAAACTTCAAGCATTCAGATTTTTGTTGTTGAAATTTAATATTTTGAAAATGGGCAAACAAAAGGATTTTCCCAGGCTCTTAGATGTTCTGCTTTCTGTCCAGCTTTCATTAATGAACTGAAGAAGTTTTTGCATGTGACTCAAGAACAAGCATCGTTCCCAGCTCTTACTGACGCTCTTTGCAAAGCTCCCAGTAGGCCCAGAGGGACTTGACTGACAGCGTTGACTTTCAGGCAGTTCCAGCACTTGGGATGAGCCTGCTCTGCTGGGTAAAACAAAAAAAGGAACTGGACCCAGCTGATATGCTGGGAGTATCTTTCCTTGAATGCATTTCATTCATTGTGGCTGAACGGCAACAAACAGAAGAGCAAGCTAACTGTTCCCTTGTGCAGGATGCTGCTCTACTTGAAAGAGAGGACAGGGAACATCCCAGTGTTTTGGAGGCTTCGATTACCACAGAAGTGATTCTCCAGAGATTGCCAACTCAGTGGAGACTCTGTGAAATGGACTTTTGGGGCTGTTTTAGGACACTTAGGCCTAACTGGTAATGTCTCCTTTTTCCTTTGTTAATATTTAATCTATGTGTTTACAATAAAAGTTATGAACACAAAATATTCCTTTTTTTTCCCTCCCCACTTGTTTATACCAATGTTTAGCAGCATCTCAAACTGAAGTTCAAGTCCTAATGTGTGAGCCGACCCAGGTAGGATGCGGGAACAACCACAAAACCAGGGATGAAATGCAAACAGTTAAATTTAATCTCGATACCTCGTGGACAAGGGGGGGCATCTCTGAAGCAGCACCCGGGCAGAGGCATGTAAGCAGGAACACAGGCACTGCTGAGCTTGGTCCTTGCTAGAGTGTTACGAACCTGTTGTTCCCGCCCGTGTATCGGGGATTCCCACAGGTGTAGGAATCCCTCTGTGCTTTGAGCTTTCCGACAGCAGAGCAGGAATCTCAAGAACTTTCCATCAGGTGCCTCTGAGTCTATCACAGACCTGTGTTGTCTAAGCACAGCTGTTCTATTTGTCAAGCACACAAGACTAAACAATGATCAGTATGGTATCTGTGGTTTTTGACACCTCAGCTGCAAGTCACCTGAGCTTGCTGACAACCCTCCCTGCTTCTCTTCCGTTATTTTCCCACACCTACCTTTTTCTCTGAGAAAATCCCAACTAAGGAGTTATATTTCAAGTGGTGTTGGATGTTGAGGAGTTGACTGCTAACACATTGAGGAGGTGTGTAAGGCCTCTCTCTGCAAGATGCACACAGGTCCTGCAGCACGCTGAAGAAGGTACTTTGAAGCATGGCTTCACCCTGTGCTCATTCCCAGACTTCGGGCTTTTCTGCATCTCTGTGTGCATCCACGTAAGAATTTAATCAGTTCTTACTAGTTGGCTCGAGACACTGTGCTTTTTTTTTTTTTTCTAGAAAGTTTGAGCATTTAAGTAGCTTGTTGCCTGGATTTATTCCTCAATTTGTCCAAAGTTCTGCAGGGTTCTTGAGGAAAGTTAGTTATTTAAGGTTTAGGAAGCAGCTTTGTTGTACCTAGAGGGGTAGAGAGGGAAACTGGCCATGCTCAGCTGCAATAAGATGAGGAAAAGATACCTCTGTTGGACTGTTTTGGCTTGGGGTATTTTTTGTTTGTGGTTAGTTTTTGGTTTTGGTTTGGTTTTTGGTTGGGTTTTCTTTTTTAAAACTGCTGTGTCCTACATGTGTCCTAATTACTCACTCCCAAGGTCCTGGGAGGACACCAGGAATTCTCTTTGCTTTCCCTAGTGAGGAAAATGATGTAGAGATGGAAAGGAACCTGCCCAGCTTAAGAACCAAGAAGTGCCCGTTCGTTGCATCAGCCGTTTGCCTTGCCAGCAGACCAAAGCAGTGCCTCAGCCCCTGAAATAACAGTCCTGTCCTCGCAGTAGTGGTGCTTCTGAGGATGCCTGCCAGGTAGGGGGGTTGTCCAGAGGATTAGAGGATTGCTTACAGCGGGCCAGGAAATGAAGCTGGCTGGGGGGGATGGAGGCTGCCAGTGAGTTAATTGTGTGAGGTTACCTGTGTGAGAGGTGGTGTAGAGGATGTCTGGGAATGGAAAATGGCTGGAAGGACAAGTCTTTGTCCATTATTGGTTTTTTTGCCTCCAAGCACCTGTTGAGAAAGCTCTGGGGTGCACACACACTGACTGCCTCTTGAAGAGAGTTGTGAAAGATGGAAGATAACTTGTGCTGCAAGGAGAATCAGCCAGTTTGACAAACTTACTGTACTGGTTCTCTATGTGTTGGCCACATAAAGCATTTTTCATTGATGATTCCTTGGGTCTGGAGCTTATCAGTATGGTTGTTATGTTAGACAACAGGCCTGAAAAAACCCCAGGAGATAACATATTTTACACGCAGGTTCCTAGCACCGGCCCAGGGCACAACTGCCTTTAAAATTGGGTGTTCCAGCAAGTGTTATTTCAATCGGAATGTCTCAAAAGGCCAGCTAGAAATCACCTGAGATGTCTTGCCTTTTAAGTGCAGAATATTTTTCTTTACTGCTTAGCAACTGCCTCACTGTAAATGCATGTGAGACTTTGGCTTCTCCAAATTCACCTCCTGGCTTATTTGAGACTAAGACAGCTTTCCAGAAAAGGAAAACGATGCATCATTTCAAGAGCAATCCACGATATAAATTAGCAAGGAACTTCTTGTTCTCCAGGATACATGAAAGACAGGGAAAAGGTGTTTCAGGGCACTCTTCTAATGGTGACAGCTGTATGTTGTCCCTTTAATATATGTTCAGCTACTGTTTTGGTTGCTACATCCAAGTTTACTGTCATTGAAAATACTGTTATGAAAGCTGGTTTGTCAGTTCACTTAATTTGTAGCTATAATCACACACGGATTTGCTGTTGCTTCTAGTTAGTGACTCACTCAGCTTCTTGACTTGTAACAATTTCGATGAAAACAGCAGAGGTTCAGAAGGGGCACCAGTTTTATTTCAATCAAGTCCAAAATGGATGTAGGTTGAACTGGGCACAATAGTTATGATCTTACACTAAATGTTATTCATACAGAGATCTGTGCTGCTTAGTTAGAAACCAACCATAGACTAAACTCAATCAGATTTTCCAGAATGTGTGTATATAATTTCACTGGTGAATCAAACAATTCTGGTTTAAGTTTATTTATTTATGACTAATAGCATTCTGTATGTAAACGAGGCCAACAGATTTATTTTTGAGTCTTTACATCTCAATGGCACGACATGGCATTCCTTTTAAGGAAGAAAAAAATGTAGGATTCCACCTCAAAAGCTGAGTGGGTGTAACAGTTTTTTAAACACGCATTATCGTAATCCATTACTTGGAAAATAATTGTATTTGAGTATCCAATTTTTTTTGTGATCATGACATAAATAGTGCCCTATTGCTAAAAGCATTAGACATCCCTGGTTTGTTCTGTTGTTGGCAGGACATCTGTACAGAACAAAAGGTAATTTTGTAAGCATTCAATTAAGTGCATGTGCTTGACTTGAGAGCTGTCTGCCCGATGGAGGTTGCTTTTTGAGTTAGGAGTTGATTTTCCAGCCAAAGCGTAAGGTTGGCTAGAAACTGGGGGCAGGGTTGTCCCGCTTCTTACTTTTACCCTGCCAACATATATATGACATGGGAGGAAGGCTGCATAGCTGTGGAAAGCTTGGCATAAATCATGCTGGACATGCTATACCCTCCTTGTTTTTCCAGCTTCTGCTGTAAAATTACATCACCATGTAAATACAGCCGTGTACGTGATCTCATGCTTGGTGCATGGAGAAAGCCGCCGCTGAAGTCACCACCGTGTTCCACAAACACTGCTCCAGCAGACTCACATTCTTTTCTCTAGCTCGCACTGAGGGACGGGCCATCGTCTCTCACAATCCAGGGCACAACTCCTGCTGCGTTCAGCAGAATCAACCAGTCTTCAAAGCTGTTTCAGTTATTTCAGCGTTGTGATGGTACGATGTATCAAAAAAAAAAAGAGGTTACACGCAGCTTGGGGGTGGGGGTGTTTTAAATAGATAAAAACGTGGTGACGTTTCTGCAGGAACTGAATTTCATTGCAAGTGGATCTGCATCTCTAACGCATAATGCAATTCTCCCCATAGATTTCAGTGGCTTTGAGGCTTTGAAACAAATCCTCTTGGCTGATTTCTTCTCCCCATATTTCAGACTGTGCCAGTTTGTCCTTCTTTTACTTGCCCGTACACTGCTCTTCTTCCTCAGCATAAACAAGTCTTTAAATGATGTCTGCTTTTCGCAAGTAACTTTCTTCTTTTCTAGGAATGTTTCCCTTCGTCACCTAGTATTGGGACCAGCATTATACATGTTCTGCTTCTGCTGTTTAAAGAACTAGATACAAGCAGGAGGCGTTCCATCCTAGGGCCTGGATCATGTCTGATGCTCTACATTCCCAGCTACCTTTGCTCTCAGCTTTGCTGGTATGGTTCTTTTGGAGCCCCCTGAATTTCTGTGTCAGGTACCACCACTGAATGCAACACTGGGACACATCAGTTGTAACTCCTTCTGGGTATTTTTGCTCGCCTTTCTCCTCCTCCAAAAATTACCTTAGGAAATCATTTTGGGGGATGAGAAGGAGCAAGCTGCTTGTGCTGACCCTGGAGGACAGACTCGTTATTTGACTGCCATTATCTGTGCTGTGAAACACAGGAAGGCTTAAGGAAGAGTCCTGAAAAGCTGCACCTCCAGGTGGAGAGAGGTTTGTACCTCCTATGTATATGATCTGGGACATGCTTATTAACCTGGCAAATGGAATCCCTTACCAGATGCACAAAGGGAGGCATCATCATATTGGAGTTTTTATCCTTATCTTGCAAAACTCTATGGAACTATGGAGGAGCTAAATCGGGAAATTTTCCGTAGCAGGAATGGTATGGGTCACAGATTTCTATGAAGAAGAGCACTGACTGAAAGATCTTGGGAGTCTTTGAAAGAAACCCAGTCATAGGAATGTACTTGCTAGTTTTAAATATAGCCAAGCTTTGTCACTTGTCAGAGGAGAGGAGTGAATTCTTAGTTTGTGATACATAGCAGAAGAAAAAAATGGCATGTACGACCAAAACAGGGCTGGGTCTCCCCTGCACTGGTATTCGTTCGTCCTTCAAGCACCAAGGAGGAACTCTATGTGCTGATCTTCGGGCAGTATGGACCGGCTGGGTGGGGGGTTGTTAAGGGCAAGTAGTGAAGGAGGCAAAATAAAAGCAGCGCTGTTGTTTTGAAAAACATTGTGTTTCAAAGCAATGTGTCGTGCCTGTAACTATTGACAAAGCTTTTATTTGACGTGACTTAAGATAGATGATTACGCATTTAGGTATTTGCTTAGGTTGTTTCAGTACTTCCCTGGCATGAGACTGGATTCATTCTCTTTGTATTTAAATAATGCTTCATTCCGCTGTGTTCATTGACCTTTGAGCTCTAGACCTAATTATGCCCGATGTGTCCTTCACGGTTGATTGACTTTGGTGTGCAAATTGGGGTGGACCTTCTGAAAGTTTTTGCTGCACATCAGGTAGTTAGAGTTTCTCTCCCTGGTGGATTCTCTGATTTCTACTAAGAGGTGAGCTCATGACAGCCATTCCTTCACCTAGGAAACTGGGAGCTGGCTCTCCCTCAGTCTACCTGAATGTTGTCGGGTTTTCTTGAAACCTGTGGAAGCAGAATTATCTGTGACATCCCTGCCATCAGTCAAATTTGGCTCAAAAATTATTGTGGGCCTTGGAGAGAATGAGAGAAAACAAGCTCTGCTGCTTCAGGACCCTGGGGCTGAGCTGTGTTTTCCTCTGTTCTGCCACAGGCCACACAAGCTTTTCAGATCATTGCTGCTGATGATTCCAGCAATGTTAGTTCTCCAGGCAGCTCAAGCAGTTTCTCTGAAGACTCATTTGTTAAAGCACGGATGTTTTGGAGCAGTATGCTGAGGAGCTGGCCACTTGCTCTGGTTTCACACAGTAATGCAGTTTTAAAGATCTGGGTGAAAGCATTTTGAAGTTCCTCAAAATTGCCATTAGCTAAAAGCAGCAGCAGAGGACTAATTAAGGTTAGTATGAAGAAATGCTTTAAAATCTTCCATTTTACATAATAAAATAAACGCCGACTAGCCTTCCAATCTCTAGTATGTACACCTAATTAGGATCCAGTAAAGCTCACAGACAATAATAACCTCTTTTTTAAACCACTAGCCTTGCTACATTTAACTCGGTGCTGAGGTTGAAAAGCTCCATGTTCTACTGGCAGAGCTCTGACTGTCCTGAACCTTGGAAGCAGGATTAGAGATTTCTAACCATTCTTTTCAGATCTACCCCGTGACTTGTGCAGAACATCAGAAATGATGAATCAGAATGTGGGGTCTCGCCAGAGCGGAGTAGAGGGGCAAAATCATCTCCATCGGCTGGTCAGCCACATTTCTTTAGATGCAGCCCAGGATGCAGTTGCCTTTCTGGGCTACAAACGCACACTGTCAGGTCATGTTGAGCTTCACATCAAACAACACCCCCAAGTCCTTCTCAAGGTTGTTCTCAATACATTCTCCACCCAGCCTCTATTTGTGCTTGGGATTGTCCTGACCCATGTGCAGGACCTTGCACTTGGCCTAGTTGAACTTCATGGGGATTGCATAGGCCCATCTCTCAAGCTTGTGAAGGTCTCTCTGGATGGCATCCCTGCCCTCCAGTGTGTTGGCCGCTGCACACAGCTTGCTGTCATTGGCAAACTTGCTGAGGGCGTGCTCAGTCCCACTGTCTGTGTGACTGAAAGATGTTAAACAGCACCAATCCCAATACCGACCCCTGAGGAACACCACTCAACACTGTCTTCCACTTGGACATTGAGCCATTGACTGCAACTCTTTTGAGTGCGGCCGTCCAGCCAGTCTACCAAGTGGTCCATCCATTAAATCCATGTCTCTCCAATTTAGAGACCAGAATGTTGCGCAGGACAGTGTCAAATGCTTTGCACAAGTCCAGGTAGATGACATCAGTTGCTCTGCCCTTATCCACCAATGCTGTAACACCATCATAGAAGGCAAACAAATTTGTTAGGACCCTTCCAACTCAAACCATTCTATGATTCCATATTGTCTGTCACAAATCACCTCCTTATTTTCCATGTGCCTTAGCGTGGTCTCCAGGAGGATCTGCTCCATGATCTTGCTGGGCACAGAGGTGAGACTGACCTGCCTTTGGTTCCCCAGGTCTTCCTTTTTTCCCTTTTCAAAAATGGGTGTCACATTTCCCCATTTCTAGTCAGTGGGAACTTCACCAGACTGCCAGAACTTCTCAGATAGGATAGGTAGTGGCTTAGCAACCTCACATTCCAGTTCACTTAGGACCCATGGACCTGTGCACCTTCAGTTTCCTTAGATAGTCTTGAACCTAATCTTCCTCCACATTGTGTGGTTCTTCATTCTCCCAGTCCCTGCCTTTGACTTCTGTGACTTGGGTGGTGTGGCCAGAGCCCTTGCTGAGGCAAGTTGTTCGCTGCTTCAACCTTCTCCATATCCTGGGTGACCAGGTTTCCCATTTCCTTTTGAAGAGGGCTCACATTTCCTCTGCCTGTAATGCCAAAATTCATAGAGAAGGAAACGTAACATCAGTGTGGATTCAGTATGCCCTGTCTAGCAACACTGTTCCTTGCTGAGTGAGGAAAAATCCTACACATACCCTTTTTGAAAAATCCACCAGGTGCCAATACTTGTAGTTGAGCTGTGTGGTATTTATGGCATCCACTTGTTCTCAGCTGCTTAATCTCATCAGCACTTTGTTCCTTTTCCCTGCCTGCACCTTTTTTAGTTGCCTAAGAGAGAAACCATAGTCAAACACATCCAGCTGTTTTACTTCCTTTAATCTGCCCCTGGAAGGTCATCAGAATGACAAGTTTCTCCTGTGCTTTAGAAACGTGTGTCAAATCTGTTTGCACATGTCCCTCCGTATGAAGAGATCAAAGCACTAACCTTGTCAACAAAAGCAACCAGCACAACAGCCATGCCAACTACTGCATCAACACTTGAGCAGGAATTATGGCAGAAGAAGCCATGAATGCAATGTTCAGGTGCAGAGCCTCTGCTGGTGCAACGTAACCTGGACTGTGCTCTGGTAGATCTGAGCCAGCTCCTTTTAGCTGGGGGTCTGGACATGGAAACCACAGAAACTTCAATCTTCTGCTAAGAAGATTGTGACTGTTGCTGTTCATCCCTTGGAAAGCTTTGGTAGGCTGCATCAGGGTCTCAGAAGGAAGAGTTCAGGGCTGGAAATTTCAAAGTCATTTCAAAGCGTGCCCAGGGTAGTGGGAGTCTGGAAATGGGGGAAGCCTGGCATTTGGGTGCCACAGTCTCCTGAGAACACACCTGGCGGTGCTTGAGGCTTTTACTCCTGCTTAAAGGAGATCTATTTTCTAACTAATGGAGATTAAACTAGTCTATGGAAGTGTCTTACAGAAATGCAAGGACTGCATTACATGTAAAAGTGAAAATTACTAAATTCGCATTTTTAGAAAAACAAGATGAAGTATATTACAGTCTTTCAATTTGGAGGAGTTAATTGAGACCCCAAGAAAAGACCATATGATACCTGGAAACTAAGATAACAAACTGTGACACTACAAACTCTACAATTAATTTGTGATAAAACCATTGGATTTGACAGAGCAATGGCAGTCATCCAGCTCACAGAAGCTTCTGCAGAATTATTAAGGTTATGACAGCATGCATATAATAAGCAATCCAAACTGCAAGAAGAAAAGAAGGTTAAAGAAGAAAAGAAGGTTAAAGAAGAAAAACGTGCAACAATAATGAAGGTGTGCAATACTAGGAAAAAAGCCGTGGTGATTCCCCATGCTGCAGCAAGTGGAACAAGCTGAGACAATGCTCAGCGTTTTGCTGAAGATACAAAACCTGCAGCAGGTCGGACAGCCACACAGGAGTTTCTTCGTGCCAGCACTTCTGTGCACAGAAGACACAGAAACTCCTCATGGGGAAAGGATCAGGGGCCCATTCTGTGCCAGAGAAAGTGCATGATCCTCATGAAAGCACACGGGCTTCTGACTGCTATTACATAGTCACAGAGTGAAAGCTGAGAAACTAGTGGGATTGTGTTTACGTTGGAAATCCGCATCCAACTGCCTGGACTTCAGTAAGAGCCAGAGATGGCAAAGAGGAACAACCCTGATATTCTGGAGTTCTGGGACCTGTCACTTACTTGGCATCATGTATGCATTTACATTCACACAAATAGATAGATATATATCTAGACACACATAGACTAGGAGACAAATGGCCTTGGCGGCAGCATCACTAGAGGTGGTGCTGTTGTTGAGTGAGCTTGTTACTGTGAGTAGAAATAAGCCAGCCAAAAAAGAAAGTGACACTTTCTTCAAATCCCACACAGCTAAACAGCACATTTTGGCCAGGGAGCCAGAATTCCTATCATCTCCCACAGCGAAGTTGGCATCTTTCTCTATAAATATCAAGCTGGCAGTCACACATCCACATATCCAGACACATAGTCCCCACAATACTGAGTACTTCCATGGAAAAGGCCATCCAGCGCTTTGGCAGCAGATCTTTTTGTTATATTGGCTGTAAATGTAGAAAGAAGGTACAAAATAATGTAAACTAAAAAGGGGAGACAGCTCAGTATCACATTTGTAAGGTCAGGTAAGGATGGGGACACTGTAGACTCAGCCAACTATGAGACAGAAGGAAAGGCAGATCTTGGTACCACCATCCCAGCCACTGGGGTATGATACGACAGCATTGATTCCTCATATAACATTCAATTTTGAGTGTGCAATCATGGCAGGGATAATATTCCAGGGTGCTGAGGTTAATTGCTGTTTATCCAAGCTGATTGCAAGCCTCCCAAATTACATTTACTTTAAAAACATTGAAACATTTCCTGACGTCTGTAATAAATTAGTCTGCTGACATTTTCAGAGCGTGCAACTGGTATTTTGTGCTTCAGAATAAAGATATTTGAACTGGCAATATAGTACCGTTGCAAAAATGGGAATTTTTCTCTCTCCTGAGACCAGGAGTTTTGCACAGATGACAGAGAGCTATACGTGGCTTCACTCAGTGCTGGGAAAGCCCCAGCTGGAGGACGGTGTCGAGCTGCAGTCATCTTTCAAGCCAGACAGAGGCAAAATGGAGAGAGTTTAGAGGAAGTGACGAGATTAAGAATAAGAAAATCTGACCCGTGAGTAAGGAATAAAGGTACTGGGTTGTTTAAGCTGGAAAAGAGAAAGCATAAAGATAAAATTCATATATACTAATATGCAAGTTTGTTGAAAAGGAGGACAGAAAGTGACTTCTCTCTGATTGCTAGGGATGAACTGAATACTTACATCATCACAGAGGACAAGGAAGTTTCAGCGAGAAAGTATCTGCTTCAATTTTTCAGACTGCCCAGCAACATGTTAACATCTCTATAAAACACTGGATTAAGAAGAACGTGCTCAGATGTAACCTGAATATTTTAAAAGTTAGTTTTATTGATGAAGATGAGTAAAAAAGTGGGTTTCTATTTCTTTACTTTGCTGGCCTGCAGAAGAGCCTTTAAAAAGTAGTTCTTACCAACAGTCCAAAAAGGATATATGAAAAGTTTTTAGTTAAATTAAAATAATATATCTTTTTGTCTGGCTTTTTAATCCTTTCATGAAAGTTTGGCAGTTCTCAGAATTAAAACTGACAAAAAGTTGATTTTGCAAAGGGAATGTGAAGCACTGATGATAAGGAAATAACCACTTACATAATTTACCCACTGGGCAGATATATTATTTCAGATACAGTAATGGTCCACGTGGTAAATATACTGTTAGTATTACCATAAAGCACTACTTTCAGCAAACACGGTTTCTCTACCTTTTGTTTAATCCACTAATTCCTTATTGTCTGTTCTGTCCCGTAGCTGTTGTTTTGTAACAGCTTTCCATTGCATCAGGTATGAGCAAAAAGCTAAAACAAAGGTTCATTGACTTCCTCAGCCGGGGGCCTCCTCGGGCGTTCCTTGGGCACCTTTCATTGCAAGGGGTGTGTCAAGTACGCACAGGGCTCCTGCTCCGGCCACCAGCCAGAAATATGGGTTTATAAAGTGCCAGCAAAAAGGTTTAGCAAGTGCTGGGGTTTTATCTCCTTTTGGTGATATTCACCGTCCAAGCCCATTTTCATCAGTTTAGTTACCAGTGACATTTGATGAAACGGAATGAAGATGCCAGCAATAAAATCATGGTGGTACGCAACTGGGGTGGAATTTTTTCCAGTTCTCCCTCCTGGAAACAAGCAAGACCATGCTAAAATCAGTGAAAATGCATTTAATTTGCTTATTTTCTTGTTAACTAAAATCAGTGAAAATGCATTTAATTTGTTTATTTTCTTGTTAAGCCTCATACTCTGATACCATCGGTGTCTTTTGGACGTAGCAGCTGGAATCCGAGATGTCTGTCCGTGGGGACGGTAAGGATTTAGGCAGAGTGAAGAGCTATGCTAATGAAGTGCAACAAAACACCGGCAGCAAGAAAATTTACTCTGTTCTTGTTGTAAAGCTGAATTTGCCTGAAATTTGCAAACTTGTGACTGCTTTGAACTTGAATGTATTTTGACTGTGTAAGAGGTAATAATTAAGAACCCCCACATTCTATATTAACGGGACACGTGCATAAGGTAAAGTTCTAGAAGGCACCTTGTGCTTGATCTTCTCTAACGTTACCGTAACCCACAGTTGGAAACCCATGCAGCACCACCGGAGATTTTTAAAATTAATTTGGTTACATTTCAGTCCCAGCCTACTCCCATTTACAGTATAGTCTGTATTTCCAGATGAAACTGATGAAGCACATTCTGTGTTCACTCATGTTTGTTAAAGAGTTTGACGCACAAGCAGCTATTTGCCGATTCCTGAATGAGTCCAGGTATAACAGGACCGGGCCTACCATGTCTTATGTTGATTTTCTGATTAGGGTATTTTATTACACTTAATTTACACACTGAAACCACTTTTTTTTTTTTTTTTTTCTGTTACAGAGCTTCCTGTTGGCAACATAACATTGTGTGAACGGCATATAATCTTGACTCCTTTTGCAATATCATGTGATCGAACGCCAACTTTTTGTTTAAAAAGGGTGTGAAAGGATTTGACCTATGAGAAAATGATGCTAAACATTAACTGTGACATCATTTGAGCACCTGCCTCATGAATAACCCCGGATACTCTCACAGATGCAGAGGAGAATAGAAATTTTTAAAAATTAATTTCAGCAAGAATTCTGTGATAAAATTCCATATGTCATTCTGTCATCAGTTTCTAACTCAAGTAAAAATTTTGTTCCTGTTTGATAAACAAAGAATTTTTAGCTGATACTGAATAGCTACTTACTATAAACTGTATGCTCTGGACAAAGGCCAACTACGATAACCATACTTTGCCTTAGTAATTAACTTTGTCAGCTTTTAAATGTGCTTATCTATTTCCCATCTCCACTGCTGTGCAGCGTTGCTAGGTGCGCTTCCAACACCCGTGTTCCATCTCAGAGCGCCAGATTCTGTGAGTTTTTAAAATACATAGGTTGCATTCCATCAATAAAAACATCTCAAGGGAAGCCATGAATGGAGATTTCTACAGATGAAAATGAATAGGCAGATCTTGTTTATTTCCTAATTATTTAAACCTTCTCCCTTTGAATGAGTACTTCTTTAAATTAAAAAGTCGATGGCCTTGAGCAGTTCCAAGGTTTGCATGTGAAGCACTGCATGAAAAATGGGACAGAATTAAGTGACTTAACTTAGTACTTAATCGTCATGTTCTCTTCAGAAGCTGATTTTTTGTGGAACAGACAAAACAAAATACTGTTATTCAGCTCCTCTGTTAATTTTTTGTAAAAGGCTTAGGTCTTAAGGTAAGGTCCCAACATGAAAAATTCTGCCTTTCCATCTAGTCATTAGTGGACAGATTAGGAGAGATGGGGAGGGGCTGTAGTGATAGGATGAAGGGTAACAGTTTTAAACTCTAAGTGGGGAAATTTAGGTTAGACATCAGGAAGAAATTTAGTGTGAGGGTGATAAGACACTGGAACATGTTGCCCAGAGGAGCTGTGGACGCCCCATCACTAGAGGTGTTCAAGGCCAGGCTGGATGGGGCTGTGAGCAACCTGCTCTAGTGGGAGGTGTTGGAACTAGTAGGATGGGGGGTTAGAACTCGATGATCTTTAAGGTCCCTTCCAATTGAAACCATTCTATGATTCCTCCAAGTGCTTCTTTGTGTATGTCTGGGGAGAATAAAGAGAACTGCACCCACACCTGCAAGTCCTTGATTTTGATATCCCATTCAAACAAAGTATATTTAAAAAAAAATAATTTTAACCATGGAACTGATGGAATTGAAAATATACGATGGGGAGTGGGGGAAAAAGGACTAACTACATCTCACCAAATTCAGTCACTGGGAACAGGGCTGGGGAGGTCAAACAGAAGAGAGCCCTAAACCATGCTGTAATTGATTTTTGCATTTCACAGGAAATCGAAACTCCTGTAGTAAAACTGTTTTCTTTGAAAACAGCTTCCACCTCCAGTTACTCTGGACAGAATTGTGGTTGAAATGAGACTGATGAAGGTGGTCCTTACACTCCCTTTGAATGCCGAGTAGGCGCCATTTTAAAAGAGCAGCTTTTCTCTGGGGATAATGGTCCTTAGAAACCAATGGAGTTACTTTGGAAAAGTAACTTCTAATGCTTTGATGTTTCTAAGGAAAATATATTTTGTATTATGAAATTACAGAATCATCATTAATTTTATGCATTTTCTTGATAAACTATTCATTGCACCAGGTACATTCGACAAGGACGGAATAAGAAGGAAGCAGATGACTTAAGAATAAGCCGTGCCCAAGTACTTGAAGAAGGAACTGTGGAAGAAACTGGTTGAAGGACCGCAAGATGGTTGTGTAGAGAGAAAGGCCCAGGGAAGGACAGAGAAGTCCAAAAGGTAGCAGGCAGCTGACACATGAGCAGCAGAGCTGAGCTTGGCTAGATATTTGTGCTGCTCTGGCAATACCAAGTGTTTCTGCAAACTATTTGATTAGTCAGTGCACTCTGGCTGCTTTAAGATGCTCTGGAGAAAATCAAACCAAATATAACTTTTTTTCATAACTATCATGTTACAGTATGAAGAGACTGAAGTAATTTTCATGGTCAAATGATGAATTTTCCATATCTTTAATGTGCTAGATTTTCATTAACCTTAGTTCTGAGTTTCCTAGGTTTATCATGTTTAGTTTAGGAATAATAACAACATCACTCTATAGTCATCTGGAAAAAATTGTCTGGATTTTACTCTACATTATGAAATCCATTTTCAAGTAGTTTTGTCAGGGAACATAATTGCCAGCATTGGTTGAAAACAGTTTTGGCGGAAAATTAGATCTTTA
The DNA here is from genome assembly GCA_013400055.1 of Nycticryphes semicollaris. NCBI lineage: Eukaryota > Metazoa > Chordata > Aves > Charadriiformes > Rostratulidae > Nycticryphes > Nycticryphes semicollaris. Next base: position 223,925 of record VXBJ01001351.1, on the reverse strand, counting down.
TTAAATGCACATTTTTAAACAAAATGCCTGCTTTCTGCTTTTTCTTTTAAATTAACTAATTAAATACTCAGAACTAGGCTTTGAGACAACAGTTGAAAAGCTTCACTTTGGAAATACTCCCATCTCCTCCCAGGGGAGTTGTAGCTCAAATGCCTAGTTGTCGTCTGCTAGGACTCGCTCTCTCCAGGGAGACTGTAGGCCCAAGGAAGCGCTGCAGGCGATGGACAAGACAGGAGACGGAGGGGCATAGTCACAAGCCAAACCTGCACCCGCCGTTACAGCTCCCGGGCCCCAGCAGGATGACAGTTGCTAGATTCCAGCTTTTGGAACCCTTAAAGAATAGCTGGAAATGTGACTTCCTCTTGCGTTCCAAGATACAACACGCTTTCTGGAACATAGAATTTCCAAGAACAGTGGAAAAATATTATTATCAGCTTGTCTTCCTCCTTAGAAATCAGCATTACTCATGTATCTGAACATGGGAACTAAACAAGGTTTTGATGTGGTGGGTATTTGGCACCTGGTCCCACTGTCTTCCAGAACTGTCAACTGACAGTTAACTTAAATCATGTTATACCCAGTGTCTGTAAATTTTTTTGTGCACACCAATTACAGTTTATATAACCTTTAACGATACTGTAAAAGAAAGTTCACCCAGAAAATACCCATCAGCATAGTTTAACAAACAGCCTTATCTTCATTTACATTAAGCTTCCACTCTTTCCCATTCAACATATGGTTTCACTTTGAAGGAGCAGACTTACAGTAAACTGTATCATAAATGCTGTAATTCAGAACAGTACGTCTGTGGGAGGAAGATTTCCCATGACTAGTGAACGCTTAATGGCTTTTTAAAATACTAACTTTATGTATTTCAACACTGAGTACTGTATAAAGGAAAAGAAATGATGGTTCTTGCCCATCCCTCCAAGAATTTTAGCTTTTCATTTATCTTACAAGTACATGCTGGTGTTTGGACACTTAACTGAGATGCTGACCTCAAGATCCCTTGCACTTAGGAGGCAATGTGATCTGAATTCTGCCTCAGTGCCCCTGGCACGGCTGCTCTTGTAATATGGCACGACGGAAGTTCTGAATAGTGTAATTTACATTTCACAGTGCAAGTATGGTGGGATCATGAGGTCTCATGTATGATGCTGAAAGGTGTCTGAAAACCCTCTGGCCCAGATGAACTCGGCCTGCCTGTATGAAACATTTCGCTTGGAGGTCAGCTGAGGTGCAGAACTGACAGAAGTCCTTGAGGTTTTTGAGGTTCCTTCTGACATTTTTTCTGGAAATTTGGAAGAAAAGAAACCAAAACCAAGACACTTTTCTGCAAAGCTGGACATCATCAGAACACGTACATGATTAACAGGTGAGGAAGCTAGTTCCTACTTGAGCCACCATTGTCTTTTGCCCCAGGCAGTGAAACAGATCACTGCAGTGAGACTATTCCCCCGTATGTGTATTTCCTCCATAAGCCAGCACTGTGCCCTTGTGGCCAAGGAGGCCAATGGCATCCTGAGGTGTATCAGAAGAGGGGTGGTTAGTAGGTCGAGACAGGTTCTCCTCCCCCTCTACTCTGCCCTGGTGAAACTCCATCTGGAATATTGTGTCCAGTTCTGGGCCCCTCAGTTCAAGAAAGTCAGGGAACTGCTGGACAGAGTCCAGGCCAGAGCCACAAAGATGATTAAGGGAGTGGAGCATCTCCCATAGGAGGAAAGGCTGAGTGAGCCGGGTCTCTTTAGGTTGGAGAAGAGGAGACTGAGGGGTGACCTCATGAATGTTTATAAATATGTAAAGGGGGAGTGTCGGGAGGAGCCAGGCTCTTCTCAGTGATGGCCAATGATAGGACAAGGGGCAATGGGTGCAAGCTGGAACATAAGAGGTTCCACTTAAATATAAGGAAAGGCTTCTTCACAGTGAGGGTGACAGAACAGTCTGGCCAGAGAGGTTGTGGAGTCTCCTTCTCTGGAGATATTCAAAACCCACCTGGGCGCGTTCCTGTGTGACCTGATCTAGGTGTTCCTGCTCCGGCAGGGGGATTGGACTAGAGGATCTTTCAAGGTCCCTTCCAATCCCTGATATTCTGTGATTCTGTGATGTGGTAATTGTGGATACATCTACACAAGGCCAAATGGAAGTAAACCACACAATCCCTTACCATAACAAGGCTAGTGCAGATCAGTTCCCAGTGCTTTGTTCTTGAGACCCCAAGCCTGCAAAGAAATGCTTCCAGAAGAGTCTGCTCAGGTAGGACATACACAGAGTAGTATGAAGATTAAACACATCATAGGGCTTGGAGTCTGCCTGGTAAAGTATTGCTACAACCTGTAAACATGGGAAAGGATTCAGGTCATATCAACATGCTGACGCAGGAGGTTTATGACTTAAGTTAATCATCCTGTTTGAAATGCAAACTTGCACCCCTCAGAAAAACATACAAAGGGGCCATTAGGAATGCCCAGAGTCAGAAATGTACAGGTTCTGCTCTCAGTGACGGGGCAGCTGGCAATGACAGATTCTGCAGAGGGAACAGATGTAAGGCAGGAGAAAATGGGGCTAGAAAATACAGGCAGCCCCTCCCTGAGTGGTACAGAATGCCAAGTCCAGCAGAAATCGTCAACCTACCCTTGGTGTTGGATGCAACGACATCAGGATAGCAAGTCCCAGATCATTCGGCAAAGGAAGGAGTCAAACCCCGACCAATCTTTTCAGCATCCTTACTGCATTATTAAAAATATATGCATGTTGCAACACAGGCAGATGAAGTCATAATGCAAATGCTGATCCTGAAGGCACATGGCACAGACAGGCTGCATTTGCAGTTGTTCCAGCCTCTTGCAAAACAACTGATTTCCTGTGTAATTGCTATTGTTGCCAGGTTTGGCCATAAGAGATGCCATCCAGAGGGACCTGGACAGGCTTGAGAGGTGGGGTAGTGCAAATCACATGAACTTCAACCAAGCCAAGTGCAGGGTCCTGCACCTGGGACATGGCAATCCCAAGCATAAATACAGGTTGGGTGCAGAATGGCTGGAGACCAGCCCTGAGGAGAAGGACTTGGGAGTGATGGTGGATGAAAAGCTCAATGTGAGCCTGCAGTGTGCACTGGCAGCCCAGAAAGCCAACCACATCCTGGTCCACATCAAAAGAAGTGTGGCCAGCAGGTCACAGGAGATGACTCTACCCCTCTACTCTGCTCTCGGGAGACCCCACCTGAAGTACCGTGTCCAGCTCTGGAGTCCTCAACACAGAAAGGACATGGACCTGTTGGAACAGGTCCAGTGGAGGGCCACAAAGATGATCAGAGGGATGGAGCACCTCTCCTATGAAGGCCAGCTGAGGGAGCTGGGCTTGTTCAGCCTGGAGAAGAGAAGGCTCCAGGGAGATCTTACAGCAGCCTTCCAGTATCTGAAGGGAGCCTACAGGAGAGCTGGAGAGGGACTCTTTTATCAGGACATGTAGTGACAGGACAAGGGGTAATGGCTTTAAATTAGAAGAGGGGAGATTTAGATTAGATATTAGAAAGAAATTATTACTGTGAGGGTGGTGAAGCACTGGAACAGGTTGCCCAGGGAAATTGTGGATGCTCCATCCTTGGAAGTGTTTAAAGCCAGGCTGGATGGGGCTTTGAGCAACCTGCCATGGCAGGCGGCTTGGAACTTGATGATCTTTAAGATCCTTTCCAACTTGTAACTACTCTATGATTCTATGATAAGTCCGTAAGGGCACCGAAAGGTCTTTTCCTTTTAAGTCAAGTCCCTCAATGGAAGCTTTAACTGCTAATAATGAAGACATTTAGATATCCAAATTCGATGAAATGAAGTTTCTTGCTCAGCTCCCAACAAGTGAACCCTGACAAGTCTCCCAATCTGATGTCATGCTTTAGGCTGATGAAGGGCTGAAATGCCTAAGGAAGGCAAGGTAGCTGAAAAAGACTCACTTTCCTAAGTGATATTGGCACGTTCCTTTTGTGACTGACTGATATGAAAGATGCTTTAACTTTGACTTTACTTCCATTCAGGCTAGATAGAGCTGCAGCTTTTTTCAAGAAAAAGTAGCTCGTTTCTTCTCTGTATGAGCCCTTAGATTGCTTTGTGCTTCGTTAATGTGTCATCCATGATCAAGATTGAGAATTTAACCCGCAGCTGCTGATGACTGTTCCACAACTCATAAAAAAAATATAGATTTTCCAGTCAACACAGTGAAGTATAGCTCTAACCAGCCATAAGGTCAGTATCTCAGATATGCAAAGGGAAACGGACAGGTGTTGCTGCTGACAAGGCACCAATACATACAATCTGTACTATACTCCAAGTCTGGAGGAAAAAACTGCTCAGTATGGAGACCTGATGCTGGAGCCCCTGCGTGAAATGCTAACTTGACGCAAAGCTCTAACTGGTGCTACTGAAAGATAAGATCCAGGAAGCAAGCTAATCATCAGCAATAAAAATAAAATCAAGCTTTGTCAATTCTGCCTTTTGAAGAGAACTTGAGTAGCTCATGAAAGGAAGTAGCTCACCAAATAACTATGTTGTCCTGGGATACAAACTCCTGAAAGACACATCTCTCAGAACGATCAAGGGGGAGATCAGCAACGAATACTGACTTTGAAACCTACAGGGAAAAATGTAAACACCTTGCTGAGATGCAGAGGTCAAGTTCGCCCTCCCAGTGTTACTGGCTTTGGCTGGCTATGGACTTAGAAAGCTGGCACACTTGGTTCATATTTCCATGATTGTCTTTGCAATCATAAGAACAGTGTCTCTTTTTCCCATTACCCCCTGCCCTCCCCAAGTACATTTTACAGTAGTTCATAGACTGTGTCAAATTCTACAGCATCAAAATTGAGATAGAGCTGAACAAATGAGCAGAAGTTTTGTACATAGTGATGACTGTTTATTAAGTGCTTTTCTGTTTTTCACTTTGCAGTGCACAATGAAAACCAGTCTCAAAGGACTAGCAATTTAATAGGACCACGTGAAAAAGATCACATGAATTAATAGGTCTTTGTGAACTGAGTAGATTTGAATAACTGTGGTTTTGTTCTTAACTCTAGGACCTTTTGTTTGTTCTGTTTGGACATTTGTGACTCCTTTGGCCAAAGACAGATGGATTCTGGTTCCTCATTCCATGTACATCCAAAATTCTGTCTTGAAGTTTAGCCAGAGGATCAGATGTTCAAGGAAGTAGGATCAGTCTTGTTATAATTATTTCTTGCAGCAATAGTGTCTTCAGTTGAACAATATTTAAGCTTTCTCACAGTTCTTCTCTCCTGTTTAATTGCAAACCTGTTTAACCTGTAACCACTGCGAAGTCGTTGCTTGTAGAAGTGAGGGACATACAGTCTTATTGCAGGTAGTCATCCTATCAAGTGAGCTTAATGACGTCTTTTAGCAAGTTTCACAGCCCCGCTGAAACTAATGCCCACATTCATATGCTGGAAATATATTCTACATGTTTTATAAAAGCCAGGCTGTATGCACGTTGCCTTTCAGGACTAATATCATAGCTCTGTAAAGCTGTACCATGAGAAGTGGAAGATAAACATTTCGGCCATTGAAATGGAGCAAGGTATAAGGCACAGATCCATTTCAGAATTCCTAAACATCCCACAATGAGCAAGTAAGAAGTGAACAGTTATATGAGACCTCCTTAAATTTTTAATTTTCATGAGTTTCTACCAAAAGCATTTGCTTAAAATGTGGATTGTGTTTCCTGAGAGTTTTGCAAATCCATATGGGTGGTTTTGTGCTTTTGCTTTCTTTGTTGTCGTGGATTTCAACATCAATTGTTCCCATGGTTATGTTCAACACCGTTCTCCAAACACAGTCTGGTATCATCTGAAGTGTGTTTCAACACAACAGCTTTAGTTAAGAGATGCAGGTTTAAATAGTTTTGTTTTAGTTTTGCCTTTCAGTTTGTCAATACTTAAGCAAATGTGCTGAGACTGTAGCTTACTGCCCACACTACATGATAGGAAATCATATTTGTCTTTTATTTTGTATTACTCAACTCTGTTTATTTCTGTTGTCTAAATGCACGCAGAGCCAGCACCATCTTTTTTCTCTATGTATGTGGTGATGACTTCGAAGAGGCCTGGACACACTTTTGGAGCTTTTTGTATCTAATTCAAAATTACCATGGGGAAAAAAAAAAAAAAAAAAGCATTTTTTTTTATTGAACTCCTCATCAGGACATAAATATTCTGTCAGTAATTCCATTCAGCATTGATCTTAAATTCTGAAGTGGAGTTAATTAAAACCCTGCTTGTCCTTCAGAGGTCATTTTGCTGTTATGTGTGGATAATGACCTGCTAGCTTTTCAGTTCAGTGGCCAAACTAAATAAACAGAAAGTAATTTTAGTTTGAGTAGGACTGAAAACATTTTAGTCAACCCAAAACAAAAGGGTCGATTTTGGTTTCTTGTTATGCATTGCCTGAAAAATCAAATTTAAAATGAAAATGTAATTTTGAGACTGCAATTTTGTCCCGAGTTTGCAGGAACAACACACATTAACCTTCTGGTATTATTTTCAGGTTTTGTATTAAGCAAAATCTGACTTTGTTAATAACTGCGATGTTCTGAAAGCATGTTTTTTCAGAATTATCTAGTATTTGCTACAAATAGGGCTCTCTGCTGTGAATATGGATCAACAAGTCTTCTGTTTCTTTTAAGGAACGCTGGATTGCAAGAGGGGGAAAGCCATTTAATTTTCCTCGTCGCGCCAACAGGAACTCCCTGGAGTTCTATTTATTGTTTTCTGTTGAGGGGACTATTTTTAAATTTGGGTTTGATTCTTTTGCCTGGCTGCCCTGCACATCCACATCCAGGCAGCTCCTTCTGCTCAGAAACAGCTTTCCCAGGGCCCACAGCCGCGTTTCTAACCCTCCACTTCGGCAGCTCCTCAGCAATCAGCCCCTGCCCTCTACCATACTGGTCTGTAAGGGGCAGAGGAGGCCGGGGCACCCTGTCCTCGGTGCTAAAACTCATGCCAGCTACTGGTTCTGCCCACTAACTAAAGGAAACCTCAGCTAATGTCACGCTTGCCCGGGTAGCGGTTGTTATTTCTCCAGCGGTTCTCGTCCCCCGCCCCGACAAGCCGCCCACCCGCTCGCACACCGCAGGCGGACAAGATGGCGCCCGTCCCAGGCCAGCGGCGGCGGGCTGCGTTCTTCCCCTGCAGCCCGCCTGAGAAAATCATAGTCTTGATCTCTTCTGCCACACAGTGGCTACTGCGGAGAACAGCGGGAAAACCGTGTGGCAGACCGCAGGTAAATCGGGAGATCTGATGGGAGATTTAATCCCTCCTCGCTTTTGGTAAACTGGAAGTGCAGCTAACCCCACTCACCCACTCGCCTTCTTCATCCCCGGCTTCACATCGCTGTGCTCGCACTTCAACACACTCCAAGCCTTCTCCCAGGTTCTTTCCAAGTTCCTTGGATGTTCTTTTTTCAGGGGGAAAAGATAAAGACACAACGTAAAGAGCTTAATTTATTCTAACAAAATCATTGTCTCATAAACAGATCATTGGAAACGGAGTGAGAGCCATACTGGAATCAGCCAGTACAGCTGTGAGATGTCCCTGTGCTGGTGCTGCTCTGGGGTGACAGAACCACATATAGCCACAAAACCACACAGCGCAGCAGGGCTGCTTGACCCAACTCCACTTTCACAGGGGTTACGTGTCCCCTGGGATGTCTCGGACTGGTGCTGAGCTGCACTGGGATGTGTAGACGTACCAAATTACTTACTAGCTCCAGCATCTTCAAAGGAGAACTGTGCTGGCACCGCTTTAGGTGCTGCCAAAACTGAAACTAGAGACAACCACTATGAGGAAGTTGTAGAAGAGCAAAAGCAATTGCAGTAGGTAAGGGAGTAGCTCTACATCCTCTTATAGTTGATCTGAAGGGGAATAGGCCTTTTCAAATTGGTTTGGCAGTTTCAGAATATGTTACTACCTTTAGTCATGCGAAGGAAACTGCTGCTTTCTTCGTTGCAGAGAAGATGAATAAGCTGCTAGCAGGGAGCCTCTTTTGAGTCATAAAACACTGGGCTGTGGGTGCAGTCTCTGGTAAGGAGCATGCTGAAGTAAGGAGCCATCTCATGCATTTGTCTGATGAGCTGGATGCGTACAAGTTTCACCACAATTTTGACCCACCTGAGAATGGACAGAGTTGGGAAGTGTCTTGCTTTACCAGCCCAGCTTATCTTCCTAAAACAGATACACAGAGAAACTGCATTAGGTTAAACCAGATTTACCCCATTGTCCAAGAGGGTTGTGAAACCAGTGTCATGCCTTCCACCCCATTGCTGATACTACTTGGCAGAATTAATTCTCCATTTTCCTTGAAAAGGCGCTCTCTCCATTTAAGGTTAGAAAATGTATAGTCAGGACAGCATCACTTTTCATTTATATTGTCCAAGGAAAGTTCCGTTTAGAAATATGACTCACTTTTGCCATTTCATTTGCTGAAAAAATTGAGTTCCCATGTTATTTGCAAAGGAAAAAGGAAGGCCCAGAGCTTCCAAGAATTCACAGCTGGTTTCTGGGTTGGCTGATTGACCTCTCCTTCCTTCTAGGATCCAGATTGACAAGTGAGATACTTTCAATCATTTTTATCCTTGCAATAAACATGTAGAACCTATGAGGTTCTGAGAATCTCAGAATACTCTTCAGGTATTACTCCCTGAGCATTATTATTCTTGTTCTATATTACTGAGAGGTCTGATTCATTGTCTATTGAAGCCAATGGCAGATTCTCTCTTGATTGACACTGGGGTCATAGATGAGGGCCAGGCAGGGAGCAGCCTCTGCTCTGCTGAGGTTCAACCAAAGACACACACACAAAGGCAATGCCTCTCCCAGAGAACTTAAAATCTAAGATAAAAGATAGTAGTAGTCTGCCAGTTCCTGCTGTTCCTAATGAACAGTTTGAGAGATCATAAATTTCAAAGGCTTCACTGCAAAAACTTCTGCAGTTTTAATGTAACTGTGCCCTTGTAGTTCACCTGGGACATCCTGAAAGTTTTCTCTCCCATCTAAGGATTGACATTCCAGTGTTAGTTGAAAGACATATTAGCACTAGAATGAACTTTGGAAAAAAGTTCTTTTTAAATGGATGCACTCAGCCAAGCACTTTCCGTGTTGCCTCTGCTAATGCTGGAGCTAAATGTATTTGAATAGAAATGTATCTCCTTAGCCTTTGTTTTCTCATTTGGCTGAGTCTACAGTGATCCTGTGTTCATGTTTGCAAAATGAGATTTGCTGCTACAGATTTATGGCAGGGTCGAGTATGATGAAAAAGTATGTTGAGAGAAAGCCAAAGCCTTCTTTAAACACAGATGTCTTAAGTATTACAGATGTCATCCATGTTTAGCAAATAGGGTAGGGGGCTGGATAGTTGATGGGATTGATGATGAGTGATCAACCTTTCACTGTTAGACCACCAGTCCTAAACAAGCAAAGAACGTTGAGAATTACCAATTACATGTTTGTATCTGATTATTTGAAATACGCTTGCTGCCTATTACCCATTTCACAGTGAACAAAACTTACAGCAACATAAAAACTCATTGCTTTATCACAGACACTGACTAGTGTAAAGCTTTTTTCTTTCAGCAGTAGATCCTTTAGATTAGGCCTGAGGAAGAAGCATATATTGTTCTTTGGCTGCACCTCTTCCACTGAAGAGTTCAGATCTCAGGAAAGTAAAGAGAGCACCTTGTAGTAGCAAGAAATTTAGAAAATAAAAAGACAGCCAAAACTAGTTTATGGAAACTTATGGAGATTAGGCTTGGGGACATCAATGACCTTTAGATATTCTATGATGGGAAGGGAGTGCACTATTTACAATATGTATTTGGAAAGCTCTCACAGCTTCCTTGAGACTAAGAGAAATGAGTTTGGCAGTATGGACTATGTACTATGACCTTCTTTATCCTTCCCAGTGATTGTTGAGTTTTTTCATTATTGACTTTCTGAAATTAGCAGAATATTATTATACCTAGTGATTAATTTCATTTGAATTAAAATTATCTTTAATAGAGAAGGTTTCTGTATTTCTGGGTTGTTGTTTTTTCTCTTCAAATATTCTTTTTTGTTGTTTTAAATGGTAATTTTCCTTACTAAGTACCACTTTCCACCACTTATTTTAATTGGCATGTTTCACTGACTTATCATTGCTTTTGCAACACAGTGTTTGGCAACTATTGCTCTTGTATCCTGATAATATATTGGTATGGTAGTGACATTGGTCTTATTTTCAAGAGACTGACATGACAGCTTCTGTAATTCATAAAAATCTTTGCACAGATTACATTGTGCTTTGGATTAAAGTTGGATAATCAGAAATTGGAATTCTGATATTGGAAGCCTTTTCCTGGCTGTCAGAGACATTTTTAGGTGAGTTGGGGACAATAGTTTTCACCATCGTATCTTATCTTCACCATCGGCTGCGTGATTGTGCCTGTTTGTATCCCAGTCACATTGGAACTCAGCTTGCCAGCATTTGTAAAATACTTTTAACATCTTTTCAAGCGTTACTTGCAATTACTATTAATTCTATGAGCTGAGCATTCTAATAGAGAGATGTTAAGTTCTTCTAATGTGTATATTGTGACAAGTTAGACTGTAAAAGACACTTTCAATGCCCTATTGATTTAAGGGGTCATTCTGATGTTTTATAAATATCTATATTTGTATGTATGTGTACATATACATGAATATGCATAGGGCTCTGCTGCCCCCTCTGTAGGGCAGTAGTGTTGCTACTGTGTTTATTTCTTCAGTTGGGTTCTGCGTCCACCTGTTGAACTTCCTTATTTTGCAGTTTGCTGCAGGGGACATTTGTCACGGATGACCAATCTTTCCTAGTTTTATTACCCTGTATTTGATGCTCTCTCCTCTGCAGCTCGGGAGGGCAGAGAAGAAATTTAGACATGCTGATACCATCACCTGAGAATGAATAAGGCTGTACTATGATTTTGTGCTTGCTCAGTTACTAGAGCTGCCTACAGTTCTCTTGGCAATATATTGCTGCACAGCTGTTTATGGCACAGTAACTTGCTCTCTCTGTGTTCTGCAACAGAGGGGAGAAAATGCTAAGCATTCAGAGCTGACTGATGCTGCAATCTTTACTCATTGCCTTTAGAAGGTAAAATACTTATTAAATAAATTACATCTTTAAAAAAAGGGCTTTAGCTCTTCTCTTCAGATTTTGCTCTTTGCCATGTCTAGTCTGGAGTATAAGAAATCTGTTATAAACCTGTCAGAAGAAATAATGTAGCTTGTACCAATTAACAGTATGATCAGATGATTGCAAGCAGATGTGTGAGGACTGCTTCAGATGTTGCTAACCCCTCCATTCAGCTGGCTGTGAGAACATATCCAATTGTTTGCAGGGTGAAATGAGATGTGTTAATCCCTGTGGAGTAAAGATTGGCAGCTGGCAGTTTTGGTAGTCAACCTTTTTAAATTGCTAAATGGAAAACACAAATTACTACTGCTGGCCTTCACAGGGTCAGAAGTGAAATGCAGGTGAGTTTCAGTTCCATGGTGACTGAAGTTGCTGAGACAAGATTGTTATTCAAGGGGTGAAAGGAGACAGATCTGACAGCACTAGAGTTTGCTCTTAGGGGTGTCTGTGGCTCTAAAGCCCCAGGAACAGAGGATGGTTGTAACTGCTAACAGTTTTCTCAGGCAGGCCAATGTGCCCCAGCCAAGCTGTGGTGGCTCATTGCCAGCCCAGCAAAGTGCAGACAAAACGGTGGAGAGGTCTGACCAGGTACAGTGGGGAGAAAGAAAGGGTCTTGCCTGCTGCCTGCATTGCATCTGTACTACAAAGAAGGGGAAGATGCATGGAATAATGGGGGTAAAAGTGAAATAAGGGGTAAGAAAAATAAACAGAGAGGAAGCACAGAGGTATAAAGGAGGACTTGCTAAAGGAGACAGGGCATCAAACTTTAATCCTACTTTGCTGTTGGTTACCAGTTCTTACTCTCTCCCTGTCTCACCATAAGTAATGCAATGTGAGGCAGTATCAGATAGGCAACATGGGTGGTCTAAGAGCTCACCGACTTGCTTGCAGTCACCCAGGTGTCAAAGGCAAAAATCTCAAGCAGAATTCAGAAGTCCTCAGGTCAAACATTAAAGTGTTGTGAAATATCCTCATTTCTTGTAGGACTGATGGAAAGAAAAAGTCTCTTCTCATAGATTGTTAGACTTTGAAATCTGGAAGATTTGTTGTTTTAACAAATGCCATTTTCTGTATCACAGCTGCAACGTCAGGAGCCCCACATAAGAGGCAAGATGACCTTGTCAGTTCTGTTAATTTATTGATTAAACAGCACAAGCGATAGTTACAAAATCACTTGTGAGTCAGAACACTTAAATGCTGGAAGAGGAAGTTTATCTTCACAAAACATTTTGGAATGCCTTAGGTTTAAGGTGAACAACTTACTTCATAATAGAATGGTGGGTAACCTTTGATTATTACGTTTTTTTATATAAGCAAGGACAATCCATTATTTTGCTCACTTCAGTTTAATTTGTCTTTCTCATGATGGTCCCTATTTCCTTGTCATTTGCTGAGTTCCATGTTTCTTCCTTATCACACATCAGGCACCAGAGGTGCTTCACCATCTAACGCAAATACCAGTGCTATTCCAATATAAAAGTCATTTCCAGTCCTGTAATGGTGTGCTGATAGGCAGGGTTGTGCTGCCATCCAGAGGGACCCGAACAATCTGGCGAAATTGGCTGACAGAAACCTCATGCAATCCAACCAAGGGAAGGGCAAAATCCTGTGCCTGGGGAGGAACAACCTCAGGCACCAGTCAGTACATACTGGAGGCTCACAGTCTGGAAAGCAGCTTAGCAGATAAGGACCTTGTGTGTCCAGTGGATGCCAAGTGAACAGGAGCCAGCAGTGTGCCCTTGCTGAAAAGAAGACTACTAGTATCCGTGGCAGCGTTAGGTAAAACATTGTCAGCAGGTGGAAGAAAGTGACCCTTCCCTTCTATTAAGTACTGGTGAGGCCACACTTTGAGTACTGTACCCAGATCTGGACTCCCCAGTACACAAGAGATATGGACAGGCCACTGTCCACATGGACAGGAGAGTCCAAGGAAAGGCCACTAAGATGATTAAGGGACTGGAGCATCCTTTCAACGAGGAAAGGTGGAGAGACCTGAGACCGCTCAGCCTGGAGAAGGTTTGGGGGGATCTCATTAACATGTACAAATATCTGAAGGGAGGGTGCGAAGAGGATGAAGCCAGGCTCTTTGCAGTGGTGTCTAGAGACAGAACCAGAGGCAATGAGTACAAACTGAAGTACAGGAGGTACCTTCTCAGCATCAGGAAATGCTTTTACTGTGAGGGTAACTGAGAACTGGCACATGTTACCCAGAGGTGTTGTGGAGTCTCCATCCTTGGAGATATCCAGAAGCTGTTTGGGCATTATCCTGAGTACCCTGCTCTCCATGACTCTGCTTGGCCAGGGGAGTTGGATAAGATGACCTCCAGAGGTCCTTTCCAACCTTAACTATTCTGTCATACTGTAATATGTCTGTTTTGTATGTTCCTTCCAGATATGGTTTTTCTTTTGAGTTTTCCTTTTATTCTTACTAACCCTGAACTCCCAAGTGAATTCTGGTGTGCTAGTGTAGGTTGTATGGCTCTATTGGAAAGGTATTTCCATAATTATATACTGAGCCTTTTTGGTATGTTTTTTGGGTTGAGGGGTTTTTTGGTTTTGTTTTTTTTGTTGTTGTTGTTGTTCTTTGGAGTGTTGTTTGGTGGGGGGTTTTTTGAGCTTTTGAGTTCTGAGGTTTGACCTTTGGCTTGTTCACTGTTGTTTGGGGACTCGTTCAGAATTCTGCACCTTGAGGGTATATATGCATGCCCTCTCACTCAAAGCAGGTAGACTTATATGGAGATAAAAAGTAGAACCTAACCTGAATGTCTTCTAGAAAGATAATTACATCTAATGTATCAACATTGATACATGGAGTGATACAACATGTATCACTCAATAGGATGGATGGATGGATTACAAAAGGAGCATTATTTTAGCATGAACTAGAGAGTCAGCAGGAATTCCTTATTCATGTTGAGGAATTATGTCTTTAGAATCATCTTTAATAAACCCAGGAAAATTTCATGATTCACAGCTGTGACTTTTCATCTATAAGGCGCAGTTTTACCTAGATAAATGTATTACAAGTTCCTTTTATGAAATTGGTATTTGACTTGCAGCTATTTTTGCAAAAGGTTTTCAAGTAACTAAAATGTATTTGTTGCTTCCCTCAGAACCAGCTAATAGAAGATTCTTACACTGTAGTAGCAAAATTTATGATAAGAAAGCAAGGTCTGAAGCAATCAAATTGTTCCCCAACTTGCATAATCTGGTCAATTCCAAGTTAGGGGCTTGTATGTTTGTATGATTTATTCACTTAATGTAGATAAAAATACATATTGTGATTTGCTACTTTGTATTAGGAAGACAGTAATGAAGTATCCATTAAAAGGAAAATTGTATGGATGTGGTGGATTACCAGTAGCAAATGTAATTATTCTTTTTTCTTTCCTTAATGTACCTTAATGAACCTTTGAGAGGCAGACTACTGTTTTATGATTTACACTGTCTTTGAACTGAAGTATGCAATTTATTGAACTGAACAAAATCACTTAATTAAATGTCACTTAAGTGACATCAAAATTGATGTTCAGTAATGTACTTCACACGAGGCCCTGCTCGAACAGGGGTGTTGCACCAGATAACCTCCATAGGTCTCTTCCAATTCCAAGCATTTTATTATTCTCTAGTCAGAAATCTTTGGGCTTTCCAGTCTCTTTTCCATACCAGTAGCAAACACAGCAGCTATTAGTCTTGCACCCAGATTTTGGTTCCAAAACTGAAATCTCCACCTTGCAGATGCATATTTGTCACCTTCAAGTAATGGCAATCTATGACGTAAAATTTCATCCCAATGTTCTTCCTGCTCATAAATTTGTCTTAATTAATAAAAGCATTACTTTCCATCTATAGTTAACATATGCAAGTTATAATGTATATGAAGTTGTTTTTGTGAAAATTGTGCCCTCTATGATCCCAGACTTATTGCAGCTTATCTGCTTTCCAGGAAAAATAGTCTGTACAAAGAAATTAAACCAATTCAATCAATTATTCCTCTAAGAAGTCTGTTTAGTTTTTGATTGGTTTAATTGCAATGAAGGGATAGCACAAGATTTCTCAAGTTAAAAAATGTCTTTTTCCTTAATTTTCAAAGAAAACCATCTGTTCTTTATATAGCATAAATGAGGAGAATGATTTGGAAATGAGAAAGAAGATTCTATGGATCTGTAACTCTGCAGGGCTTGCTCCCATCATCAAGACAATGAGCAACACCCGTTCTCGCATCTTCGACTTCAGAATGAAACAGGTGTCAGTTTGTCCCAGTATGTGTTTGCTAAACATGAGTTATAAATTTTTTTCAATGACAACACCGTTGTTTCACAAATTCTCTGTGTTGCCACAGAATTTGTGAAACCCGTAGTGGTGGTGGAGACTGTGTAGATAGCCTGCCTGTCACTTAATGCTTTTTCTTGTCTGCGAGGCAGCTGGGTTGCTTTGCAATTCTCTCAAAATTAGAGATCAGTACAAGAGGAGTATGTTTAAATAAGGCTTCATCCACTCTCATTTCTTCATTCCTGATATAGTATTTTGAAGTTCAGTGCTAGAGTAAGAAACCTGGCAATAATCAATGGAAAATAAGGTGAATCATAGCCAGTGGTGTTGGTTGTTATATTAGAGAGGTGAGTTCCAGGATACAAACAAGAGAGGATTGGGAAGTTTGAAGCTGGAACTTCCAGGTGGAAGTACTGAATCTCTGTTACCCAGATCAGAATGACTGCTGTAAGCACTAAAGCTTTTGTGATCTTCTGCATATACCATTGTAGCTGCTTCCAAGAATTAAATATGAAACAAATAAAAAAATTCAAGTTTGGGCTGTCCATGTCGCTCCCTGTAATTTCTGTGAACTTTGAACAGCTCTCAAGAAATTCTGTCCAGAGTATAATGGCTAAATATCATAGAATTTCTTCAACTTTGTCACAAAAATACATGCAAATAAGTAAAATTTAATCCCACTTCAGTTATCTCCTGAAGATATTTCTGATGCTTTAACTGAGGCCTGGACACATTACTGCTTGCTTGTGCTGGTATCATCACAGCAAATGCAAACGCTCTCAGGTGATGGAGTTTATTCTCTGGAGGCACATGGTACTGATACAGTATAACTATTCGCATACAGAGAGAAATTATACTGACATGGCTTGATTGCATCCAGATCAATTGGTCTAATTATTTTTCCCAACAGATAGTTACGCTAGCTACGTATATGCATACCCCACTGTGTGTATATATATATATATAAATAAAAACACAGATGTAATTATACCTTGGTGTTTAGGCCAAAATTTCTGCATATATTTAAGGATGGGTGAAGGAATCATAGCGTCAGTTCTATCAGCACAAGCTGCCCAAAGAAAAGAAGGGGAAGGAAAAATATGAATCCAGGTACTCAAGAGCACCTTTCCAAAGGAGGCTGACTCCCTTTACCTAAATAAAGTTGTGATATCAAGTTGGGGCTTAATGGAACAGATACAAAAGTATAAATGTCTCCAAAGCTTCTGTGAACCAGCGGAGTCCTGGTGTATCCTCACTGACTTCAGCCAGAGATAAACTCAAGGAATGTGCTCTTAAGACTTTTGTGTCCATCCACTTTTACCCTCAGACTTAGTCCTGTAACAATGCAGTGAGTTATGGACAATGAAACATGTGGTCAGGGAAAGGGGCGTTTTTAAATGTAGCCTTGTAAGAAAGTTTTAAAGTCTCTCTTAAATACTGGCTTGCATTTCTAAAGCAAACTGGAGACAATGCAAGTGCTTGGGACATCGTTATCCCCAGAATAAACATTATATATAATACTGGTAAGAATTTAAAAATCATAAAGCATATCAGTATGTTTTTCTTTGGATACAATGGACTTTTTTTTTCTGTAGCTATAATGCTATCCCATAATTAATTAACCTTCCTCTGTGTGTTCAATACTCTTATGATTTTGTTGTCACCCAAACATCGCAAATTCTTTTATCCACTTATGATGGTATCATACACATTCTACAGACAGTTGGTTTTGCCAAACTTTCCTTAAAAATAAATTTTTCAGTGTTTTTCCTTGCTTTTTCTTTATTTTTCAAAGACTTCGCTGGTAGAAATGCAATTACTGAATGAGGAACAAACACATTTATTGCTTACTATACCAGAAATGACTGGAGATCAGTCTTTATAAACTATGTTTTAATAATAGCTCTCCCCACTTGAGAGCTCACGTGCAGAATTGTGCTGGCATGTTTGATTTCAAAATCCTGCATTTTGTCCAGTAGCACCCTGTTTCTTTCAGCATTGCTGCTGCTCATATTTGTGTCTCACAAAATACCTGGTTTTCATATTATATTTTTTCTGCAGATTCGCTTGAACTTTCCTAGACTGAATCATTGAGATAATATATATACATATATATATGTGTGTATATATATAATTGTTATTCTTATTTTAAATAAAATTCTAAGGCCTTTAGGTGACTTCTTGGTGCTCATTTATGCCCGCAAACTCTCCTACTTAGTGTCTAAACACCTTAACACACCAATTTCCTGCCAATATTGGAAATTTGTAAAGAAATGGACTGGCACTAATCCCTATGATGTCACATGAGGAGTCCTCACAGTCTAGGCTATCGACAACTTACTCCAGAGAAGCGGTTTTCTCAGTGTCTCCATAGCAGTGCCAGTGGTGGTATGCTGCCACTGGGGTTAGGAGGAGTTTCTGAAATATTTGCTGTGATGCAATTGTGCATGTGCACAATTAATTAGAAGTTCCTCATAGTAGTATTCTGCCTGGTCTAGTGCTCAGCATTGTGACAGGAGTTATTTTGGATAAAACTCAATATTTGTGTATCAAACCAATTGGCTTTTACAGAATCACAGAATTGTTGGAGTTGGAAGGGACCTCTAGAGATCATCAAGGAATTGTCAAAGTTGGAAGGGACCTCTCTAGTTCATCTAGTCCAACTCCCCTGCTAAAGCAGGATTGCTTAGAGCACATCACTCAGAACTGCATCCAGGTGAGTCTTGAAGATCTCCAGAGAAAGGGACTCCACAACCTCCCTGGGCAGCCTGTTCCAGTGTTCTGTCACCCTCACCATAAAGAAGTTCTTTCTCATATTTGGATGGAACTTCCTGTGTTCCAGCTTGTGCCCGCTGCCCCTCATCCTGTCACTGGGAACCACTGAAAAGAGTCTGTCTCCATCCTCCTTCAACCCACCCTTCAGATACTTGTAACCATTAATAAGGTCTCCCCTCAGCCTTCTCTTCTCCAGGCTAAAGAGTCACAGCTCTCTCAGCCTTTCCTCATAAGAGAGATGCTCCAATCCCTTAATCATCTTTGTTGCTCTACACTGGACTCTCTCCAGTAGTTCCCTGTCTCTCAT
Source organism: Nycticryphes semicollaris (assembly GCA_013400055.1). Taxonomy (NCBI): domain Eukaryota; kingdom Metazoa; phylum Chordata; class Aves; order Charadriiformes; family Rostratulidae; genus Nycticryphes; species Nycticryphes semicollaris. The sequence continues at coordinate 205,370 of VXBJ01001351.1, read as the reverse complement.
GAACTGGGGAGCCCAGAACTGGATGCAGTACTCCAGCTGTGGCCTCACCAGTGCAGAGCAGAGGGGGAGAAAGACCTCCCTCAACCTACTGGCCACATTCTTCCCTATGCAGCCCAGGATTCCTTTGGCCCTCTTGGTGACAAGGGCACATTGCTGGCTCGTGGATAATTTGCTATCTACCAGGACCCCCAGATATTTCTCCTCAGAAGTGCTTTCCAGCAGGTCAACCCCTAATCTATATTTCCAAACATTGTAGATTGTCAGTTTATTTACTTTGTACTCTTTACCTAGCTTCTAACTGATGTGCCCAAGACAGTTCCAGTGGATGTTTAGGATAAGAAAACCATATCTTTTACTTGTAAAACACCCAGATATATTGACTTCTTGTATTCCTCATATTCAATTAACATTTTATATGAATTGTTCAGCTATGTGCTTTTTCCCAGTTAGGTACTGATGTGCTTGCTCGTTCATTAGTACTACTGAAAAAGAGACCTGATGGCACAGGAGAAAATGTCCCTTCTGTGAGTATTATTCTTGTGTGGTATTTTATAACATTGAAACATTTCATTAATACTAACTTCAAGTTCAAGCAGACATCGATGCAATAGTGGAATGGCTTGTAAAACACAGAATGCCTCATGCGTTAAATATGTTTACCACTGGAGAAATGGTACTGGATACTCTCAGAGGTGAAAATAAGATAAGGCCTAGTACTGTTATAAGTTGAAACCAGAGACTAAATTCAGTGTACTATCACAGACCTCTTTCCATTGAAATCCAATCCCAGCCACAATGGACATGAGGCTTTGGGTCTGGTAGCTTTTAAGGTTAACTTTACAAACTTCATAGTGTTCAGATGTGTGTAAAATATAACTTAAGAAACAAAGAAGCTCTTAAACTTATCACAGATGCTTTTTCCTGCAGTACATTTGCTAGTTCTGTGACAGAAATATGTTTAATGAGTTTGAGTTCTCCTTCGTAAAAGCATGGTCTTACATTTCAGTGCTGTTTCTTTTCTTGATATGTGTTTGTTAGTAAGTGTATTGTTCCTTTTGTGCTAGAGGTAAAGCTAATTAATAAATTAATTTTTTTACATACTAGCTCTACTTAACCTCTTATCTATTGTGTTTCTCGTCTTAGTCCCCAGACCCATAATATCTCAAGTCTGGTTCATATGCATACAACTTATATGTGCTTTATCTGTTAAGCAGCTGGACATTTCTCGTTCACAGAACCCATTCTTCAGTGGGAACTTGCTGGAAAAATATCCCCTAAAGACCTTGATGCTGTAATACCTTATGCAATAAATATCACATTGTCAAAATCTTGTGCTAATGATGTGGCAGACATGGCTCTTATCTGTAGTGTTACAGTTCATGGTGAGTGTAGCTCTCTGGGCTTTTACAAATGCACAATGAATCTAACAAGTGAAAGGCAATGAATATGTGAAAGAACTGATAGGTTCTAAGTTAGCTATAGTTTATCAAATTACCTTCTGCAGTCTGCTGTGTCCTTTTTGCAAAATCAGTTTAGCCAAGGAAACAGTCTTGTATAATGCTTTAACTAAAATTTAGACATAGCCACATAAGTAAGTATATCTCTACATCTTTATGTGCTTTATAGCTCATATATTCTCACTTTTCCCATTGAGTGTTATTCCTGTGTTAAAAACAAACAAACAAAAAACAACAGAGCCTAAGGAGGGAAAAAAGAAATATCAGAAAAATCCCAAATGAAATTATCGTAGAGATAGGAAAGGACATTCAGAAGTCTAGGGTTATTTAATGTAGGAGAAAAACAGAGGAGGAAAAAATGGGTAGTGGTGTAACATACCAAACTGCACAGCAAATGCCTTTTGAGCATATGCTTCCAAAACAAGGGCTCTGAGCAAAGACCTTCCTCTTTGTTTTAAGGCAAGTTAGAGATAGTTTGTTGAAATCAGTATCTCTTCACGCGTTGGGATAAAGAGTTGCTTGGGTTTTTTCCAAAAGGCTATGGTTTTTATACAGACGACAGACTTGATGTCAGCTGTTGTTTTTCTCTTAGGTGGGATTCATCTCTGGATTTGTTTTTGTACAATGTGGGTATTACTCCTGGCTCATTGCTTAAGCTCTTTGTAGTCACAGGAGAGAAAAAAAAAACATTTTTAGAGTGCAAAGTTCCTCTCATCTAACTTTAAATGTCTGTCTTTGGACAGACATATTTATCCAGATTGTCTCTCTGGATAAAGTGTTAACTTGTGTCTATGATATGTCTCAGGGCTAAAATGATTTTTAAAAAATCTGCTAAACTCCTCACCTACATCTCCCCAGATGTCCTTGCAACTTCCTTTCTCTTCTAGACAACGCTTGCCACTCTGTCCTGATTGTGTTTTACTTTGTACTGAAGGCTTTGTCTCAGTCCTGCAAGCTCTTTCCACTGTTATCCCAAGATTTAGGTTTTCCTATTCCTCCCCAAAGTTGAAAGTCTCATGACTTATCTTTTCTCTTGATCATTAAATTATCTTCTATGTTAAGCAAAGTCAGAGAAATCTTACACCTTCACATACACCCAATACTGATGAATAAAAACGAAAATTGCATTTCCTTGTGTCTCTCTGCTCTCCTCCTTTACTGTTACTCCAAAGATAAGCTGCTTTTTCCTTAGGAAAACTCATTATAGCCTTTCCTGACTCCATCTTATCTCATCCATTATTTACAATATACCTATGATGCCTGTGTGCATATATTCATTGAATTTTCCAGTAAACCTTTTTTTCTTTCCCCAGTATTACTTTTCATTCTTGGAAGAATATACAGGCACTTACAGAGCTGACTTATTATAATTTCTTAAATCCCTTCTAAAAGCAGTCCTCTGCACACATAGCTCTGCTATTAAGAGTGTATTTAGACTGCTGCTATGCGGAAACTGTTGCCTTTCATGCTGAAAAGTATCTTATTGTTTCCAGTCTTCAGGTACCCATTGTGTCTCTTTCTTATATTTTAAAACGGGGATAATTTTATATATTCTGGTTTAATACAGCAAAAACCAAAGGATTTATTAGGATTCCTAGACACTGTGGTAATACAAAAAGTACTGCAATTCAGCAACAATTAAATTATTAAAGTAATACTTAATATTTTTCATAGCACTTTCCAGAAACATGTATGTATTATTTTTATTGGTTTCTAGAAAGGCACCTGAGGCACTGAGCAGGAATACACCTGGCTCTAGTTACTCAGTTTGTTGATGGATTTTATTCCAATCTCTAGCAAGTGATCCCCTGCCTCAGAATTTGTGCTGACTATTGTCCAGGTCAAGGGAAAACATTACACTATACAAACGGTTTATGCATCTGACTGTACTATGAAGGCTGTAAATCATCCTCAGAAACCAGATGTGCTGAGCTGTTATTGGAGATGAAGGATTTGCTAGGTAGTCCCTTGAAAAGTAGAATGGTTGAATCATAAGTCGTAATTCTGGAAGAACCCAGGATGACCTTTCAGTCTTACCTTTGCTATGACACAATCTGTAGAGATTTCCAAATTTACTTCTGGAGAAAGTATTAGTCATTTTGCCTCTATCTTCACCCACCAGCTTTTCCAGGCATTGGTGAGTTCAGCTATGCCTTATAGACCAGTGGAGCCTAAAAGACATCATTTTTCTGCAAGTTTTAGAAAATAAATGACTGGTTAAAAAAAGACAGCTGATTCATGAGCCAGTGAGGGGGAAGTAACAACCTGCACATATCCTTTAATAGACATCATTCAGGAAACCCAAAACTCATCCAGCTCATTAAACTAGTTCTGTTTTGTAACAGTGTGCTACTTAGGGGCTTATCTGCCTTTTATGTGTCTTATTAGCAACAACTTCAATATTTGGCAAACCAGTTTTATATACCATTCTGTGATCTGCTGAGATGATATAGAGATTCTAGTGTCTACAATGCTAATAGAAGTGACTGCTCCCACCTAATGGGAAATCAAAAAACAACTGAAATAAAAATGTAATTCCACTCTACACCAATAACTTTATACACGCAAAAAAGTATATTCTCAGAAGGAGAAAGTTCAAAATAGGACATGAATAGTGCAGCAACTGCATGGATAACATGTAGGTTAAATTACCGGATAATTTAAGAATACTTTTAACCTGCTATTTATCACTGTATTTCAGAGTCAGGTGATTTATCTGAATTACATATCATGGTTTAAGCCCAGAAAGCAACTAAGTGCCATGTAGCCACTCACTTGCTCTCCCCTGGTGAGATGGCAAAGAGAATCAGAAGAGTAAAAATGAGAAAACTTGTGGGTTGAGATAAAGACCATAAGTAAAGCAAAAGCTGTGCATGTAAGCAAAGAAAAACCAGGAATTCATTCACTGCTTCTCATGAGCAGGTGCGGCCATCTCCAGGAAAGCAGGGCTCCATCATGACTAATCGTTACTTGGGAAGACAAATGCCTTAACTCTGAATGTCCCCCACTTCCTTCTTTTTCCTCCAGGTTTATATGTTGGCAGGATGTCATATGGTATGGAATATCCCTTTGATCAGTTGGGGTCAGCTGTCCTGGCTGTTTCCCTTCCCAACTTCTTGTGCATCCCCATCCGTCTTACTGGCAGAGCAGTGTAAGAAGCAGAAAAGGCCTTGTCTCTGTGGAAGCTCTGCTCAGCAGTAACAAAAACATCCCTGTGTTATCAATGCTGTTTCCAGCACACATCCAGTACATAACCCCATGCTACCTGCTATGAAGAAAATTAACTCTACTCCAGCTCAAACCAGCACACTACTGTAAGTATGTTCCATTGAAATTTACCCCACTTTTCCAGAATGCTTTTGCAGCTGCTTACTTATCATTACAAAACCTGACAAATTCATGTGGAAAAAAAATAGCAGCTCAAGAGATGAAAGGCAGAATTAGCATGTGAGGGGCAAGCTTTTGATCATTAGACTCAAGAAACAGCCAGGTAAAATTCTTTCAACTTAGACCTTCGAGCTTTATTTTATATATATATGTGTGTGTATCTTTCCTTTGTCCCTCCTTTGGTTCCTGTGTTTATTTCTAAATTTTTTCCTTTGAAGTACCATTCCTACCCTTCCTGCAAAAGTACACATGCTGAGTAAACATCTTTCAAAACAAGCCCCAGAGCAAGATGCTCACAGCTCCTTAAACTGAATATTGCTCAGGGTGCCACTGTAAATTGTATTTGAGATGAAGACCCACTTTTCTTTTTTCTTGTACAGTGTTAAGCAAAGACAGTTTGCATGAAATATTAATAAGAAATCTACCACGTTCCTAGTAAAGGACTTGGGCTTGACATCAGTTGTTATCCCAGTTGCAAAATAAATCTGAAGCCAACTGACGGTTTTATGTCAAAATGACTCCTGTTGATAAATCTAGATAAAAGAAGTAAACCTGCATAATTCTTTGTAGAGGTTAAGCACATTAACAACAACAGATAAGACACAGAAGTTTGAAATGAGCTTCATTTTTATTCCAGTGGTCTGAACCAGCCTTTACTTGGGTCTCAGATAGGCAGCAGTTCTATAAGTTACTGTACTGAAGCATTAGAAGTCTCAGAGTTTCCAGATATCATTCTGATTTGTTCTTTTCATGCTCAAAGTGTTTTTACCTGAATAGGGAGTTCTATATCTGTTCTGTGCAAGAAAATGTATTTCCTAAACAGGTCTCACAGTAAAGGAGAGATTGTTTAAATAAATCAATAAATCTCTCTTTCGTGTCCATGTCAGTTGCTCAAGGTTGTTTTTTGTTTGTTTATTTTTAAATTTTTTACTTTACAGGTGTTAGCTACACTGGATTTGCACATGAGGAAACCAAGTGATTCAATACGACAAAAAGCCTGTGTAATGCAACTGGATGGTAGTAAATTTTGATTTCACAATGATTTAGCTATAGGCAAATCTGGCAGGGAGATTATACCAAGCTACTAAGATTGGGGAGGTAAAGAGATATATAAATAAATAGAATTTATTTATTTTTTTTCGAATACATAGACCTTCTCTGAATGTGAACTAAAAGCAATACTATTTTAAGTGAAGTATAACCTGAGATTGACTGTTCTAATTTTAACCAAATTTGTTTAATTATTATCAGAATTAAAAAAAAAAGAAAAGGGGGCAGGGTGCTTCAATGTGAAACCAAAGGGTCAGCAGAAGAGCAAAAGTACATTGTGGGAAAATCAATCATGCATTATCGAAACATTATCTTCAGTTTGTTATATTGAGTAAATTTATGAATATGAGCTCCCAGTTGCTTCTTCTAAAGTTATTTTGTAAGTCTCCTTTAAGAATCAAGGCTAAAGATCAGCACTTAAATTGTTGTACCAAATGGTAAAAAAATGTATGCTTTTATTGTCTCCCTTAGTTTATTTGGTCAGTAATGGTGGTTTGATTTTATCAACATTATTTGCATGATGACACCTGGGACACTATGAATAATATTGTGTTCTCTCTATATATACCTGGAATTACAGAGATTTTGATGACTCGTATGTGGTTGTGGAGAAATTTTACATTTATTACTCAGCATGGTCTTGTTCTGTTTAGGAGTGTCTCTTTAAAGAAAGTCTGATTCAGCTGCTAGGATGTTATGTAAAAACAGTGCTTGTGTGCATATAAAAGGAACTTTGACATTGGATAGTGGAAGCAATTTAGTTTGGATGCTTAAAACCTGTAGTAAGCTGTATTTTTAGACACGGATCTCACCATTTTTTTGTCAGTCATTTGTAAAGCACTATAGAGCAGCTGGTTGCTGAGACTATATGATCCTAAACCTGCCATGCTGACTGCATGGAGATGTCCCCCATGCCTCCCCCCAAACAATACCGTACTTTCCGAGGGGTGTGCTTGGCTGGATCAAGTGTAGGTTACTCTGCAGGTTGTCTGCATGAGCCTCCCCTCTAGCTTTAAGGGGAACTCCTGGGTTTTTATGTGAATACTCTAGGGTAGACTTTAGGAATGTCAAATGATGCATGACGGGAACAAAGCAACAGCTCTTTGCAGTGTTTGGTTTTTTTCCCTTCCCAAGCTTGTGATGACCTGTCACTTGTGAATATCATCTTAATAAATCACTATTTAATAGTTCCCACAGCAGTGGGTTTATTTCTTGGTGAAGACCTATGCTGTCCTACTGAAAAAATCTTAAAACTACGTAATGTGAAGTAGCTTTTTAACCCAGTTTTGCAAAGAAAAAATACAAAACAAACCTATTTTCAGGCAGTTATTCTGAAACTATGACACTGTATATTCTCAGTTTTCTGGTTTTGTTTTGTGACATTACTTTTTGAAGCTTTGTAAATGATCATAATATTAAAGGCAGTGAATAAAGACAAGAAATCTAGTGTTAATCTTTCAAAAAATTACATAGTGTTGTCTAAAGAATAAATTTTATACATTATTTTACCATATTATAAAAATATTTTGAAATAATTATGACATTTCCAGCACTCGTTTATTATTATTTTGTACCTTTTGCAGAAAGAAAATTTAAATCTTGCACAGGAAATTGAGTGCCTGCTTATTAATTTCCATCTGCTCAAACAGTCAAGTTTTCAATGGACTTGTTTGATCTGAGTGATTTGAAATCCAGGTAGCAAGGTTGATTAGTTCTTCATTTGGAAGATACATTTTTTTTCAGTTTGATATATAATCAACATCTTTTAATCAGCATTTTAGGATATATATATTTCTTTAGAAGTAATACAAAGGACTAAGCACTGCTGCACATGCATAATTCCTGTATCTAATATGATTTTTAAGTAATATGTATACTTGTAGATATAAGTTTCCTTTAAAATTGTGGGCATTTTGCTTCAAATTTGCTATCTTGCATAGTCGTTTCCTTGATAGACCCTTCTATATACAGAAATTATAATTCTATGTACAGAACAGGCAATTACATTTTTTCGTAATTATATTATTTATGTTGCTAACCCTCATAGTGGGTATTCCTGAGTAGTGGTGATGTTAATAGAGGCAAAATTTGGAATCGGAGGTAATAAAATCACCTTAAGAAGGGCTTGTGGTCCCCAAAGCCTGCTTTCTGCAGCTGTATTATTTGGGCTAATGAAATATACACTTTCCATAAAAATAGCCAGCTTGTGTTTCTAAAATACTATAGGCACAATAACAGAGAGCTCCAACAATAAAATTACCACAGAGCTCTGGTACTGCTCTCCACTGCACTTTAGCACTTTTTTCACAACTGTAGTTCTGCCTTCCATGTTGCCTGTGCCAGTAAAGGCAGTGCAGGACACAGGACAACCTAGAAAAGCACTGTCCGTACAGCAAAGTGCATTGCATTTCTAAGCCAACATTGTCAGTGATTGCAGATTCTTTGGTGTTTTTTAACTATTGAAATTGTGACATTGAAGAAGTCTTTTTTTCTAAGTGTATGAAAGTTGTCATTTCAGAAAGGCTGACGTTTGTTGGATTCTCGTAGGACTGCAAAAGGCCCATCCTTCATGCAAAGATAGTCTTTCTGCCACATTTCAAGTCTTTATGGGCATACATGGTGACACAAGATCTTTTCCATAAGTCACTGTTGTATATTATTATGGAGATTATTAGGATTTAAAGTCAAGTTCGATTAGTATCCAGAAAATGCACAGTGAAAATAGGTGGGTTGTGAAGAACTAAGATAGGTAATTTGAAATGTGGACAAAGAGAGGCTGGTCAGCAAAAACCTTCTGAGATCTGAGCTGTTCACATACTTACTGATTCTTTCTTCACAGAAAGGGAAACTACAATCAAGATCTTTGAAAAGCCAGTGTACCCTATGCCTGAATTGTCCTTTCCTTTCAAGGAGCATATATCTCCAATTCCTAAACTTTGGCTAATTAAAAATAATAAATTTTAGTTCAATTTTATACAGTGCTACTTCAAGATTATTTGTCTCAAAAGATCAAACAATCAATTTTCAAAGACAAAAAGCAGCTATGTTATTTTTAAATTCAAGTACAAATATGTGTAGGGTGATTCTGCATGGTTCACTTAGCAGCAAGTTTTATGTTACATCTGAATTTCTTTTTGGTGTAGCTATTGAAAGCAAAAGTGAAACATAAAAAATCAGAGCACCAGACTTTACTCCTGCTGCAGTGCAGAAAGCAGAGTTTGAAGTCACTTTGCAAGGAATGGGACAGGCCCAAAAAGGAGTTCCTGTGTAATTTCTTGCCTATTTGTGGGTCAGAAAGGCAAGTATAAACGACAATAAAATTGTGATTAGCGAGAGGACTTCTACCCCATCTTGAGCTGTGAAGGTGATTTTCATTAATATTTTTAAAGAAATTATGGGATATATGCTGTAATCATGTAACTCGATACATCATGTTAAACTGGGAGTGCTAACCGTCCTCTGGATTCTGCCTCTAATAGTGAGATTGCTGTAGTTAACATGAATGTGTTTATCAATGAGGAATTTTAACTTGCTTATGAACACTTTAAACTGAAGCTACCAGGCAGATGGTGGTGTTTTGTGGTCTTTCAAATAGCAGGGATAAGGAATTTTTCAAAATTAAGGTTGCGATTTGGCCACAGAAATGCTAAAAGTTAATAAGCAAATTTTAACTCTTTGCCTTGCTTCCCTTATGTAAAAATGGATATAGAAGCATTGATGTGGAAATGACAGTAGTGATTCTACAGGCCAGTAGCTTCCTAATCACAAGAATTTTGGACAGTGAAACTGCTATAGCAGAGCCCACTGTGCATGACAAGGTGCCTTTTGACAACAGCTTTGTATCCGAGCAATGGTTCTTGTATGACTTTGGTACTTTAAATGGGGAAAAAATGTAATTTGAAGTTGGAAGGATGGAGATATTTAATGCAATATATATTATTATATATTATATAATAATATAGCTAATATAGCATATATTAATATATAATAATATAGCAAAGAATAGCATTAATTACTTGTAACCAAACACGATCTACACTTTCAGATTCTGAGCAATCCCTCAACAAACAGGTAAGAGACTTAGCATTTAGTCTGTTTTTAAGCATATATTGTGTGCAATACATGAAAAGGCCATTAGCTAGTTTGTGTGCTCTGCACAGCCCAATAATAATCTCAGCAAATGTAAGCTGTAGGTAGACTTTTAAGAATGTAAAATTAAGGAACAAAGGAAAATATTAACAGTAGGGAGGTTTAGAAAATTTTTACATTTTTTAATGTATTTTCTATGGCTCTTGATGATGTACCCACTTGTATATGAAATGAACCTATGTGGAATTATTTTAATTGTGTGAAAAATATTGTGGATTTTGGTGAGATCTGTCTTGTAAAGCAAACTATTTCTCCTGGTAAAGGTTTGCATAGTAATTTTGCATAATGACCAAGATAAATATCTCTCACTCAGACTTGAGAAGGATAATTCTGCAATAACTGATTTTGACTAGTTGAAGCTGGAATTTACCCTGACTGGACATTTGTTGAAAAGATAAGCATATAGGAGTGTCATCAGTGGTGTTCAAATCACTAAGGAAAATAGCTTCTAGATAAGGATTTAACTTTTTAAATCAGGAGGACAAATCACTTCAAAGACATTTCCTAAAGCTTACAGAATTTATGAATGCAGAACCATTTGGGAAAACAGACAGATTTATGCTCTTAGATCGCCAAGGCACATTTGAAAATCCCAGCTCTCATCTGTGGAGAGGAGACCAAGCCCCGTTCTGTGCACCTAATATTATGGGGAGGCAGGAAGGAATTCAGGGTATTCTTGTCACCATACTACTTTATCCTACACTGTGCTGATATCAGAGAGTAATACCAGGATTTGCAGTTGATCGTGCTGTGAGCAGGTGACTTACCAATGTGCCTACATAGTTCCATAAGACAATTCTTTCATGGAAAAAGTATGCACACCCTTCAGGAATGCTAAAATCTTGATAGTTGATTTATTAGTTTCAGGTCCAGTTATTAGTTTCTGTGGCAATTGTCTGACATTTCTGCCTTTAAAGGAAAAACAAGCAACTGTGCTGCTGCCACTGATGCTTGTGTACATTGCAGATGTACTGACAATCTTGCTCTGATTGCTGTGGCCTGAATTGTTCCCTCTCATAGTGACCAAATCTGTCCCCCTTCTGCATATAAGCTCTTCATTCTGGGCTCTCACTCACAGCACAATGACTTTGCAGCTTAATAGTAGAACTCTGGTCTCTGATCTTGGGAGTATTGTTATTAGTCACTGAAGTAAGAAATGAAACTCCATTCCAGCCATCAGCCAGGAACTTAGGACTCTCGCTTCCCCCTGCAGTGCTATCACGTTAAACCATCATGCTCCCTCATGCATGCTGTATTTCTGGCTTTATTTCCCTGCATGCATGGCTAATAGCAAGTATTTCAGCAATAGGGAAGATGGAGACAGTGATGTGCTCACCTCACTGTGGTGAAGGTGGAGAAAGTCATAAGTAGGGCTTGTACTTTCTGGGTGAGTGCTCTGACTAGTAGACTGTACTGCCAACGGTCAGCCAGCCTAGCAACAGCTGGGTTTGGAAAACTAAAGTAGCTACACATACAGTTGAAAACTGAAGAGGAGCACTTGTTAACCTGACTCAATGTGCCGACCTGACAGAACTCCTTAGGAGCCTGATGTGCCACCCTACTTTTATTTGTATCCCTACTAACTTCTGTGAGAGCTGGGTGGTCACTTGCACAGGGCAGAGCAGCCTGGTAATGCTTAGAAGTGTTGAAAGAACATGACAACAAAGGCAAAAGTCACAAAAAGAAACACGGGAAATACCGTTTAAACATGAGAAAAAAGATTTACTGTGAGGGTGGTAAAACACCACCTGTGGACTCTCCATCCTTGGAAATACTGAAAATCAGACTGGACAAGATCCAGAGCAGCCCTTTCTAGTGGGTTCTGGTTTGTGCAGGGGATTTAGCTTAGGCGTTCTCCAGAAGTCCCTTCCAACCCCAACTACTCTGTGATTCTGTGAACAGTGGGAATTTGAAGGCCAAACAGAAAGGCAAACTCTGACTTCAGAGTCAGTTTTTGGTGCTTGAAAGTCAGATAAATCCTATTTCAAGTGCCCAAGGCCTCACTGAGATCAAGGTAAAGAAAACCAACTGTGAAGAGAACTTCCTTTATACTTGAATGTATTTTCTTTCATGCACTAACATGGATAAACTTAAAAAGAAGTGTGTGGGAGTGTGTGTGGAGTATGTGTTAAAAAAGAAACAACAAAAAGAAGGAGGGAGCTGGCTTGTAAGAAAGAATCAAACCCAAGGCCTGGAGAGCTCAAAGCAGTGGAAGTCAGAAAGAAAATTTCTAAATCAATACTTTGTACAGATTTTAAAGTGTGAAATAAGGGGAGATGGAAAGGCTAGAGACAAAAAAAAAAAAAAAATTGAATATGCTTCCACAGTTACTTTCATTGTCCTTGGCTACAGTACAATAAAGGACTAGTTAGCATGTCAGCCAAAGTGGCAAAGAAGCAATTACCGGTATTGTGGAGGGAGTACACATTACGCATAGAGTTGTGGTGAAGAAATTTTCTTTATTCCATTCACAGAGCTTTGAATGCAAGTAAGTTCTAGAGGTTGGATTATTTTTTTTTCTTTCCTTGGGATTTTCTTCAACTATAGAGAACAGAGTACTGAATACATAACATCACTTGCTCAATTTCACAGCCTATCCAATGTTTCAAGTGCGATTAATAAACCTTGTTGTTGGCAATCCATCACGACTGGAAGTGAATGAAAAGAGGACTGGGATGAAATGGATAGTTATGCACTGGAATTCTCTGTTTGCAGCAAATATTAACAGGCCAGTAAGGGAAGACAATTCATTCTGCGCAATATTCTGCGCAATACCAGCGCAATACCATTCTGCTTCTACCAGTCTTTTATTCTGAGTGGTTATTCAACTACAGTATTATTTTATTCTGAATAGTTCTGGTAAATGGGAGAGTTATCTTTAGACTGAGTCCAACAAAGTAATGATTTATTTATATAGTTTAAAAAAAAATTATGTAATTTTTTTACTGACATTTCCTGATAACTTTTTCTATCCAATGTCTTTGGATAGAACATTAATATATGTCAAACCTCCCTCCCCTCCCCCCCCCATTCCTCTACATAGTGTACATTGTTCAAAAAATTTTATGATTTACAATCTTTCAGTTTGGAGTATCCCTCTTATTTTTCATTCACTCTTGTTTCTTTATTAGTACTTCTTGCGCTTCTGTCATATCATCCTTTAAACAGCCAGTTTCTTTCTGAACATTCTTAATTTGGAGTCCTTTTCCTATTTGATTACATAAAGGTGTACCTTTAATTCTAAATATCACATGAGATATAGTTGAGAAAGATTGAAGGAGATCAAGCTATGGCCATTGGGTGAGAATGTCTTCTGATGGAATGGAACTACCTTGATATAGGAAGGAAATCTTAGATGGGTAATAGGAGTTTTCAAGAACTGGAACTTTCTCACACTGACATGTCATTAGAAAAGGCTGTAGGAAAAAATCAGTTAAAGAAATATCAAATAACTGCTGGGGCACAGAATGGTCATTCAAGAATTTTAAACATAGAATTCCTCACTTGAAAATTGTGATGTGTAACCTATCATTTCAATCAGTCAGGAGAGCAGAAGATGACAGACAAGCCACCAGTTTTTAAAAACTACTTCATAGAGGATCTGAGGAACTACAGTTACATGAAGTCTGACTTTCATGGGTGGCAAACTATATGAAATTATTGTAAAATTGAACTAGTAGAAAATAAATTAACATATGAGGGACAAACTGAATATTATGATAATTTTCTTATGAAGTGAATAGAGAACAAAACAGAAAAACATTCACAATGCTATTGAACCAATCTAACCAATGTAGTTGCACTGGATAAGACACCAAAAAGGTAAATCAAGAACTAGTAGAAAATAAATTAACATATGAGGGACAAACTGAATATTATGATAATTTTCTTATGAAGTGAATAGAGAACAAAACAGAAAAACAATCACAATGCTTTGTACCAATCTAAAATCTCAAATACATGCACTTCTGGTCATTCATCTCAAAGACCAATGTAGTTGCACTGGATAAGACACCAAGAAGGTAAACGGTAGTGATCAGAAACAATTAATAGGTACTATACAAGGAAAACTGAATAGGACGTTCCTTCATGGAAAAGAGATGATAAAAGGTTGATGGGGCATAAAATCAGTGGTATAAAAGTGATTTATTGTTTCTCAGAAGCTGGTCATTTGAAGCAAATGAAAGGAAACACTTCCCACTCCCCCCGCCCCCTGCATGTTGCTTAATTGAATTGCTGAACTCATTGCTAGAGGATGCTTTGTAAATCATAAGTATAGATATGTTTTAAAAGGAAGGATATGTCTATTGTCTGCTATTGAATTCAGTGATCCAAAATGCTTTAACAACTGATTGTCAGAAAAAAGGGCCACTTTGAATTATCCTGTTCCTTATATTATTTCTCTGAAGAGTCACAACTGGTCACTGTACAGAATGCTAAAATAGACGGACCTCTGGTTTGACCAGTGTGGCAGTTCTTCCAGTCTTGTGACAGACACTGTTTCTTTGACTGTGTTCAGTGTCAGGCTGAGGCGCATCAGTTGAGCAATCTGAGAAGTTCAGTATAAAAATAACACCCTTTTCAAAGTATTATTTCCGTTTGTATCTCCCAGTCCTCTCTACTGTGGCAGGCATTGCCAGTAGCTAAAAATACACAAGTCCATAAATAACATCATCACAAATCATGTGTGGCAGGGATCTGCTTGTCCCATACTTGCCCACATCATTTCTGTTATCAGTTTACCAATTCATAATTGACAACTGCTTCTCCCAAATGCTCTGGTAAAAGTATGGCAATGCCACATACACTGAAAACTAACAAAATCAGGCTTTGTTACATTAAAAGTAAAACTATTAATTCTTCAAAGACACCCTGCTAGGCACACTCTACTATGAAGCCACTCCTAACATACAGGGGGATCAATTAAATAGTCTTCTGATCATTACCGTAGGAGCATTACAAAAGGAGAAAGCCAATTTTGAAACGAGTAGCACCATGATAAAGAAATTCAAACCAGTCCCTTTATACCCTTGCACTAGGTTAGTAAGCAGGAGGAGCAAACTTTGCAATGCAGATATATCTACCAGTGCAAACACGGTACTTACTGCATTCTTTTAAATGGCTATCATTATTTTGGGAGTAGTAATTTATTTTCACAGCATAACTACCTGTAAGGTAAATCTACAGTAGCTGTGATTATTCCAAAAGCATCATGTATTTGTGATAGATTATTATATTACATATATACATATTATAACACTGAAGAGTGGCAGCATATGTGGGAAATCAATCCGTTACATATCTCCAGTTCCCGTAACTGCTGAACTGTGCATACAGAAAAATCTAAAAGATTTTTTGATCCAAAAGAGAATTGTTTTCCTCACCTAAAAGACCTGCTGGTAAGAAAGCTAAGCAGCCATTAGGTGGTGCCTAGGAATTGGTATAGAATGGGAAGGACTTAGGACTTCCTACCTAGTGCATGCATTTTTGCAAAAGAACCAGGAGCATGTGTACACTTCTGTGCATGTTTATCTGACAAAATTGTCAACAACAGCCTACCAAAATAGTGAGAACGCATTGTGCAGAAATAAATCAGCAAGTAAAATCAGACACTAGATTGAAAAAGCGCATAAAACAAGTCTTTTTTTAACTTATGCTAAAATATGCCTTTTGCTATTTAGGTTGAATAAATTAAACTGCTGCTTTCCATGTAACCCTGTGACCTCCCAGCACTATTACTTTCAGTAGAGTATTTTGAAAAAAAGAAAAAGAAATTTCCCTCAGGATCCCTAAGTTCCTCTGCTATGAAAGATCTGAACTGAGATAGCTGGAGGCAAGAAACAGCATAGTTCCCAATTATGGTACCATTTACTGTACTACTATTAGAAAAGCACCATTTAATTGTCATTCCATAAGCATATCCTGTTTAAATGGCTGAATAATTCTTTTGCTAACAAGTTTTTGTTTCATTTTGTGAAATGCATGGTCTTGAGTTTTAAGTATTATAGAATGGCATAATTTGTCCTATGTTTAAAATGCAGCTGATGAACAGAACTTGTATCTCACATGAAACCCCTATTTCTGATTTAATTGCCTAAATAAGACATATACTTTTTGATTTAAACTCATCTCTTTGATTTAAATTTAAGACAAGCCTGTGGAAGTAACATATACGCTAAAGTTCTCTAGGGTTTAGTCACAGGGTAGTGAAAGCATCTGATGTCTTCTGAACATGATTGATTTCTGGGCAGTGTCAGGTAGAGGTTAGAGATCATCTAAAAATCCTGAGCCTGAAGGAAGCAGTCAAGAAATTATGGACATATATTAAATCATGTAATTCATATGAGCAGCAAGCACCTTTTGGCTCACTTGTCACTGCTGATGTCATGGCTAAGAATGAAAAAGAAAAAAGATAGGGTTTTTTTTTCTGATGGAATTACTGGAAACTGAAATATTTGATGTAGATGAATGATTTGCTTTGTTTTGTATGCCTTAGAGTTTAATGCCATACCATTTCTTCTGGTATTATCCTGTCCTAAAAATAACATTTTATTGTTCTTTGTGCACAATATAAGTATACTTAATCGACATGCCTCTGTCTTATGGTGCATTTATATGCAGGTAAACTACGGACCAGTATCTGAACAGAGAAAAGGTATTCCATGTGGTGAAAACATTTATAATGCAGATCCCAGCACACTAAGAATGGGAAATTATCATAAGGATTGAAAAGTAAGTCTTTTCTAGTAATTTCACAGTTACTGAACATACCTTAAAATGAATTATTACCATCATGTATTGCATACAAAATGTTCTTTGGTTTTCTACAACATAGTTTAATAATCAGTATTTTGAAAAGCAAACTCTATAGACAGGACAGTTCAGCGGTGTGCTTACTGCAGACTGTTTTCTTCCAATTACGACCTTTTGGTTACTCACTGTTGGAGGACACATTTTTATATCATGCTCTGTAGGATGACATGGTGCAATATTATGAATATTACATTCACAGAAAGGACAGACAGTGAGACAGAACAGAAATTTAAATATAAAATCGGGTAACTTCAATGTAAATGTTTAAACCATAGTCCTTAATGAGGAAAGCACCTGTGCCAGAGTTTCTACTTCAAATCTATTCTCATCACCACTGGCAGAGGTACTGATAAAATGTCATGAGTTAAAATAGAAAGATAGGAGAGGACATCTATAAACTTTGCTCTTTCCCTCCCAAAATACTGTTGTTAAAACAATTAGCATAGAGTGCCAGTGATGATAATTCTGAAATTGTAAGATGCGTGGGAAAAATACAGGCTTTCATTCAAATAAGAACTTTCAAACATCTTTATTTTGTGTGATAATAAACCTAAAAAGTTAAAACAGAGTTGAGACCATACCAAGAAGTAGCCGAAGTTTTGTGGTGCTTCTGTGAAGATGTCATGTGGAATGTACTCATGGGGGTTTTTTAACACATCCCTGCCCCTCTATGTTCCTGGCTTTTACCTACACTACAAAAGGTTTCTGAACTTTAAAGATCTCTTCTTTATAGACACTTTGAAAGAACTAAAGCATGGGTTCACTTTCTGCTTGTCCCAGAAAAGGAAAAGGCCCTTTAGATGGCTTGCCACCATATTGTGAGTCTGAAGAAATAGAACCTTTGGTGATGAGATAAGCTGGGGCTAACTAAAGAAAATCTCACATGAGCAGCTGGGCAATTCATGCAGGGCTGGCTTTAGGCGTAAGTGCAGAAAGCAGCTGCTCAGGATGGAAATTCACAGGGGCAGCAGAGGAGCCTCTCCAGACCATCCTCCCCGAAGAGCTCCCTTCATACCAGCAGGCTCAGGACTCACTGCTTATGCCCTTGGCCCCAGTATGCACCTGCCTTCATTCCTGCTGCTGTACTACTGAAGGGAAAGGCCCACACAAGTAGAGGCATTCCCTCCAGCATTGAAAAGTGGGAAGGTGGCATAGAGGTTCATCTTTCCCCTTGTCTTTCCTTCTTCTTGTTTTGGGCAGGGGAAGTTGGATCCATCCAGCGTTGGTCTTTTTGGTTTCCAAAGAGTCTTTTAGGAACTCCAAATACAGTTCATTTTTCTTCCCTAATGGCACAATTTTCTGCTGGAAAATCCCATCTCATCAAAACAAAGAGTATCGTCAACATATTGTCAGAAAATTACTGAAAATTTTAAAAGGTCAGAATTTTTGGATGTAGTAATATTAGTTGAAACACTACATTACAGATGACTTTTTTAAATCTTAAAAAAAGCATTTTGTAAGGCTGAAAAACTTTTTTTTTGTATCAGATTCTGTGAAAGATCCTAAGATTTCAATATTTTTTCCTGATTAGAAATAAAATAAAAAATTTGGCCTGGTATTTGCTGGTATCTGACTTGTAGCAAATGATATTTTGAAATCACCTACACCATATAGGGATAGTTGCATTGGTTTTCTTAGAACTTCGGTAAATTCTTAGTTAAGAAACTGAGCTAGACTCAGTTTTCATGGCCTTTCTACAGATTCCTGAATTGTATAAGAAGCATGCTAACAAGCCCTCTAGAGCTGAATGCAACTGTACCTTGGCTGAGAATATGTCTTCACTTCAGCCTAATGAATGCTTGAAATAACCAGAGAAGGTTTTCCTTAAATGTAGGCATATAACAATATGCAACTTAAATTTCAGGTTCTAAGAATGAAGTATCCAGTTACAATGCTTCAAATCCACTTCCAACTTAAGCATTTCAGGTCCATTAGTAATCTGTCATTTCCTTATTTTGTCACAGTCACTGAAGTCAACCAAAGGACAGGGTGGGAAGTCAAAGTTAAGATTAATTTGAAATTTGAAATTATAGAAAAATTTTTACCCCAACGAGTCCATGACATAATGCATTAATTTCAGTGAAACCAGGAATCATAATCTTTAAAGGTCACTGCATAATACAGAAGCCAAAAATCTTTCTGCATGTTACTCTAAGAAAAGCATCCCTTTTGTCCCCATACTGTTACTTTTCTTATGCCCATGCCTTCACCATAGTTTGTGGTTACAGTGGATTCTCTATACAGTTATTTTGCAATATTACCAGGAATCTTTTTCCCCTTGCACTCCTCACGCCTACAAAGAGGCCAGACTCTACTAAATGACAGGGCTGTATGCTGTAATCCCCAAAAAATCACTTCCTGGGAAAACCGAGAACTGTCTTTGCAATGTGAAAAAGAAAGGGCACTATGCATGGGATAAACCAGAGACCGATACATGCTGATTGATAAGGAAAGGGTTTCAAGGCAGAATATGGCAGGAAAGAAGAAGAATAGTAAAAAACACTGAGATTGTATTTGGCTTGAGGAAGGATCAAAATTGTGTAGGACCTTGCAAGTGTGGAGCTTAGTCCTATAGCAGGGGTCATGGTAAAGCAGAGGTTTCAGGCTAGTGATGGGAATGAGCAGAATGGCAGGTGTGAACATGAACTAAGCACAAATCATTTGGGTGTGCTGAAAGGAATGAGCAGAGATGGAGTAAAGATGTGAAGAGGGCAGCTGAACGAGTGGAGGAGGGATACGAGCATTATTGGAAGCATCGCTTCCTAGGTGAGAAGGTCAGGGAAGGGATTTAGTGCTGATCCATGTGATATATAAAAGGTAACAGGAAAGCATAAATCATAATCCCAATGATTTGGGAATATCAGAAGTGAGAAGCACAGAGGAGAGCAGGAAGGGATCAAGATTCCAGCTTTACTGACTGGAATTAGTCTTGTTTTCCTTTATCTCTAGTTGCCCTGGACTTCTCTCATGCCTGCAAAGCACTGTGAGACTTTTAGGCGATTAGGGCTCTAGGGTGGCAGTGTCAGGGGACCTATTGGCAGCTGGCAATTCTACATTCAAAATTCAGCAGTTTTTATAGAACTGATTGAAAATGGTTTAAAAGTTTCTGCTCGGTAAAGCCTACATTTTATCTGGTTTGGTTTGGATTTTTTCTGGCAAAACAAAGAATCTATCAATGACGATGATTTCTTTTAAAAGGGATCTGGGCTTTTCCACTTCCAAGTATCAACTACTCCTGCACTTCTCCATTGTCACCTGTCCGACGAATTTTGGCTACTACAAATACACTGTAATTTATGTAATTTGTAGTCACTATATGTAATTTGTAGTCACTATATGTCAATGTGTCGCTATAATTGAGTGTTATTTAAAAATAACAATTATACCATTTCATATGAAAAACAAATTAATCAACATCAAAAGCTTCACTTGTGCAAGTCCAGCCTCAGCTCTTTTGTTGAATAGTGTCCTGATTACACATTTGGCCATTTGCAGAATTGGTTTCCCTCAAATATTGCATTATAGCTTTCTAAACGTGGTAAGCTTAACCCATTCTGATCAAATTCGAACTACACCTAGACTACACCTGCCAGTTACACAGAGAACTGGAACCCCTGCAGTTCTCATCTCATCTCTGGGACTTGTCATGGCTCTTGACCTACCTCCTCTTACTGCGCAACTGCTACACATGACCTTCTACTCTATCTCCAAGCCTCTGCCTACCTGCAGAGAAGTTTCCACTAAAGGTACTGCTGGTCTGTGAACTCACACACAGAGGACCTTCATCAAGGTATATTATTTGTTAAGGTGATGTTTATTGATAGTTGGAAGACCCCCAGAAAGTGCTTTTAAAATGTTATCGTTATCTTTGTTTTTCAGTCAGAAAATGACAACACGCAAAGATCGATACTGGGGTCTGGGACTTCATGATTCAATGTTTCACTAAGAAATAGGTACAGGTACAGTCCCTAGCTCAAAACACCTGTAGTCAAAGAAAACACAAAATAGGTAGAATAAGGAACTAATGAAATGTATATCATTCTAGTTCAGCTTTTTATTTACAAAATACCATGTTGCCATAACACAATTGATACCTACTATGTAAAAACATCTTTTTTGATATTCCATCACTGAACTTGCTTTCCTGTGGTAACCATCCACTTTCCACCTTGCAACCTAGCAATTTTGTTATGAAATACTGAAGTGGGACAAAATTTCTGCTAGGCTCCCAGATGGTTTGCATAATATAGAATTTTAGTAATAGTTGAAAAACAGATATTTTAAATATTTTCTGTTTCAGATATATGTTGATGATATTGTGACCTTTTCTGAAAAATATTTTATCTGGATATTTGCAATTTGCAATTGCTTTATTAGTGGGCAATGTATTTGCAGCATCTCTGAGATCAAATTATGATGGAATCAAAGAACACAGAAACATAAATTCTGAAGGAACAACTAAGGATCATCATCACAGACTTCAAATACTGCAACTATTACTTCTGCCGATGTGGTGGAGCAGTGTTTTCAAACTACATACATGAAGATACTGTAAAGATAAGTTTTTCCTTTCTCTGCATGTTTATTGAGCCTGTTACAAGTATTTAGGTTAAAGGTAGCTCCTAATTTGATAACATAATACTAATCTTCTATTTTTACATATGTAACTTCTGCATTAGAGTGGGTCCAGAGAAGGGCAATGAGGCTGGTGAGGGGTCTGGAGAGTAAGTCTTATGAGGAGAGGCTGAGGGAGCTGGGGTTGTTCCACCTATAGAAAAGGAGGCTGAGGGGAGACCTTATCGCTTCCTACAACTATCTGAAATGAGAGCATAGAGAGGCAGGGGGCGGTCTCTTCTCCCAAGTCAGAGGTGATAAGACAATAGGAAATAGCCTCAAATTGTGCCAACAGAGGTTTGGATTGGATATCAGGAGAAATTTTTACATGGAAAGGGTTATTAAGCATTGGAATGGGCTGCCCAGGGAAGTGGTTGAGGCACCATCCCTGGAGGTATTCAAAAGATGGGTTGACATGGTGCTCAGGGACATGGTTTAGTGATGACTTTTTGTTGGTTTGGGTTTTTTTGTAATCAGAGTTATGTTGATGGTTGGACTAGATGATCTTAAAGGTCCCTTCCAACCTAGACAATTCTATGATTTTATGATTCTATAATTTGTAAATTGTTTTTGAAATCTCCAGAAAGTATACATTCACAAGATTTTTTAATGCAGAAGATTTCAGAAAATGTAAAGAATTGTTTTCTTGCTGTACTGTTTTAGCCAGTATTAAGCACAAATAAACAGGTAGAACTGAGATATATTCTTATAGCTTCTCTTATTTTCTCAGCTTCCATTACTAATGAAAATTTTAAACCTCATGAATAAATCCTGCATGGTAATTAGTTTAGACAATTGTGAGTTAATATTTAATAACTATTCAGTAATTTCTACATAGTGACAAGCTGTAGTGGTGACTGATGAACTGGTGTGCACTTACACTGTCTTTGCTAGCCATGTCCAAGTGTGCTCTTAGTTATATTTATTTAGGACTATTTATTAGTCCTGTTTATTTAGGACTAGTCCTAGTCCTGTTGGCACAGCACGGTAGGGGTGTTAGGGCCCTGCAGTGTGTGTAACTGCATTCACACTACACTTCAATGCACCAGGGTGTGAAAGCTGCCATACCCCCTTCGCACCTCACTGCTGCAGAGCTTACTCACACGCACACCATTCCCCAGCTTCTTCCTCCTGCACATCCGCTGATAATCCCCACATGCCACTAATGCCTTTGCCCATCGGTCACAGAAAGTCTCTGACTTAAGAGCTCTGCTTTGAGGCTGTCTATAACTCACTCTCTGCAAGGCAGCCTGGTAGTGGATACTACATTGGACTAGTACTTTCAACTTGATCGTCCTTGTCACCTTGCAGCAAAGCATTCCGTCTCTTTCTTCAATGAGGTATGGAAAAAATAAGCATTTCTCTTTTTCTTGTTTTGACCATTACCATTCCTCCTCTCCCCCCGTCCCCAGCTGAACTGCTTGCTCTTCAGTTGGACAAGACATTAAACAACTGACCCATGCTGACTTTCTTCATGTCTATCCAGATGTTACTGATGTCGGCCAAATCCTATCTCTGGCATGAGCCAACATGTATGGAAAGTCAGGGGATGAGGCTGGGGATGTAGAATCAGGAGTATTTCAATGTGACTAGTGAGGGACACCCATTCCAAAATAATTTACATTGATATTTCTAGGTGGCAACAAGAGCAAAAATTCCAATTTTGTGTTTGGTCTACTAAGTTTCACTATTGGCTACAGAAGAGATGTGATGTGAGGACAGCGCACATTTCCCTCCCTAAATGCCTAACCCCTGTTACTGCAGAGCTCATCCACAGATTACAGAGCCTGGGTGTCAGGTTCTCACTTCTGCTTTGTTAGCTTCATATGCAAAATGGAAGATACTAGAGCCAACTTAGATAATTAGTAAAGTAATCTCTCTGGTAGATGGATGTGCTCCCAATCTGCCTGCTGTTCATATTACCTAGGTACAACTTGTACCACAATCGTACCTGCTCTGTGCAAGTCGCAAATCATTTGCATTTTTAAGGCCATCATTGTCACGAACACTGAAATGACTCATAACTTTTAAAAATGAAAAAATAAGCTTATATTTGAGTTGCTCTCAGTACAATGGCTGATTCTAAAACACTTCCTTCAGAAAACCCGTGTTCTTCCTTTTTACCAGACCATTTTTTCAGGTTTCTGAATTTTTTTTTTACATTTATTACATTTTATTACATACAGAAGCATTCTTATCTTCACAGGTTTTTCTCCAAGAACCTGATCCTAAATTTCCACAGGCCCAGTCCAGTCATCCCAGCTGACTTCTGTAATTAAAGTAGTGAGACTCTGAGAGTGTGAATGGATGTGTCTATCTGGCTGCATCCACGTGTTGCTGTCTTGCTCTGGCTCTGACAATGTCCCTTCTCCTCCCCTTTTGGTCTTTCTCCCTTTTTGCTCCAAATCCACCTATGTAGTTCTTGCTTACACAAACTGGAAACAGATTTAATAGGTCCCATATTGCATTGGTTAGTAAATTTTTTAGATGATTAGGTAGATTTATAATAGGGAACTGGCCTGTTTTTTCTCTTCTGGATTTCTATTGGACTTTCAAAGCTTCTTGGAAACATGGTTATGATGTGGATCTCATACTTTCTGCCTCTCTATCCATCATTTTCTCAAAAGACCACCAACCGTATGGGTCTAAGAGAAGCCTGTTGCAGTCTGAGTTATAGATGAGGTATTGAAAATCTCAGGGGGGGAGGGGGAAAGGATATAGGGGAGCAAAAGTTAGCAATATGAAGTCTGCCATAGAAAAAGGAGAGAAAGTACTCAACTTCTTACTAAAAAGATTTACAAATAGTGCCAACAGGCACAATAATAAATGTAAAAATAGAAATACACATTGCAAAGGGACAGCTAGCTTAATTCAGAAGTCTCAGAGTTCCCCTCTCAGAAAAAGGGAAAATTTCACTGTTGGATGAATACATGACCCAGACATACTCTCTGCACCCAGGAGCTTCAGCAGTGCTTTGAAATTATGCAGTCTCTGATGACAAGGCCTACATATTTAGATAAAGTGCAGCATTTTCAGAGAGGCATGCAGGAATTCAAAACAAATATAGCTTTTGCACGATTATGCAGTTGAGGAGAATTCTTAAAAGGAAGCTTTGCTTGGAAGAGTAGCGTCTTTTCAGCAGTGTGAATTTTAAGGCGATGATACAGGGTTGAAAGAAAAGAGATGACACTTTTGTTAAGGGAATTCTTATACACATTATGGAGGAGTCGTCATCACAGAATTTTAACTGCTGATCTACACAGGGTCAGGTTTGTGGTTCAGGCACAAGAACAGGGGTACTGCTTCTAGGGGATCTGCGGCAGGATGTGAGACCTGAGCAGCGGCATCCGAGACATGATTCATAATGTATGTTGCAAAACAGCGCACACTGCAGGAATTTGAGATGTTCAAGTGCAACAAATGGATCTGCAAAAAAGCAGAAGTTCTTCAGAGCAGTCTTCTGTTTCTGCCTATTTTCAATTTCTTAAAATCTTTTAACGAGGACAACAGAATTATAGAACAAAGCATTAAAGCTACTTTTAGTCCTGATGTTACATTCTTCCACAGCTTGCTAGCTCACAATACTCCCAAAAGGTATTAGATCTTATAATTACAGCATGATATAAGAAGTTTGTGTTGGATTGCTTGTTTACTGTTCCGCCCAGTTTCATTCAGAGCTGCCTTACTATTTATTCCCATAGGTGTGACCTTGTATTTGGCTGTATCTGAATAGTCCCATTTAGGAGGTGTAAGTCAGAGCACAACCAGGCTACCCCTAGCTGACCATGGTGCCCCCACCCTGGTTGCCTGAGCTGCTCATCCATCACCTCTTGAATCAACACTGTTCACAGCCCAGAATTTTAAGTTTAAATGTCATTGTTTGCCTTAAAAATGCAGTGATGACTGCTTATGAGCTCACAGGCATTTGTAAATCTGGAATAAGACCAACGCAGCTGCCACTAACCTTCCCAGCTGTCCCAGGCCAAGCCATTCCTTCTCCTCCATCAGAGTCTTCACTAAGTGAACCTGTCTGTTTCTGACCACTCTCTCCTCAGATCTATGTATAACTCTTCCAGGTTCTCTGAGTCATACACAGTTTTTATTCACAGAGATTTTATATTGATCTTCTAATCATCACTACAAATCCTGGATAGCATTGGTCCTGCTCTTGATTTCTGTACAATCTCCTAGAATCATCTCCACTGATGGATAATTCCTTTTCAGCCACATCAGTCACCCCATCTCTGACTCATGCAGAGCAAGCTTTCTTCATGGAATACAATGTTAACTTTCCAGGAAAATAACTGAGAACTATCCATGTATATTATATTGGCTCCATTTCCCTTACAAGCAACTTTCTAATTTATCAAGAAATCTAACAATTATTTTCAATAAAGCCCCATCATCTGCTACTGCCATATTCCTATCTTGTAATTCCTTATTGCATCCTGTATAAGTATTAAGTGTTTGTGATTGATGTCAGATAAATCAGCCTATTATTATCTGTGTTCTCACTTGTCCAATTTGAATACTTATAGTCAGTCTTCATGTCTTGCAGAATTTCTGCAATAATTTAAGTTTTATTAAAATATTAGTATGGTTTCATGCTTCTTGAGATCACATATGCAAACTCCTTCTCAAATTCCAGTTCTGTGTAACTTAAAATGTTCAATATTCTTCTTAATAATGACCAGGAAGGCACTTAGTCATCATCACACATTGCTTCTAGTCTAGAACAAATTTATTTTTTTAAACAGTTCTACTTTTTTGTATCAATATCAACATTTTTTAAAAATCTAGATAGAATAGGCCTGTAATAGCATTTAGATTTATAAAACTAGAGCTGTTCCTAAAACTGCCATGCATATTCTCTGATGTTCTCATCCATTTTTCTATGCTTTATAACTTGCAATGATTGCCAGGTTTGCCTTTTTTCTACTTCTTGTAAAAATCTATCTCAAACTGCTGTACTCACTTCCCCACTACACTACAAACATATTTTCTAAATCTCTTCTCTCAATACCCTGACTTATGTAAATAAATTTCATCTTTATAAACTCCTCCTACTTGATATAGCTTTTCTATGTAATTTTTCTTTTCGCTCAGTCATTCATTTTGCACACCTTTTTTTGGAACAAGTCCAAACATACATCTTGGGAACAAGAAGATGTAGCCAGTGTCCATGTGTGTATATATAGTATGGCTTGTAACCTTGTTTGCATATGCTGAATGTAGCCATATCTAACTACTCAGGCAAGCACTTTTATTCTAGTAATTATCTTTATCATAATAAAGTCTGAGGTTGTTAATTTCCTTAATATGATTTTTTTTTTTTGACAGAAAATTATTAGCTTGGGGGGTTTAGGCACTCTGATAACACTCTAGTGGTAGCTCCAAGTTATATGTCTAATGCGAAGTTCCTCATAATAACAATGTAATTTTCCTTCCCAAAATTATAAAAGGAAGAGTTGTTTTGTTCTTTAGTATTGAATGCTGTGCAAAAGGCCCTCACTGATAAACCCATTTTAGGCTTATTCCTATTACATTGATCCATATGCAGTTACTTTCCTATGAATATGAGAAGTTGAAAACTGGATTCAATACTTCATATCCTCATTTATTACTCAATTTCTGATGGGCCAAAACCTCTGCCAGGACAAGGTCCCTGACTATTTACAGGAACCAAGGAAACCCTTTTAACTCAGTTAATAGTGGCTTCTCACAGTTCCTGAACGTATTCGTTCTGACACAGTCCTTCAGACCTCTGGAAATGGAGAGGAGGAATTGAGATGTGACCTGACACGCTTTTGCCTTCTAACTCATGACACTAAAAAAAGTAAACTGAGTGCTTTTTTCTTTCACAGTTCTTTTCCAGCATGGGAAGTTGTCTTCAGTGCCCAGCCTTTCTTCTGGAATCTCTGGGGTGGAAACATTAAAAAAAAATACAACCCTTGGCAAACATAATGAGAATCTGGATAAAGCCTGACAATGGGCTGAGCATTGTTCAGACTGATATCAAAATAGCACAAAGCCAATGAAAAAAAGCTGAACATAAAATTTCCATAAAGCAAACTAGGCAAACTAAAATCTGTTTCAACTTCTTGTGTTCAATTCACAAAAAACAATGAAAGAATCAAAACTGCAGTGAACAGTGGCCTATCCTAAATCCAATGGCCACAAGAGGGTACAATTTGTAAATTGTGAATGAGTCTAACAGTCCCACGGAAGTTTCCTGAGTGACATCAATCTTTTTCAAAGTCACAATAATCCCTCTCCAGAACCACCTAAGAGAAATTCTGGCACGGCACCTCTCCCCAGTTGCATCTCCCAGAGGGCTCATGAGTCACAGAAGGCAGTCAAGGAGCACCTTTCTGTGTCCCTTCAGCAGAGCCCATCATCTGCCATTCTCAGACAACTGAAGCTGTCCAATCTTTTTTGTTGCATTCAAAAGCAGGGTGGCCAGCAGATTGAAGGAGGTGATTCTGGCTCTGTGCTCTGCTCTGATGAGATCCCACCTGTAGTGCAGGAAGGACAGAGACCTGTTGGAGAGGGTCCAGAGCAGGGCCACAAAGATGATCAGAGGGCTGGAGTGCTTCTGCTACGGGGACAGGTGTTGTTCAGCCTGGAAAAGAGAAGGCTCCAAGGAGACTTTATAGCCCTTTCTAGTACCTAGTGGGGGCCTACAGGAAAAATGGGGACAGACTCTTTATCAGGGAGTGTAATGATAGGACGAGGGGTAATGGTTTTAAACTGAAAGAGGAGGGAGATTTGGATGATGAGATACTAGAAAGAAATTCTTGACTGTGAGTCTGGTGAGGCACTGGAACAAGTTGCCCAGAGAAGTTGTGGATGCTCCTTCTCTGGAGGTATTCAAGGCCGGGCTGGATGGGGCTTTGAGCAACCTGGTCTAGTGGGAAGCGTGCCTGCCCGTGGCAGGGGGTTTGGAACTTGGTGATCTTTAAGGTCCCTTCCAACCCAAACCATTCTATGATTCTGTGATTAGCCAAGAACACCATACCTTCAGCTACATCATGGATGCCTGAACAATGCTCTTGAAGACATCTGTATTTAGTCATTAGGCAGCAGAGCCAGGCCTGAAACAAAGGCCAAATAGCTTCATCTGAGCACATCAGGAAACTGGGGGTACATTCTGGAGCCAGACACTGCCTGTCTCCTGCAGGCAGCAAAACAGGAGACGGGGAAAGGAAAGCAGTGTTTGACTGGAGGCTTCCTCATGATGTGTAATTAATTCTGGGGTAAAAGCTCATAATCCGTGGGTTTGGCTCAAACCAGCCCCTGTGTAACTCACTTTGGGAAACATATATCAATATTTGTTTATACAATAGACTCACAGAATGGTTTGTTTTGGAAGGGACCTCTTAATGGTCATCTGAAGAAGCCTTGCCTGTGAGGTGCCAGGACATTCTCATCTAGACCAGGTTGCTCAGAGTCCCATCCAGCCCGGCCTTGAATATTTCCAGGGATGGGGCATCTATCACCTCTCTAAGCAATCTGCTCCCAGAGAGTTTGAAAGTATAAAATAAAAATAAATTGATGAAATTGAGTGTATAGATGGCAACAAGCACCCATGTCTGTAGCATATCTAGAATGTGCTCTGAAATGGACTCTCTCACGCAGCCATGTGTCTGTGGGATCCCAAAGGCACTACTGTTTTTCCATATTTTAGGGAAATCTGTCAAACACGTGTTCCGCTGTTGGCAGCAGAGTCAAAAGCAGAGACTCAACAACTCCTGTGTGCGATTGCAGTTGTGAGATCCTACCTCTGCCTGCGGGTAGGATCCACCAAAACCTGCTTAACTTTTGGATCACTCAACAATGTGTGACAGGGAAAAATAAAAAATTTAAAAAAAGGTGAAAAAACCCAAACCCGTTTCTGAGAGAGAACGGACCCGGCCCCACTGGCACAGCCAGGACACACCGGCCCGCACTCTTGGGGCCGCTGGCCCTTTAAGTGCTGGCGGGAGGCCCCTGCCGCCGCCGGCCGGGAGACCCCGCGCCTCCAGTGAGAGGTGAGACCAAGATGGCGGACGCGCAGTGACTGAGGCGGAGCCGGAGGGAGCCGGGCTGGACGGGCCGCACCGCGCCGCCGCTCGCCCTCCTCGGCAGGGCAGAGCGCCTCGCTGCCGGCCGGGCTGCTGAGTGCCTGGAGCGCAGCCACGTCGCGGGACGCGGTGAGGAGCCGGGACTGAGCCGCCGCAGCACCGGGAGGAGGAGGAAGAGGAGGAGGAGGAGGAAGAAGAATATGGCGGCGGAATCGGGCTGGGAGTGAAACCGCCGCCTGCGACGGGAGCCCATGGGGAAGACGGGACGCTGAGCCTGCCCGCCCGCTTCATCCCGCCCCGGGACACGCAGTGCCCGCAGGCCCCGGCTGGCCTGGCGGGAAGGAGGGCGGCTCCTCGCAGCCCCCGCACCAACGGACGGCGAGCGAGGGGCTTCGGGCCTGGGCAGCCGTTGCACAATAGATCCGAGCTCCGAGCCGGGGCGAGCGGTCCCTCTCCCGCCTGCCTCCCCCCGCCTGTTTCAGTCCGGCCTCGCCAGCCTCCCGCCTGCTTCTCTGGCCAGGGCCTCGGCCTCCGGGGTCGTCGGCTTCTGTCACTCCGGGCTGGCCGCGCGTTGCCGCCCGTGCCATCTGCTGTCCACCGCTGCTTCTACTCCCGTGGATCCTTTTCTCCTCCTGGATCCCTTCTTCACCGCCTCTGCTGCCTGCCCTTCACCCTGCGAAGAGCCTCTTTTCTCTCTGCGGCTCTCCCTTGCGTAGGCTTACTCGCCTTTTGTGCAGCGCCTGACTGTGCCTGGAGCAGCTCCCCTTTTGCATCTTCACCTCTTTTCTTGTTCCCCCTCTTCCCCTGCGCCCCCCAACCCTGTTACCCTCGATAATGAGGATCCCGTTGGAGCACTGAAGAGGAGTAAGAACAGCTTGCTTGGCGTGCCCCTGTGGGGCTGCTACTTTCTTTCCCGCTCCCCTCCTTTGAGGGGGGCCTAGCCCCCGACCAGCCTCCTGCTCCTCCAGCGATTGCAAGCCAGAGTGGTGGCAGTGGTGTGGCAGGCGGCAGGATGACTGATACCCGGCGGAGGGTGAAGGTTTACACGCTAAATGAGGACCGCCAGTGGGATGATCGAGGCACAGGGCATGTGTCCTCTTGCTACGTGGAGAGGCTGAAGGGCATGTCCCTGCTAGTCAGGGCAGAGAGTGATGGTAAGTGTGTTTGTCTGAAGGTACATTCTTTTCTCATCCTACCCAGAATAGGAACTGGGCTTACCTTTGTCTCTGTTGTCTTAATGTTTTGGTGCATAATTCAAATGGGATTCCTAAAAGAAAGTTGGCACTAACCATAATTCATTCGTGTTAGGCCGAGTGAAAGAAATGGAAAGTTGCCATCAAGTGCAAACATAGTAGGCACTTGGCTCGTAGTGAATACATAGTGTTGTATACAAATATGTCCAGGTCTTGTAAATCTCGTATGGGTTTGGATATCTAGTGATCTATTACTAGATGCCCAAAGTACTCCAGTTTCAAAACTGATTGTGATGTATCCTTCCTTAGATGTTTCTGGAAATGATCCTTCATGAAAGGAGTTGTTCAAAACTTAGATCGTGTTTTTTTAATATGTATTTTTAAAAGGTCATTGGATGGTGAACACACTTTTTTTTTTTTTTTCATCTCCCTCACTCCCCTTTTCGTTGTGGTAAGAATTATGCAAGACCTTCTAAAAGCTATGAACAGTTATCAAAGTGTAGTTGTTAATAGTAGTAAAGACAGTACAATGGACAGAACAGCCTTTTCAGAGATGCTTTTTTCTTTATGGAATATTAGTTCTCAGTCCTTAAGCAGTTGTAGATCTTCCTGTAAAAAAAGCTTCAAACAATGCATTATCAATTTCCTTCACATTTTTTGACAACATACAACAATAGTATAGGTTGAGTAGTACTGTCTGCCCCTGAAGCTACATGTTTGGGCTAGTTTTGATTATTGGTTAAGTGAGGTCATGGCTGCTGTGATCAGGGTAGATTTTAAAATGCGTAATTTGCAATACTTGGCATGTACCATTTCACTAGTAAAGTCAGTGCATGATTTATTACTTCATTAGATACATAGCTACTGTATCTAGTGACTTGTAGGTCCAGTTGTAGCTTGTGCTGTCAACAGACCTTGGAACTTTGTTTATTTGGATTT
Organism: Nycticryphes semicollaris; assembly: GCA_013400055.1. Classification (NCBI taxonomy): domain Eukaryota; kingdom Metazoa; phylum Chordata; class Aves; order Charadriiformes; family Rostratulidae; genus Nycticryphes; species Nycticryphes semicollaris. The sequence goes on along the minus strand of VXBJ01001351.1, from coordinate 173,705 downwards.
TTCTTTGTAGGAACTAGGATGAAAAGCAACTTGAGAATCATTAATTCATACTGTTTGAGAAAGTTCTGACAAACTACCGATAATGCCTACAGTTATGTTAATCATAAACTGATAGGAGGAATCAAACTTCCATCTGAGCAGGATTTGATAATTGAGCTTCTGATAAGCATGAATTTCAGCGTTTTATAGTTTTATGATTGTACTTTAAAAAGTCAAATTGATACTTGATTTTATTTATTTTACACTGAAGAAGATGCATTTATAGTTTGGCCAAATTAGTAGTGTAAGAAAAAAACATTAAAAATGGAAATAGGCTTAGTTTAATTTCAACAGGAGGGAGGGAGGTAAAAAGGTTATCGCTACATTTTTAGGCTAGTCTTTACAGAGTATTTTCTTGCAGGTTGCTGTGCTCATGTTTAAAAACTGACATGTCTTCTATACCTTAAACAATTTCCTGATTTTTTTTTTCTTTAATTCTTTTTAGAAAAGCAAAAGAACTGCAGTTCATAACCTGCTTGTGAAGAAATAGCCCATTCAACCTAAAATCCCTTTATTGACTCTCAGTGGGATATGTATGCTTCAGACTCATTAGAACCTGAATTGAACTGTTGTTGGTAGTGTGTTTGTTCTAAGTGAACATCTGTAAGAGGGAAAATACAAATTGGTATAAATGATTCCAAAACAAAGATGAAGTCCCCTATTGTGTTGCATAGCTAGGATACTCTAATCAAAGCAGAACTGGCTCCAACTTACTAATTGCACCTTATGCACAGAAATATATTTAATAGGATACACACATTAAAACTCTCAAACAGCATATGTATACTCCGTGAGTATTAAATAATATGCAGAGCTTAAGTTCTTAATTTAGTAGGCAGTAAATGTGCACTCTATTAATAGGCTAGTTTTTCTAACTTGCTTGTGTAAACACCTCATAAAGTTTGATTTATATCTTGTTTACTCCCAGCATCAATTGGTTTTGGGCTAATTTTGAAGGCAAATGCCATTTTTATGTGTGAGCAGCAAATGGTTTGGAAAAGGGTAATGCCAGACTAGTGTTTTAGGTACTATGCAATTTGTGTTATTTTTTGTGTGCTTTTTTTATCTATGTGAAGTAGCTGACTGTGATTGTTATTTTTTTTCCCCCTTAGTTATCAAAACCATACAGGTACTAGGAACCTGACCTACACCATTTGTCTCCGTGTTTCCATTGCATTCTTGTATTGTCTTTCTTTGTCAGCTCCTCCTCTTTCCACAATGAAACTTCTTCCTTCCTCCTTTTCTAAACCAGCTTTTCCTAGCCTTTGAGGTGAGATCCATCCTGTGCAGGCTGGCGTGTTCTTGCTGACTTACTCCAGGAAGCTGACCGAAAACTTCAGGATCTGCCTGAAAGCCAGGGCTTCATTTCCTGAGTGGTGGGAGGCTGTGGGAGGGTGTCAGCAGTAGTTCCTGCTGTGTCTGGGAAATTCCCACTCCTGTTAAAGGACCAGTTTGGTTGTGCTCAGAGCAACAGCGGAGTTACCACAGGTACCAGAGGTTCATTTGGCTGCCCGTGTGGGCTAGCACGTAGTTCAGTCTTTAAATTGTGCAGCTGGAGCTCCATGGCTGCTTTACAAGGGGTTGAGATTTTATGGCAGGGTCAGGGTGTTCAGATAGGGGAGCTGCAATCAGTACACTAAGTCCAAAGTGAACTATCATCTGGAATTGGAGCAATAAGAATTGAATGAGTGTAACTTCTTTAATCCATAGGAGTGGGGTTTTTTTTTCTTGGGTTGGTGTTTCTTTAACACCATCTTTAAAAAAAAGAATTTAGAGCAGATGAGTGACTTGTGTTGCTTTCTGAGGTGTCTAATGCTCCCAGGCACTAAACTTTAAATCATTGCAGATAATTTTGAGTACAGTACAGAAGTATAATAAGTTGCTTTCAGATCAGATATTATGCTTTGAAACAAGGAATTGGGTTTTTTTCCTACACTTAAACGAGTGCTAGCTTTTTAACTTAAAACCCTGAAAAGTTTCTCTGTGTTGCAGTGTATTCCACTTGAGTTGCAGTAGAGCAGTAGCGAACTCTTTTCTTAAAAATGATTACCTTCCACGTGAGTTCTGAAGCTTTTGATTTCTTCCTTGTTTCTCACATGGTGTTTTGGGCTGCTGTGGCCCTCCTCGCTGTTACAATGTCTGTGTGCTTTTAGATTTTCAATGAGTGGTTTCAGATGCTTTTTTTTTTTTGGTTCTAAGCATAGATGACTGAAGTTACTTCTAAAATGAACATTTCTGTTCAACTAACTGGGGTTAATATGAAGGCTTGAACTTCTAGTTAAAGCTTACTAGTCCTGAACTAAACTTCTTGACAAACCAAACTGAACTCCCCCACTGGAGACCATATTTACCAACAGTCTTTTAGAAACTACCTAACCACTTTTATTCAGAACTTGTAGTTTGCCGCTTCTGAATTGTGTATGTTAATAACCTCTGCCACGGGGCAGGCATCCACATCCTTGCTGTTTCTTTAGACTGGGTATCAGTAACCCTGTAATACTGGCAGAAGGCTTAGCCAAAATTTGGCCTGAGTTTTTACCCTGCTCAAACTTAAGGAATTAGTTTTATTTATTTATTTTTAGGAAAGCACCACATAAAATTTTGTGGTTCTGTACTTACCTTACATTAAAATGAAAACTAAAAGATGGGGGTGGGACTTTTTTGTTAGTTTCTTTTTCACCTGCTTCTCCCCTCTGCTTAGTGCTTGGGTTTGATCCTTCAGAAATGGGAGAGGAGGAGTAGGAGTGAGGAGGAGTAATCTCTTGTGAATGCAGAATGTGTTCTTGGCCCTCGGTTTGAGCTGTTTCCTTGTTTCTGTGGATTGCCTTCTGTGATTCAGTAGCAGCAGAACTGAGTGCAGAGCTTTAACCTCTGTGTGCATCTTGCAAAAACAGCTCTTGACATTTTCATTTAAACGTGAGCGTGTTTATGCTGGGGAGGGATAATGAGCAATACTGTACCTTCTCTGCTTTTGAGGAAGGATCCACATAAGTTTGATGGGAGAGCAGCAGCATTCCATATCAGCAGGTCTCCTCCATATGCATGTGTGTAAACAAGTCTGGGTAGCTGTTGTTTAAGAGTACTGGACTGGGATATTTGATGTTCTCTAAATAAATTTGAAAATAGCATTGTATATCTGTATGTAATTTCTTCTGAGCAAGTCTTTCCCTATACATGTGATCTTTTCACAGCACAGAACAGCGTTATTATGCAAACAAAACCCCCCAGCTGTGCTATATTGCATTATAGTGGCAAATAACAGAATTCTGCAAATAAATGTTTTCTTCTTCATAGGTGGTTTCAGGTGTTACTTTCTGGTACTAGTGTTTCACAGTAACATTTATAAATTCATTCAAGACTATAATTCAGAAAATAACTAGATCTGTGTAGTTTTGGGGGGGGTACTAAAACCTTATGTTAATTAAGGTGAGTTTTTAATAAAGTCATCAGTTCAATGAAGATGAACATTTGTTGGTGTATTTTTATAAAGTAGAGTGGGTAGTTTTGATGTATTCTAGGATAGTACCAAGAGGAAAATCCCTACATAGAAAGTAATTGTTTATGGCAGATGCAAGTGTAAGCGTCTTGAGCTGTATTTGGGATCAATACTGACACCGACTTTAAATGGAGAAGAACTTTATTTGCGGTATGTTATATTTCTGTAACATTTTTCTAAAGAATTTATTTGTGTTACAGATGTCTGTTATTGTTGCCTGGTTCCCAGAAGCAAGTAAAAGAGACCTAAGACTGCCTCGTACCAGGAAGGGGCCTGTAAAACTTCCTGTATGAAAACAAACTCACTGAACTAACTAGTAGAATAGTCATTGATTTGGAGTTGCTGAAAGCTTTTTGGGGAATGGATTGCAAAAATGGAGCATCAGATGCTGCAGAAGGATGGATTTGGGGCGGTTAGAGGTTATAGAGCACAGTTTGCACTTCAGCGTGTTTCTGTCTCCAAGTTCATACTTCTCTAGTTATTGTCTGGAGTGGTGAGAACTTAAGTTAAATCATGTGGTAATGAGAAGCAAGTCAAGCCTTATAAGGCTTGATTTGTCTTTACTGCAAGTGTCAGGTTTAGTCGAGAAGAAGTACTCTTTCATGTTAAATCTAGCCTCTAGTGACTGCTTCTAGCGTAGAAGATGAAATATCTTCATTCAGTTGTCTTCAAGATTTCTTTTTTTAATAATATTTTGTCGAATGTGGTAGTTCAAGTTACGTATGATGCTCTGCGAACTTCAGGATTTCCATGTCTGTAGATCTTTGTTCAGCAGTTAAACTGAAACATTGGAATTAGCAATTGCTTCCAATTCTGGCAAGATTCTAATTAATATTTGCTAGCATTAAATATTTCTAGACAGTGAAGACTTTCTAGAAGTGAGTTAACAGTACAGAAGAGTATTCTAAAACTTCATGTAGTTGAAGCTGAGGCTTTGAAACTGAAAGTAGGATTGAAATGATACTGCCTATAAGTGGTGATCGTAACGGAAAAGGGAATGCTGTTTTTAGATGTTCACTAGGCAAACCCAGAATTCAAAGCTTGTGACTGTGGCCTAAGTACCACAGTGTATTGGATTCATCAGTAAAACTCATCTCAGATGTTTTCCCTCTTTGTCCTGCTCTATGGTTTATGATTGTGTTGGGTTTTTTTCTTTCGTTCTGCTGTTGCACTTAAGCTGCTTTGTTAACAGAGCTGATGTGGGTTAGAAAACTCGAAAAACCTTAAAAAAGAAAGGGTAGTATATGTGGTTTGGGGGGCTTTTTTTGTTGTGTTGTGTTTTCCCCTGAGGGCTGTTCAGTTCAGTTTTGTTGTTGGATTGTATCTGAGCAGTTTGTAAACAGCTCTTACTTCAAGAATGGCTGAGACAGGATGATAGCTTCTCAAGCAACTTCATTAGTGAAGGCTGCTTCTTATAGAACAACAGCCTTAGAAAATAGGAAGAAGCAGTCATCACAGGTAAGTTATTAATTTTTAAAAAGTGAATTCTATCTGATTATCACATATATAGTAAACTAATGAATATCAAAATCCTTAGAAAAGCTTCTAAATTCATTAAGTAATAACCTTTCTTATCAGACAGAAAACTTTTTCTGACACTTATGTAATTCTTTAATGATACACTGCTTTTTCAGCAAGTGAAGTTCTATGATCTGGTTCTTCAGTCTCTCTTCCTTCACCTCCCCCAAGCTAGTACCTTCATCAGTGAACTAGACAGTGGGAGAGTGCACCCTCAGCAGATTTGCAGGTGACACCAAGCTGAATGGTACAGTTGACATGCCTGAGTGACAAGATGCCATCCAGAGGGACCTGAACAAGCTGGAGAAATGGGTCTGGGTGACCCCCATGAGGTTCAGCAAGGCCAAGTGCAGGGTCCTGCACTTGGGCTGGGGCAACCCCTAGTGTCAGTAAAGGCTGAGGGATGAAGGGATTGAGAGCAGCCCTGTGGAGAAGGACTTGGTGGTACTCATGGATGAAAAGTTGGACGTGAGTCAACAATGTGTGCTTGCAGCCCAGAAGGCTGACCGCATCCTGGGCTGCATCAAAAGAAGTGTGGCCAGCAGGTTGAGGGAGGTGATTCTGCTCCTCTACTCTGGAGTACTAATTCCAGCTCAGTTCATTCTTGTGTCTCCAGTGTAAGAATGACATGGACCTGCTGGAGCAGGTTCAGAGGAGGGCCACAAAAATGATCAGAGAGCTGGAGGATTTCTGCTGTGAAGGTAAACTGAGAGAGCTGGAGTTGTTTAGCCAGGAGAAGAGAGGGCTCTGGGGAGACACAGCAGCTTTCCAGTACCTGAAGGGGGCTTAAAAGACAGATGGGGAAGAGCGGGGCCTGCTGCAGTGGGACAAGGGCTAATGGTTTAAACTAAAAGAGGATAGATTCGGATTAGATAGGAGGAAGAAAAATTTTATACTGAGGGTGGTGAAACACTGGCACAGGTTGCCCAGAGAGGTGGTAGATGCCCTATCCCTGGAAATATTCAAGGTCATGTTGGACGAGGCTTGGAGAAACCTGATCTACTTAAAGATGTCCCTGCTCATTGCAAGGGGGGGTTGGGACTAGATGGGCTTTAAAGGTCCAAACTACTCTATGAGCTTACATTAGCTGGTAGCATTTCTTTGGGAATTGTGGGGTTTTTTTGCAAATGTAGCTCGTGAAATTGAGAACGGTGATACTCGGTAAGCAATCATTGGGATGGGATATTTTTTGCTATGGATTTTGTAACTGGTGTATGCTTCAGATGGTGAAAACTGGCTAGTCATTGTTGATTCTTCCTTACAATTTGAAAGTAGTTTTCAATTCCAAGTATGTTTTTCAAATACAAGTAATTTGTTTTCTTGTCCCGTCTTCAGGTTCTTAGGTTTCCATATTTGAGGTGGTTGAAGCATTTTAACTTTTGTTTAATGTAGGTTTTGTGAGGATATTTGGCAAGTATTCTAGTAATATAAATATAAGACTGCCTTAGAACTAGAGCTATGAAGCTGAGAAATTGAGACTTTTTTTAAAGTTTGGACTTTTCTTAAAGAACAAACAGAAGGGTGTGAACAAAGGGGTGCTTGCAGCCTTATGTTTTTAATTACAAGACTGACTACACATGTTAATTTTATCAATTTATGCATCACTTCATGTGTGTTGAGTGAAGGTCTGCAGATAAGTACTTTTAAGTTCATGGTTGTAGACATGCTGAGCAGCACAATGGATGAGGGAAGTGATTGGACCAAAAATAAAAGCACTTTGAAAGGTTGTTTTCACCTGGATCAACCCTCTGAACATTTAAATGTGACATGTATTAACATGAATGCTTATGCAAAAGGAAGGGCAAGAAAGCACAGATGTGAGAATGGAATTGCTTTTCTGTCTTAAATCGGTGTAAGCTGCTGTGAAATTGTTCTTCCTAAATTAAACAAATTTGAAGGGTTTTTTTTGTATTGACAGTCACAAAGATTGCCTCTCTTAGCATGTTTCTACATATACTTTCCCAAAATAGAACTATTTTAGCTAAACTTTAAGAGCAAATACCCTGTGGTTCGCAATTTTCGTACAAAGCAATTGTAGATGATCTATGGAATGCAGCTGTGATGCTTTTTGTGTGCTGATTTTTTTGCAGATATTTATCTCTAAAAAATTCTCAGCAGAAGTTATTACTCAGAATAAGAAAGATGTCAAAAATCCAGTCCTCAAAACGCTCTTGAATGTTCTGTAGCATGTGAATAATATCTTTGAGGGAAAAATTAAATATAAAGCTGTACAATATGGTTTAACAGGCTTTTTGTTGGGAGGAAAGGTGTTAATACCTGCTTGAGGAAAGAGTGATCGGAAAATTCATGTGGAGACTGAAATATTAGTACACATGTAAATAAGTGGAACTTTTTTTTTCTAGGCTCTCTTCTTTTGGAGTCCAAAATTAACCCGAACACTGCGTACCAGAAGCAACAGGTAAACATACTTTTTTTCTTCACATTTAAAGGAGGGTTCTTTAACTTCAGCAATAGTTATTTTTTGCCTCTTCTGCAAATTATGTTTTATGCTGTTGTACCAAAAATAAGAGGCAAAGTAGGTCTCAACATTTTTGTGCATTTCATGTGTGTTATTTCTTTGCATTTTTTTGTGAAGTTACATGAAGAACTTGCACAGTCTTTTATACCAAAAAATCCTTTGGGAGAGGCAGGCAAAGCACACTTGGGAAAATCAGGAAGTAGCTGAGGTTCCTGAGGATAATGGTATCTGAAACGTAATATCATCTGGCTTTTTTTTTTTAATATTTCAGATCCTACAACTTTCAGTGTATTTTATTTAAGAGAAGACTAGAAGGCTTTAAAGCTATTTACATGTTTACCTTTGGCTTTTACTTGGAAGATGGATATGGGTTACTACTACTTCAGAGCATTCTGTATACATAAAAGCAGCTTCTCACCTCTAGTTTGCATCTTCCTTCAATTATTTAAGCCATAGGTTGTGAGCCCCTAAAGAATGCTGCTGAGATGGGCAAGAAGTGAACTTTAGATACTGCATTTTGTTTGCTGTTCTTATTTTGTTGATACTGATAATTACCCTCAGAGGTTTAGAAATACTGAACCAGATTGGATTTTGTTGCCTGTCTGGCCAGCTCAGACTTGCTAAAACCCTGTCAGGTACAGTTAATGTATTAAAACACTCTCCAGTCTTCAGCTTTTAATAGTTTGTTATAAGCATAGACATACTGTAATTTTGCTCACAGGCAGTCCCAGTGGTTGTGTGGCTGCAGCTATTTGTAGGGTTGTATGTTGAACTGCATGGGGAGAACCAGGCTGTGTTAAAAACACCCTTCCTTGGAAAATTTAACCTGTATCTGCCCCTTGATGTAAATATTGTGCACCATATAAACAGTCTGTACTGAACAACTGGTAAGGCCAATGTAGGGTGCAGGATCAATTGCAGGGAGTAAGAAAGGACAAGACCATGAAAAATGATACGCAAACTAACTTTTGGTTGTAATCCTGACTAACTTGAGGTCATGGTTCTACGATACAGTAACTTGAGCTTTAGAACTCCTAAAATGACATGGAGTATTTCACATCTCTATGGCATAAAGTGCTGATCTAGTGTAAACTTGCTTGCTGGCTCAAATCTGTTCAAAGAGCACTGAAGGGTGAGCTTTGTATCCATAGGCTTTATGCCAGATCAAACATGAAGCCTGCTTAAATAGGTCTAAAATTGTAAGATCAGTGCAAACCACCACACGTGCCTGTCAGTGCAACAGCATTTCCTATCTGTGCTCATTGCTACTGTGGGTCAGGCAGAGCACAAGCACTAATCCGGTGCTGGTGACTGTGAAAGTATGGTTAGATAAAAATATTAAACGTGGATCTGTCCTTTTAGGACAGCACTGAATGTTTTCTGTGCTGGAGAAGGAAAAGTGCTTTCAAATGATGCATAGACAAAAAATTATATTTGCAGGTGAATTTTTCTTATTATTTAAGCAAAGCAGTTTCTAATAAGATTGAACGTAGGGCTCCACTCTGAGCCTTAGAAACACCCAACTCTTTCTTGGTGTGTGTATTAATCCCACTTTGTAGCACGTTATCTTTCTGGGGAGGCTTTACTTATCCTTTCCCTTAGCAAAAGGCAAGTTTGGAGTTTAAACCTGATTCCATATGAGCTAAGCTTGGACCTGACACGAAAGAGTTGATTCTTTCCAGCTCTGCTCAGGGAACTGTGGAGCTGCCTAAACTCACTAAACCAAAAGAAAATCCTCTTGGAACTCCAAATCCCTCTACAAAAACTAGTAACTATCTATATCAGCACAAGTTTCAAGCCACCTCACAAGACCCATTTGTGGAACTGTGGGATGGAAGAAGGAGTGAGATCTTTCCTTTTGGGCTGCAGAATGCCACTTAGGCCACCTCAGCTACTAGTGAAATTGCAGCCTAATTTAAGAAGACTTACTTTTGACCTTGCCTGCAGTTGTCAGTTGCACTCAATTTCAAGAAAAATCTCATAGAAACCAGAAAGTTATTTTCAAGTTTTATGGTGTTACTAACCGTTTATGTGAAAATTTTGTTCTGAGAGTGAACCTCCAGTCTGTTTTTTAAAAGCATAACTGCATACATGGCAGTGTATCTGTTTTCACTGTGACACACTTAGCGCGGGGCTTGTGGGCACTCCAGATATTTGGTGAAATAGATGAATGAGTTCTGAGTTTTTTCTAGGCAGAAACAGTCTTTTATTGGACCAACTACCATAATTTGTAGTTTTTAGGAAGGAAGTAGTTTTTAGTTTAGGAAGAAAGGGAAGATGTGTGATAAGCTCTTGGGGAAACTTGCTGTGCCCACCACTTTGGATGCTTCAACAAACCTGTAGATACTTTTGAAGTTGTTCTACTGGTGAAAGAACTTTCTATCTATCCTGTACTATTGCTGCCAGCGTGAAACAGATTGTCTCATTAATTATTGATATTACAAATTATGCAATCTCAGGATATACATATGCATATTTGAACAATAACTGTCACAACTGAAATCATTATTTGTCAAAATAATAGTGTGAAGGCTTGAATACAGGTTTTTGTTGCTGCCTGTGTTCTCTTGATTTGTAAAGCATCCATGGAAACCCCAACCACAAAACAGGCAACAAAAGCCATACCCTGTGAACCTGATCTTCAAGTAAAATTTTGTCAAATTGTCTGCTTTAGATTTCTTGGGGTTTAGGATTGAAAGCAATGACTGCCCTTTACTTTGGACTAGTCAGGTCTCTGCACGTGAATGTTGATCTGTTTGGTGGTAGATACAACTCTCTGCTTTTCCCTTTAGAGAGGAAGAATGCTTGGCAGATTTTGAGACCTGCCTGCGGACTCACTTCATACATCAATATGATCCAGAGATATTTTAGCTTGCACAATCCAGTTCCTGATCTTTTCAGGCTTACCTGCCATCCAGAGCTTTGTAATAATTCTTTGAAGCATAAAACACATAGGCAGTCCTCTACCTACCTTTTCACTGTGCAGATGAATTAATCTTTCTGTCACAATAAAGAGTATTTTCTGCTGTGCATTCAAAAAGATATGTCTGTGTAACATTCCATAACACAGAATTGCTACCACTAGCAGTTACATGCTCCGAACAGAGTATTTTCTGGCAAATTCATACTTACTTAAACTAGAAGAAAAGAATCCATATGAGGAGAATAAGCTAGAAGGAAAACAACCTGAGAAACTAATGTACTGTGGCTCAGAAAAAGGACTACTATTTTTTTATGTGAAGGTGCTACTTGTAGACAGAAGATTTTTTTCTGAAAAGAGAAAGGTGCATCAGTACAGCCACTCAGCCTCCTGACTTGTATGCTTGGTTAGGGCTACATGTTACATGTTACTGGTATTCTTATTCTAAAATGTTACAATAACAGTCCTATAACTTTGGTACAGAATATACTGAATTTAGTAATGGGTAAGTAGCACACAGCTTAAAACTAAATTTTGTTTAGTAAGTGGAATTTAACTGTACTTTGGGTTGCTGGACCACACATAGAATACTTGGGTTTCCTCTTTTGTTGTTGGTTGTTTTCTTAATATACTAGTAAAGGTAGAAGATATTTTAATTGTAATGTCCAGGTGAAGTCAGTTTACACACTTCAATCCATGCTCCTTTTTTTATATATATGTGGTTTGTTGGGGTTTTTTTAAGGCATTAAAATGACACGATTCTAGAATGCTACTGATAGAGGTGCTTTTCTTATTTAAATAAGTGATTGTTATTCAGAAAATGAATAATTGCCCTAGCGTTTCAGGATGACACACCTCTTCCTGTGCAACCTTAAAGGAGAAGTAGACGCTATACACGTAGCGGTTATCGAGGGAGAAAGCTGATAAAGGTGTGGACTGGGGTATATACTTTCCAATATGCTTTAACAATGGAAAACATACTCAACTTTGTTAGATGCATTCATGTACATCCTGCACCACAGTGATGAAGCATACATTGCATCCCTTTTTGTGCCTGAAACAAGGAAGACTTGAGGTGCTTCCGGCTATGAAGTCTGGCCTCCGCACTAGAAACATCAGTGTCTCTTGTTCTCTGATTTTGCAGTCCCTTTTCCGTTCCTCACAAGAATACAAAGGTTAAATTCATCTGGAGTATCATTTACACGCTATGTAGCTTGAAGGTGGTTATCCTGGAATGATGGAGAGCTGACTTACGAATAACAAAGCTAAATTTTGAAAAGATACAAAAAGCCACTGGCAGAATGCACAGAGAAGATGAACTTCCTGCCATTGCTGTCGGGACAAGCGAGCCAGCAGCGAAACTATTTCAATAAAATTTGTGCCTATTGTAGCTAAAAGAATGAGGAAAAGCATGTGGTTTTGTGGGGTGAGAGGAGAAAAAAGGGTACTAACTGCTGGTGGTTTCGGGGTGGACTGGTTCATCCATTTTAAATGATTAAGTTTCTTTATCCTCGCACGTGTTTTCTTGTGAAATCTAATTTTCCTGCTGTTTCTGGGTGTGGTCACTAGCCCAGTGATACCAAACTAATAAACTGATTTATTCCATGTGATTCGTGGGAATGCAGCTATGAGATGGCTTACTGGAAAGTCACGTGGGATTGTTGAGCTTTCATAGAAGCGAATAGAATATATTCTGCTGAAAGACTGAGTGTGCTTTTGATATGTTATTCCAGTTTTTGGAATAACTTGTTGACATATCCAGATAGCCAGGTTCTAGGTGGAGAAATGCACAAAAAGCAGAATTGAAACTTCTGTATTATGTGGGTGGGTTTTTTAGCCTGAAAATTCTGCTGCAACCTACCACAATAACTATATATTTAACTTTGTAAACCTGGGCACTGCCAGTAGTTTTGTTCATAAGCAGAAAACTGCCTCTGAAACTGTACTTGTGATTGTAAATAATTAGCTAGCAAGATGCTGAAAGGTGGCTTGGCATGCCCAAGGAACTGTCTGTAACTGTAAACAACGTAAGCTCATCCTTAAGGAAGAGCAGCAGTCAGACAGGCCAAGAAGGGGAGAAACAACCTTCTCTTGAACTTCTAGTGGGGGCCAGGAAAACCTCCTAGGCATGCATTGTTTGAGGGCTAGTAGGAAGGGATTCATTTGCATGGGATTCATTTGCATGTACAACAGAATGCAAGAATTTATGAAAGACTTGCCTAATTTAGGGGATCACCACTACTTGGGAGTAGTGTAAGTCTCATCAGGACGCCAAGAGAATATGTTGGAGCTGCAGAGAAGACTAGTATTCTCACTGGACGTGACCATCAGTGGGAGGGCACTGTGGGACAATAACAGTTCTCTTAATTTTATCACATTATGAAAGAAATCTTAAACCAGTTCTATAGCAGAATCAAATCCTGATTATTAGTTGCTCTGAAATTCTTCTTCATGACATCCCAGGGTGTGCTTTGGAGATGGTATGAGTGCTGTATCACACGTGTGCGAATCAGCTTGCTGATAGTTAAATAAAACTGATTTAATATCCAATAAAAGTTTGGCTTCTGGTGAGTGCTGTGGTGCGAGCTTGAGGCTCATAGTGAGCGTTTGACAACCTTTCTATTGTGGAAAGTAAGCCTTTTGGAAAAACCTTTCAAAAAGCAAGAGAAATCATTCGATAGATACTAAGCCCTGTCTATCTAAGTACAATTGCCACTGCTTGCTGGCTTAAACTATTGCAGTAGTGTTTTGAAGGTTAGCTTCTTAGGACTGAAGTCTCAAATAAAGCTGTATCACGTAGTAGGGCTTCCTTGAAAACCTCTGAACTAACCAGAAGTTGCTCCACATGGGCTTGATACGGCCAACAGGGAGAGAAGCAGCAGAGTAATGCGCAGACTGTTCTGAAGCAGCTTTCCCTCGGGCTGTATCTTCATAAGGCTGCGAGTGCAAAAAGTTAACCTGCGTTAGTAGAAATGATAAATAACATTCCCATAAAGAGGTAAAAACATAAATCTTCTGTAATGAGGCCATGTGCAGGATTTTTGCTTAAAGCAAAGAATTTCTGATTAAATCAGAGCAGTCATAATGAAAAAAATCTGAAAGAAAACAAATTTAGATAAATGATCTTAGAGAGCCAACAGATTTTGTATGGGCTAAGGTGATGACACATCCAACTGGCACTATTAGCAGCGGGTTTTTTTGCAAAGCAGCAAATCATTTTCAAACTCTCAGTAGGATTTTGACCTCTACAATAAGTAGCTTCCTGATTATCATCCTATTTCAAAAAGATCTTGCCGAGATCTCTAATGCATCTTGCAAAATGTGAGGAGGTGGAATGCTAGGGTTCCTGCAGAGCGTAAAAAGCGTAAAAACCTTCAGTGCTAAAACGTTTGTCCACATTTCTGATTCAGTTTGCACAACATAGCTGTTTCACATTTCAAGCTAGATAAGGACAAATTTTAGATGTTTGTTTTATTCATCCCATCCAGTTCCTTATCTGGAGGCTAACATTTTGTATGTAATGCAAGACAAGGATATGGTTTTGATCAAACTGAGCCAGAACTGAGCTTGTGAATCATGTAAGCTTGTAGAGGGGTAATGTGCAAAACTCATCTCCTTACCTCTCTAACCAATAGCTACCATTACTAAGAGTATTTATTCACACTCCTGTTTTCTCTTAAGAAAGTCTTAAGAAATTTGGATTGCTTTTTGGAGTTGCAAAAGTAATATTTGGCATTTGGAAGCAACAGATAGTCCTGTCCCATAGCTGAGAGATCCAGAGTCGTCAGTGTATTTCGGATCAAACACACAGAAAGAATACTTTCAATAAAACAAGCAGAAACTACACTGTTCCTGCTTTTTTATCTTTTAAGTATGTCTAGAATTTCCTTCAGTTGCTCCTCCCTGCATGTATTAAATCTTGTAGTGCTCTTCTTTTTGATGATTATAAGCTTTGTAGGCTTAAGAAAATGAAATTACATTAATAACTGTGTTTAACAGTGAATTTAAACTTTGCCTGAACTGTGTATTATGCAGCCATGAAGCTCTTTTCTCACTTTGTTTCATGTTCTCTTTTTAAAAGCCCTTTGAGGCAAGAGAGGATGTACAAAAACTCTCTCACTAAAGATCCAGAGAGTAGCAATTGATAGATTTCTGTTGAGACACTGATACTAATCGATAATACAAAATTCGTAGAATCATAGAATGGTTAGAGTTGGTTGGAATTCTTGTGTGATAAGACAACAGATAAATAATCATTTGAAATTGTTGATGCTGGCAATTGGGAAATACCTTCTCTAATATTAATAAACCAAACTTGAAGATTATTGTTCTGCTGCTCAAGTAATTTTTCAACATTTTTTTGTTTTGCTTTCCAAAGATGGAACAATTTAAAAAAAAACCGGATGTGTAGAGGTGAAAAATTACTGTCTGAACTTCCATGTGTGATTGGATATGATCTTGTTTAACAAAACCAATTGCTGTGCTATGGCCAAAGACACTTCTGTACATCTGTAATCTGTTGTGATACTCTTTTGGAAATGGCTTGCTTGGAAAGCTAACCACTTTCACTTAAATGTAAATGCAATTAGATGGGAATGTTGCAAGTTCTGCTAGGGTCTACTTAAGATTCATTGTTAGGGTTTGGTTTTTTAAATGAAATAAGCGCTACTCAGTGGGAAGCTGATTGAGACAGTGGCCTTGAAAATTACTGCAGTATAAATACTAATTGCAGAGGTTGGTGTATTAGGTTTTGAACCTGGTACATACAATAAATACTGCAGTAAGGTGCACACTGTTCGTAAAACACGGTTTAAAAAAATAGTTTATTTTATTTTGGATCTTCCCTTTCTAAGTTTTTGTAAAATGTTATTTTTCTTAGTCTACAGGAGTCAGCAGTACTAGGTGCTGTCAGTTTGTTACTACCAGAGTATTTGCACTGTGACCTGTCTTGTAGAGAATAAACTATTAATTGTGACTTTCTTCTTCCTTTTGTATTTTGGAGGTGGTCTTCCTAAATCCCTTTCTTCTGTGTACCACCTCTTCCTCAACCCTTTGGAAAAGGAAAAGGTAAACTATTTGCCATTTGCAAGGTAAAGCCAATTGGTGCCTTTGAAGCAGTGTAGCTGCTCTGGTAATGGCAAATTGATTATATTATTTTGTTTGACTGGATCCTGATGGAGCTACCTAGTCCTGCTATTTAGATTTAGTTTAAGGAGTTTTCTAGTAAGTGCATATCGAAATCAAATGTAAGATTTCTCTTTATTCTCAGTGTTCACTTTAATATTTGAAATCAAATAAGCCTAATTAATAAACTATCCTAAACTTACCAATGTCTGGCAACTTACAGCGTTTTTGCAAATATGTGAAATTAATTCCTTTATGAGTAACCACTATAAGCAAGTCTATAGATATTGAAGCAAAAATACTCTATTATATGGTTCTCCTTGAAATAAAAGTAGAATAATTCTCATGTCTCTTGTTCCAGGGAGTAGGTGCATGTCTTAGTGCTTAACTAAAATAATACGCTTTCATGGGCCTATATATATATTTAATGTGGCTGTATTTCAGCTAGCTGTTATAGGAAGACAAAAGACTTTCAAAATAACACGTGATGCAATGTGTAAATAATGCAGGTTATATTTTCTGCTCTTCTTTTCAAATTTTTTTTTTAATTATTACAGTTATCTTGCAGACTGTCTGTAAACCCCTGCATCAAATACCGTATATCAGTGTGCAGTATTGCTGTTGGCAGCATCAGCTTCCACTTCCATACATTGTTCTTGCATGCAATATGAGGGCTCTGATTAACTCTTGAACTAGTCTACCGAGCAGATGAGATCTGAAGTGCCTGGGTAGTAAATGTAGCTAAGCACAGTTTCAACTAAGTTCTAGAAATGTAGGGCAAAACATCCTTTTGGAATTGTGGTTTGGAATGAGTAAAAATTGTATGTTTGGTTCAATGTGGGAACTCTGTATACTCTTAGGCAGTGAGCTGTGTGCATATTCAAGGTTCTGGTTTTGTTTAAAGTTCGTAGGCTTCTTGGAGAACCTTATCTGTGTATTAGCACAATGTCTTCTGGGGCCTATAAAAAGGAAAAAAAATGTTTGTAACTTTGATCCTACAAAATATATGCAGTTTTGTGTGGCCCAAGTGAAACAGCTTTAAAAAAAGAAACCACCAACCAACAAACTCCCCATCCCCCCAAAACCTGTTGCTTTTGTTGCCATATTTTATGAGAGGATGCACTGAGATAAAAGTACATATTCTAGATTACCCCTTTTGAGATTTACAATATTATGGTGAATTAAGAACTAAAACTTTTTATTATCTTTCTGGAACTTCCTTATTCTGATTTATGCAGAAATTGTTTTAATCCTAGGAATCTTGGGACGTATAAAAGTCTTACAAAGTATGATGATTACATGTTTATTGTTACACTCTCCTGTCATATTTAGGTGTCAAGCTGGTTTATTTTAAAATTTTACTCTTTAAACACTATTCAGGTTTGTAAATTCTGTATTATGTTGCCTGAAAACACTCTTTCTCTCTTTAAAGGATACCTTGATTGTGTGGTCTGAAGCTGAAAATTATGATTTGGCACTTAGCTTTCAAGAAAAAGCAGGATGTGATGAAATATGGGAAAAAATATGTCAGGTAAGTTTGATAAATGTAAGATTGGAACAACATAAATCACCTCAATGTATGTGTTCAAAATTTTTAGGCTGTTCTAAGACGTGAATCTGACCATAGTAGATGGAAAGTAAAAGCTATCGTCTTAGCCACCATTTGCTTTTTTGATTTTGTAAACTTCCCTCCACAAATTTGGTATGAACTTATTTATATTTGGAGTGTGTTTTTTAGAGCATTTTCAGGTATTTTGCTTAACATAACTTTTTAGCTCTATTATCGCCCAAGGAATTTCAGCTCAAAAGGAGCACTTAAAAAGTTTCATAACTTACATTCCCTAAAGAACTTTTTCGAGGTTGGCCAGAAGGGAAAAGGGTACCTGTCCAAAGTTACATTGTAGAGAGGAAAATGTATGTGAGCTTTTAGGGAAATTTATAATGTTCTTCTCCTGGATTTAACCATACCTTATTCACATTTCTCTTTCTACATTTCTCATGCCTCTCTTTCTCTTATCTCATTCTTCTGTTTCAGGTGAAGGGAATACTAAATTTCTCAACAGATCTTTTTTCCATGTAAATATGACAGTAATGCTTCTGTTACTGTCAGGGTATGAAAGACTGATCTGGTAGTTGAAGTAGGAGATAGCTGTGTGTTATCACCTTAAAGCTGTAATTCTTACAGTTTGAAGAAATCAGCTTATATGTAGCATGTGTATATTTTAATAAGTGCTAATTAACTTTTTATGTTTTACCACTGCAACCAGATGAGTATGTGTCATAGAATCAGTATTGTTTCTGGATAACATTTAGTTAGGTATTAACTATTGACCAATACCTAAAAGAGTTTGGTCAGTATATTCACTGATGTTAGTTCAGTTTATCAGTTCTTGTTTGGGTTTTTTCTTCCATTTGAAGCATTGCAACTTTTCTTAATTTCTTTGCTATATTATATGGGATTTCTCTAAATTTGTCTAATTCTTTCTCTGTGGGCTCTCTCTTTCTGTTCTTACCAAGCATCTATCTCTTTTGACCCTGTCTTTCACAGTCTGTTCTCACTGATTGCAGAACTACAGCAAAAGAATTCTGGTTTCATAATTGCATGTGTATGGATAATTTGGTTTTTTAGGAATGAGTCTTTTCAACAGTTTACCTCTTATGTAAATAAGTACAGAAACATTTCCAGGAACCTTGGCACTCAAAGGATCAAAAGTTGGGGACAGAAACAAAATGGGAGAAAGGGGAAATGGTGTTCTTGGGTAACACCCAGATAAGAAGCCCAGTTTCCTCAGCCTCATGTAAAGATCTAGTATTTTTGTAAGAAACCAGTGTCTTTACATCCTGTTTTGAGGTCATGCCATTGTATTTGTGTTTAGTGTGCTTTAAAGATCTTAGGCTTCCTAAATTGTTGAAGCTTCTTCTAAAAGGAAAACTTTGATAGCACTTATACTGGAAGTGGTTGCTGATGTATAAGCAGAACCGAATGTGGCTTTTCACAGCGTTCTGGATTTTATACAGCAAGTAAGGCTTGCTCTTATCTATGAAGAATTATTTCTCCAAGATTTTTTTCCCTGATTTTCCAGACTAAAAAGAACAGTACCTTATACTATTCTATACAGCAGTACCTTTCTGGATTTGACACATCAAACTCCACGCAGATGCTACAATTAAGATGTCATTAAAGCTGAAACGCTCTGGTTCAATTTGTCTCAGTTTTTTTCGCTAATTTATACTTTCCACAGTTTCCTTATTGTATCTCTAGAGAGATCTTTGCAGGTCCTGTGACTTGTTTTTCTGACAGCTCCAGATTGCCTGTACTCTTTTGTTAACATTGGTTTGGGGCTTTCTGTTCTTAAGAGGGTTCTGTGGATCTGTTGAGTATTTAGAAAGTGCACAGTAACATATTTTAACTTGCAGCTCTCCAGAACTAAAACCAGCAATTAAATTATAAGACTAGCGTTTTTCTTCTGTTTTTGGTAGCAGGAGCTTTGAAAACCATCAAGAGCAGTTAAATAGCCTGTAGATAAATGTTTAAAGCTGTTGCTGCAATAATGTAATACTGGTTTGCATTTGAAAATCTGTCTGCAGAGAATAAAGACTGGAAACAAATCACTTGGTTCAGTAGCCTATTAAAAAGTTGTCATCCATACTAGTAATTATGAATTTCCTTTTTTATTTGAAGTATTCAGAAAATGTATCTAAATATCTAATGTAGAAACAACTTTGTACAGCCTGCTGTTTGGAGCACATTAACTCTTACTTTGCAAACCAGCTATACTCAATGTCTGACTTAAATTTGCACTTGTATTTTGGCCAAACCAATTAAAAGTGTGGGGCATTTGAAATGGTATTTTTAAAAGCGCTCAAGTAGCAGTAAACATTAAACTCCACTTTTTTTAACGCACCTTCTTTTGCAGGTTCAAGGCAAAGACCCTTCTGTCGATATTACTCAGGACCTAGTCGATGAATCTGAGGAAGAGCGTTTTGATGATATGTCATCACCAGGTCTAGAATTGCCATCCTGTGAATTAAGTCGACTAGAAGAAATTGCAGAACTTGTGGCGTCTTCACTGCCTTCACCATTACGTCGTGAAAAACTCGCACTAGCACTGGAAAACGAGGGCTATATTAAGAAGCTCTTAGAAATATTTCATGTGTGCGAAGACTTGGAGAACATTGAAGGACTACACCACTTATATGAAATTATCAAGGGAATTTTCCTTTTGAACAGAACTGCACTTTTTGAAGTCATGTTTTCCGAGGAATGTATAATGGACGTAATTGGATGCCTAGAATATGATCCATCTTTATCACAGTCACGGAAACACAGGGAATTTCTGACTAAAACAGCAAAATTTAAAGAGGTGATTCCTATATCTGATCCAGAGCTGAAGCAAAAAATCCATCAGACATACAGAGTACAGTATATTCAAGATATGGTCCTACCCACTCCCTCAGTTTTTGAGGAAAATATGCTATCAACACTTCATTCTTTCATCTTTTTTAATAAAGTGGAAATAGTTGGTATGTTACAGGTAAGTTTCAGAATTTCACAATCTAATTGCACTTGGGCAGAGAAAGTTGGATAATTTTTCTTGAAAAGATTGAGGTGCTTCGGTGGAACCTTCACGTCTGTGGTTTTGAAAGTAATTTTGAAGTATGACTTGAGAGTGCTGAGCTGAATTGTTCTTAAATTTCAGCTTTTGGACTAGACTCTCTGTAACTGATTCAAATGGAGCAAGCATGTAGAATCCTGAAAAAGGTTGTTGGGAATGAATAGTACTGTTTGCATTTTGAAGTGCTGATTTTGTTAGGGTTTTTTTTCTGTATTATGGGCCTTTTTGGGCACTATATTTAAGGATGATTTTTGTCGTTACCATGACAAAAAAAATAATCAAACTACTTCACCAAAATTTCGTGAATATAATCTCAAACCAGGATATAAGTGTTTCTAATTCTGAAGTAAATTCAATTAGTTGTTTGGAAACTACACGTTCAGAACATGACATTGCCCTAGCTACCTGAATGTTTTGTTTGTCTTATAAGTCCCCAAATAACACTGCTTGGAATTTTGGAATAAAGCATATGTGCCTTATTGCAAATGTAAAGAGATTATATGATGCTTTAGATATCTTACCTACACGTCTTAAGTATTCTACGCCAACCCATGAACTTCCTGAACTGTGTAGAAATAGATGGCACACCTCTTTGATGGGAGCTTTCCAAAGCTTTCATCTGGCTCAGCAAAGTGTTACAGCACATCTATTTTGGTTTGTAGATCTTAATTCTCCTGGCTTTCAATAAATGAATAGCCACTGTCTTTGTAGGGGCTGTCTAATCTGGAGAAATGGGCAGTCTTGGCTACTACTGGTGACCTTAATGACATTTATCTTCAGCTGAATCTTAGAATTTACCCTGTTCAATTTCAAAATAGAGCAAAAATTCCTTTTACAAGCTCATATGTCAAATCATCATCAAAACTAGGCCTCCTGACTTTTCATCCACCGTGCTCAGTTGATCAGAGTACTGATATTATTTAGTCCACTCTCAGAACTTTAATCTGTCGTATCCACACATGGAGTATTTGATAAGCAGCCACATGGGAAGGCATCACTCAGGCCTGGCAGCTGAGGCCTGTGCCCTGCAGACAGAACGTGATTTACTGGAGCCTGGTGCAACGCCTGGGGCATGTCCACTACTTAGGGCCTACTGAACCAAACTCTTTATGTCTGTATGTGTCCTTGATAAATGAAGTCACAGATGTGTACCTGGAGTAGCCAGTTTGAGAAAGTTTACAAGCCTGACAGAGGGAGCTGAAAAAGATTTAGTTAAAATGTCTCAACTTGGCTATCCAGGAGGTCTCTCAAATATCTTGACCTCTTTGCAAGCATTGCTAATAGCCGTGGTGAGGGTGTTACATTTTGGCTTGAGGAGGAGGAGGGGAAGAAATATTGAGGAGTCTTGGTGTCAGTGGATGATTCTGAAAGGGATCTTGAACTTCGGAAAGGAAACTGGGCAAGGAAAAAGGGGACCTGATCCTGCAAAATCCTTAAGGGCACGTTTGCCAGAAACCCCAGGGTAACCTGAGCGAGGACTTGTGCTTGATTATTTTCTTTTTTTTTTTGTCTTGTATGTTTGGTTAATAGGTGTAGATTAAGCTTGGGTTAGAATATCCAGGTTTAGTGTGGTTGCGAAGCGTGTTAGTTGCAGTTTACTGTCTGCAGTTACAGAAATAGAGGCTCAGATCTGATTTGATTTGTTCAGTGGCCGCGGGTTTCTGGACCTTATCTTTACTTCTGTTGCTGTTGTCTGTGGTTGAGAATAAAGTGTACTCCCTGTGTGGTGGAGCCAGAAGAATTAGCATTGCAGAACTTTGAAAGTCAGCTAAATATTTCAAATTGTTGTAGTGCTTTCTACAGCTTTGAGGAGCCAAGAGTAGTAGTGCACAAGGAAGGAAATGTATCCTATGGTACTGCTCTATAGCATTGAGGGGGAACTCCCTGAATTTTAAAATAAGTTTATAGTAGAAGTTTATTGGAAATTATTTGACATTTATAATCAATTCTTGATTTTGAGGGAATTACAAGAGGCTATCGGTATTATATGCTGATTTAATTTCTAAGAGATTAAAAATCTTGATTGATTGGTTGATTTTTCAAGTTCTCACAGTGTAGCTCTAAACCAAGGTTTAAACTGGCATTTATTTATTGATTTATTTATCGAGCAATATGTCAGGTTTTGCACTTTTTTGTAATCTCTGCCCCCTATAATTTCATTCTCCTTTCTCCATCCCCTATTCCCTCAATCCATGTATAACATGTACGATACTGTTCCTTCTCATTTCTTTAAGCAGAATAAATAACGTTCTGAGAACAAAATTAAAAGACTGCTTTTATTGATTTCACTCCTATAACTACCTATTAAGGTCTTTCTTTCATTGGTGTGGTTGAACATGTATTTCTGTAGCTGGGTGTATCACAATACTTTGGTGGGAGGGTCTGTGTTACTTTGTGAAAGATTTAAAGTCGTCTGTAATTGGAGTTCCTGGCATTCATTATTGTAGATGTCACGAGATCCTGGTGCTAACTAACCTTATGTGTATACTTAAGAAGCTGTTTCTTTTGTAAGTAATTATTAATTGGAGAGTTTCTGGGGTGCTTCATGGTAGTTTATGGGGAGCCACGAATGAGTCTCCGCTTCTTAGTTGGTGTGTAACAGAGGTTTTTAATGCTTCTGCTGTTGACTTTAGGTTGTCTCTCCTGGACCATTGAGGGTGTGACAAAAGAGCTGTCTTTTTAGGAAATTTTACTTGTCAGATTCAAAGTAAACTCCCTGAGCAGCTGGTATCTGGTGACATAGTGCAACTGTTGCATGTACAACTGAGCTGTTTTATATTCTGTTCTTTTCTCTTTCACTGGCTGGAAAGGAAAGAAGAAAAACCGTTACCTCCACCATGAGAAAAAGATGAGCTCTAAAGAGCCCTTTTCATGTCAGGCACTGTATTAACTAAAGTGGCACCTTGAATACCCTCCTGCCAGATTGACTCAGCCACACTTTAGTTACAGAAAAGTGACTAAAATTTGTTCAAGGCTCTGTGCAGATTTGTGCCTTATGCTCTTTGACAGGGTGGGTGACTTTACTCAAAGTTATTACTTGTCATACTTAAGGTATTTGGTGTCAATAGTGAATTCTGTAAATAAGAATAAGCTGTTTCTTAAAAATTCTGGCCTTATTAGGAGATATTTTTGACATTTATTCTAATTTTTAAAAAAGATACAAATTCTGTGGTTATGGAAGATACCAGCTTTCATTACTTCGCTTTCTTTAGTAGGTAAATAACTCTTACCCATTCTGTGGTGAAACAAAAACCAGAGAATAAATCACCTTTGGCACTTAGGGTTATGAGCTGTATTCCTCCCACCTTCTTCATTAAGGTTAACTTTCCCATGATCTTTATAAAAACGCTTACACTGATGGGCTTTTCTGAGAAACAGAGGTCAGTTTATTTGTGATTTAATTGCCTAAGATCTGTCATTTTAAGTAACTGTGTCAAGATCTCACTAAATGAAGTACTGTTGGTCATGGTGGATAGTAAAGCCATGTTACCAATGTTTCTAGTCTACACAATTAACTGCTGTGGGAACCTACACAATTACAGGTTTTGTGATTCACTGTACGTAAGATACGGAAGAGATATATAATATTTTTTTCCAATTTCAGCCCCTCCTAATATGCTCTTACTGCTTGGGGTCCAGCCTGTTCTAGTCTTGAGATGTCATAGCCACCAAGAAACCTTGCTGAAACATGGAGTTCATCAAGTTTTGAGAGTGGGGGTGGGACAGGTAAGTGGTGTTTCTTACTTTATATGACGCTCTTTTGCAATTTAAAAATACATACTAATGTTCACACTGGAGGCCACCAGTTCTTTCCCTTTTTATTATTAACTAGTTCTTAAAAAACCAAAAACTTGCAAAACTGCGCCATAGAGTGAGCAAACACTGTTTCCTTTCGTTCTCTCCCCCCTTTCTCATTGGCATGTTCTTTTTGCCAGCAAGATCCTGCGGTGGTTTTATCTTCCAGAATACAGAATTTTGTTAGGATTACTTTTGAGTACATGCATTTAGGCTTCAGAGTCTTTCATTTTCAGGAAAGTGGAGGGTGAAAGGGTAAAATTGGACCTATGTTAAAATAATTGATGTGCCAGGTAGAGCAGTGATCACATGGCATTACTGTACTGGTAAATCAGCTTTTTTACATACAGAAATCATATTACTGAAAGTCCCTATTTCCCTTTTAATAACTAAAGAAATGTAGGCATTTAGGTACATCTGTGTGTTTTACTGGACTTACATATATATAACAGTGCACTTTTTTACTTTTGAAAGTGGTTTTACTGATAGTTGCTTACTCTTACCAGAACCCCTTGGATGTAAATGTAATGATCTGTAGCTGGTTTAGAGTAAGAATTATGTCAGTGCATGTTGGCGGTTTTGCCCAAGTGTATTAGGATTGGGACATCTTCTGCCAGCCTGTAGCTGGCTCAGGAATAAATCTGGAGATTTTTTTGCAGCAAAAATTACCTTGCAATAAAGTCTTAAAAGATGGCATTTTCTGGGGGCAATGATGTAGTGAAAGAAGTTTTGCAAGTGGTGCACGGTGGTGATTTCTGATACTCAATTCTTCATTGTAGAGAATGATTTTCAATGCGTACAGAAGCTCCAGATGTGATTAGCTGGATCCCGCTGGTGTTTCAGCGTGTTGTCTCAAGGGGAAATAGCTTATTGATAGCAGATGAAGGCATGTATGGGAATGCAGGCTGAGGTAAAGGAGACTGGAACATTATGAAGTCTTCTGGTGTGGTAGCAGGAAGGACCATATGTTTGAAGCTGTGATTCTCTTGTTTGCCGGTAACATTTCATGAAAAAGCTTTTACTTTCCAGACTGAAATATTATTTCTGCCTAAGATTAACATGGAAGTGGAAAAGAAGATGGAAAGTGTACTCTTTTTCCAGCTTAGGTGTCACTGAGTTTCTTGGATGTTTGAGAAAGGGATGTTTTTCATCATTTATCTGTAATCACAGACATGAAATATCTGATAACTAAAGTTAATTACATTTGAGAGGCCTGCTTTTGAAGAATGCTTTTTTAAGTGCCTTTTGGGAGGAGGAGGAGGACTGATAGGAAAGTAATATCATAAATATATATAATGTCCTTTTTTGTGATCCTACTTTGTGATTCGCTTGTTTTAAAAAGTCGTAAATGATTGAGTGAGTAGACCTTTGAAAGGTATTAAATCTTAGGAGCATCTACTTAGGTCTTGCAAAAGCATAAATGAATAGACTTAGTGTTTCATACACATATAGTTTAAGCATTGCACGTTTAATAATTTCTGTGGATGGGGAAAATAGCCAGAGTCTGCAGATACCCTGTAAACTACTGTTTGCAGTTTTGTTTTCTTGGAAACCAGTTGTGACCCCCACAGCCTCTAAGATACATCCACATGGGGTTTGATACTTGTTCACATGACGAGCCCAGATGCTACAAAGTATTGGGCATTTGCCCTGTGTTCACTTCACACACATATTTGGGGGGATTTTTGCAAATGGGAAAAAAAACCCCAGAAAATGTTTAAGGTTGTGTAATTCTAGCATTCGGTGTTGGTGCTTTGTGTTAGAAAATCTGTGAATTCAGCTCTTGGACTGTGCATTTCCGTAGATCCTGCTGGTGGTGTTCAGGAATATATCTTTCGATATACTGCCCTTGTCAGTAATTTTACAGTTTGAGAAAGAGAATCTTGTATTTTGAATGTTCGTTGCAATCACAGTTTTCCTATAAATGTGAGAGGATTGGGGTTTTTCCCATCAGTAACAACCTGTCTGCTTTTCATTAAGCATCTGGAATGAGATAGCACCAAAATGTATTTCAGGGCTAAACCATTATGGCAACGTTAGTAATAGGTTGTTTTTATTGTCTTGGAATAACTGCCGTTTACTGCATATTATTTATGTAAGGGTAAGGTGTTTTGGATCACTCAGATCCATTTTAATTTGTCCGGTTTATAAATAGATCAGGGTTGCTCTGAGGCCTAGAGATTTCAGCTAATCCCATTCATTTAAAAATATCGTGTATTTAATGGAGTTTGGCAGAGGAGTTAGTTTGGGAGGAGCTTCAATGCTATTTAATACATTAATAGTAAAATTTTATAGTATATTTGTGGAAGGTTGAAAAATGGAACTTTTGCAAGTTCTTCCTGAACCATTAAGTGTCAGCTTTGAAGTCTTCACCACTTCCCAGTGTTTGGAAGTCCCCTCTACAAGTCCCATATGTTTGCAAGCCCAGTCAGAGGGTGACTGGGTTGGCCTCCGCTGCAGGTGGCCATGTCTTCAGCAGGGCAGGGATGTGGCAGGATCCAGTGGGAGCCCTGCACTGGGCACCTGCTCATGCCTTCCCCGGCCAGCTCTGTCTCGGGGGCTCTGCCCTGGGTCATAAATGAGACCAGTGTATCACCAGAAGTAAAATATCTCCACCTCTCCTTCCACATTTTGTCTTTAAAAAAATAAAAATGATACTTTGGATAATATTGTGTACCATTTTTATGCAGAGGCACACTAATCATGGCTCTGACTACTTAAATGCTGAAATTTCCTTTATTTTTTCTGAGATATTTCTGTGATACTGACTTTCACATCAGGTATTACAAAGGAGGTGAGAAGTTCATTTCACAGTGAAAATGGAAATAGGGGTTACAGTGTTCAGCTGGGGATAAACATACATCTTCTCAGTAGTTTTGATAGGTGATACTAGTTTTATATCTTAATCAAAATAGCAAAAAGAGAAATTAATCTACTTAGCCTTTTCTTAATTGCACTGCAAATCATGAAGTATAATGTGAATGTTCTTCAACAGAACTGGGGTTTATGTTTGATTTTTTTAATTGTTTTTATTTCAGTAAACAAGTATGTCAGTACGTTTACTTTGGGTTATTTCTGTTACCTGTAATATCTAACCGGTTAAATACTGGAAGAGAAAGCTTACCAAGCCATCTAAGGCTGTTTTGATTTTGAAGCAGTCACAAAAATAACAGCAGAAATTGCATCCCAAAATCATTCCTCTTCATTGTCACTAGACTGTTGGGTCAGGTTAGAGACACAGCACAGCATTAAGAAAGAGGAAACATGTGGTGTGTCCTAAATTTAGTGTTTACCTTATAGTGTGGTGAAATGCCTAGTAGGGCAGTAGCACATGCCAAACTATTTTGGGTTTATCTGTGGTGTGCAGTGCCAAGTAGAGGTCCTGGATGGGGCTGTGGCAGTGTTACAGCTGCATTAGCACAGTGTGCTGTCGGAACTGAGGTACTCATCTGCTCAGCAAGGCTGCAAGGTGAGCCTGGGTGAGGTACCTAGATAATTTGCAATCTAAGAAAATGTATGTGGATGCATCTGAAATATTTCATGGTTCTGCTTTGTGATGTGTAAGCGCAAACGAGACAACTTGGATTTCTAGCCCTGTGGTTTGGGATGGACAGATACTGTGTGTGGTGCTCTTGACTTTACAAGAAACAACACTGGCAGCTTTTTATTCCTATCTGATGTACAGTTGTCTTTTCAAGCAAGATTATTGCTGTATACTCTTAGGGAAAGGATGGGGAGAGGTTTACTTCTATCTTAATAATCTTCTAGTTGTTAGGACTGTAATGGTTATGGGAAGTTGAGTATTGCTGCTTCTTCAGTCTGAATATGTGTTTATAACGTGTTGTCTGCTGTGTGTAGTTTTGCCAAGGTACCACAGGATGGAAAATAATGGAATTGGTTTTGATTGCTGCCAGCCAAAATGCCCAATAAATACTCTATGTAATAGGAACAGTTACTTTGATTTGGTTTCAAGAGTTTACCCTCCTCACAACATGGTGGGGAGAGAAACTCACCTTATTTCTGCTAGTAGGCAGCTTTCCCATGGTTGTGTCCTTGCTTTATCTCTGCTGCAAAGATGTCATAACATTCCAGAGGTACCTGTGTGTGCAGGGCTGAGTGGGAGATCATGTTTATAAATAACCAGGAGCAACTGAAGGAGGAGTTATTGGAGTGTGGTTTGGGGGGGTGCATGTGACAGAGGGGAAGGAAGTTAGAGAAGTCACAGACAAAATAATGAGAATGGCAGTAGAAAATAGAAAAAGAACAGGCAAAGGGCAATACGAGATACATCGTAACTGAGAATGAAGTGTGGGGGAAGCGGAGTGGCATTGAACATGATAAAAGCTCAAAAGCAAGATTCATATTAATTAGCTTGGAAATTGAATTAGAAAGTTGATACCAGTATGATTACAGTACACAAATATGTGTTCTCTTAATTGCAGGAGGCATGGTTTAGAAGTACTTTATATTATACTTGGATGTCTTTTGATATTGTCAAATAAACAAATGGTATTGTTTTGCCTTTGTAGGAAGATGAAAAATTTCTGACAGACTTGTTTGCACAACTAACAGATGAAGCCACAGATGAGGAGAAAAGACAGGAATTGGTAAGAAATCTGTAAAATACACATGAAAGGGACAGTTACTGCAAAGTGATACGTGCATAATTTTTTAACTAGGATATTATTCCTGTTTTTCAGGTAAATTTTCTGAAAGAGTTTTGTGCATTCTCTCAAACACTGCAACCTCAAAACAGAGATGCTTTTTTCAAAACCCTGTCAAATATGGGCATACTGCCAGCACTAGAAGTCATACTGGTAAGTCAGTTCAATTTTGTTCGTGATAATATCTCCAGAGAGGTATTTTCAAAAAGTAAGCCTGGCAAACTTAAGTCACGTGGTTTTCTGAATTGTTTGTATTAGCTTGAGATTCAGAACATGTAAAATATTTTCGTAAAATCTTAAAAGCATTTACAGTATGACTTTGGTAAGTGCCCTGACATTCTTACATTGCTGTTTTCTCATTCACTTTCCTATCTTTACGTGCTTCTTGGTGTACAGTTAAGTAAGAAAATAGGGAAATAGACCAAAGGGCAGGGAAACCATAACATTTACTTTGCCTACAGTTGTCAAGTATACAAAAAAGAGGTTAGAGTCAATTTAGACTACAGTTTTGGCACTAGTTAGGTGTGATTTGTAAATAGGAATTTAAAAGAATATGCTTTCTGGGTTTCATTCTATTAAGGCTTTACTTTTAAGGAAAGATAAATGGTTTTATGTGACTTTTCCAGGGTATGGATGATGCGCAAGTACGAAGTGCAGCCACTGATATATTCTCATATTTGGTTGAATACAACCCATCCATGGTACGAGAGTTTGTCATGCAGGAAGCGCAGCAGAACGATGATGTAAGTGTGGATTGGGTTTTTTTTTTTAATTACTCTTTTATTTTTATGACTCTATTAACGATGTGAACCTGAGTTCTGAAGAGTCACAGAATGATAGAGGTTGGACGGGACCTCTGAAGATCATCTAGTCCAACCCGCTGCAAAAGCAGGGTCACCTAGAGCAGGTAGCACAGGAACACAATCAGGCAGGTCTTGAATGTCCCCAGAGACAGAGACTCCACCACCTCTCTGGGCAGCCTGTTCCAGTGCTCTGTCACCCTAAAAGTGAAGAACCTCCTTGTATTTAGATGGAACTTCCTATGTTCAAGTTTGTGCACGCTACCTCTTGTCCTGCGTCTCGGCTCTACAGAAGAAAGACTGGACCCATCCTGACACCCACTCTTTAAGTATTTATAAGCTTTGATAAGATTCCCCTTTAGTCTTCTCTTCTTCAGACTTAAAAGACCCAAGTCCCTCAGCTTTTCCTTGTAAGAGAGATGTTCTAGTCCACCAGTCATTTTTGTAGCCCTTTGCTGTACCCTGTCCTTGAACTGGGGAGCCCAGAACTGGACACAGTACTCCAGATGGGGCCTCACCAGGGCAGAGTAGAGGGGGGAGGATGACCTCCCTCAACCTGCTGACCCCACTCTTCCTGATGCACCCCAGGATGCCATTGGTCTTCTTGGCCACCAGTACTCTCAGGTCTTTGTCCACAGAGCTGCTCTCCAGTAGGTCAGCCCCTAACCTGTACCAGTGCATGGGATTGTTCCTTCCCAGCTGCAGGACCTTACACTTGCCCTTGTTGAATTTCATCAGGTTCCTCTCTGCCCAACTCTCCAGCCTGTCCAGGTCTCTCTGTATGGCAGCACAGCCTTCTGGTGTGTCAGCCACCCCCTCTCAATTTTGTCATCAGCAAACTTGCTGAGGCTACACTACTGAGCTACCATGTTTTTAAAAGTTCTGTTAATCAGGCGAGATGAGCGTTCACCTGCTTACACAAGTTCTTGTTCCACTGTGTGTAAAGCAAAGCAGGGTACCATAAACTACCATTTTGTTTAGCATCAGCTGTCACGCAAGCATAACAACATGTTTTTGAATGATGACCTCCTTAAAAAGTGAAATACAAATTTCAGTCTCGATCTTGGCATGTACACGTGTTTCTAATTTACTTGTAAGAAAGCTGTGTTCAGTTTATTATCACACACGTTGGAAGTGGAATTATGGCCCTAAGTGTTTAAGAACACATTTTGAGAGATTTTGATTTCCAGAGATCCTCTGTAGCTGATGAATACAAAATGGTAGCACACGACTCTTGGGACGAAAGGTGTTTCAAAGCAGTATTCAGTGGAGAAAAAACATTGTGCTGCCTTTTTAATAGAGGGGATAGTTAATTTTTTTTTTCTTTTATCTGTGAAAAACATGCCAGAGAACAGGAAAGTGCTGGTGCTGCTACTTCTGTACTGGAAGAAAGGGGCAGCTGGGACAGGGAATATTGCTGGTGGTTCCGGCTGCTCAATTCTGATGACTCTCCTCTTTTATGGGGGACAGTGGTAACCAAGCAACTTGAATGTAGAGATTCCTAAATGTAGGTACTATTTTCTGTGAATACTCAGGGGAATTATTTTTAGGTGGAAATAATCTCATCAAGTTCAAAAGCATTTTATAAAACTTACTGTTGTCTGCCTGTGGAAATAAAACTCTTGGTATGTATTTTAAAGGGAATGGAATTAAATTAAATGAAAACTTCTGTTCTCTGAAAACACTTCCAGAACTCAGCTGAATTTTGAGACTATCACGTATCTACCTGGGTACATTTTATCTTTTGGTGTTTCAGTTCAGACTAAATTGTAAATGAGATTGTTAAATTCAGAACCGTTTTGAGTTGCTTGAAAGATTCTTCTTCACTGTTTGCCTTCTTACTGTTGAACCACTGACCAGAATGTGTCACTGGCATGTAAAATGAATTTGTTTCTGTTAAGTTCAGAGGATTTTCTTTGGTAGTTGTTTACATTTTATGAAATTTTGGTACAGCACCATTTTTAACCAAGCAGTAACCCTTTTAGAAGGTTATTTTGGATTTGGGGCAAAGGAGTAACATTGGAGTTCATTTTTTCTTTTTCTTTTCCTTGCTATTAGGATATACTACTCATTAACCTCATTATAGAACACATGATCTGTGACACGGATCCAGAACTTGGAGGGGCAGTGCTACTCATGGGTTTACTTCGTACTTTAGTTGATCCAGAAAATATGCTTGCCACTGCCAATGTAAGTAAATACCTTCAAATGAAATTACATTCGTTTTTTTTAAGTATTTTGGTGATTTGGTTACATATATAATTTTTTCTTTGGTTCTTCAGAAAACAGAAAAGACGGAGTTCTTGGGTTTCTTCTACAAACATTGTATGCACGTTCTGACAGCCCCTTTATTGGCCAATACTACAGAGGACAAGCCTAGCAAAGGTAATGCCAGTCTGGGCACATCAGGGCTGTTGAATGTCAATGTTTCAAATAGAGTTTAAAATAGAGTAACTGTTAAAGGATATTTGCTGTCTTGAAGAGAATCTAAAACTGTGATACATAGTTCAGAGTAAAATGTTGATTTGTGATTTAGTCATCTGAATAATTTATAAGTATAAAATTCAGCAAAGATCTGATTTTAAGAAGTGAACAGCATTTGCTGTAGATCTTGCTTCAGCAAAAATCTGTAGTAACTCCTGGGGCTGTTCAGTTACATAGACTTGTAAACATGGAAAGATTTTTTTAAGGTCAGGGATTACTAGAGAGGGTGCCAAATTTCCCCTGAGAATCTATGTATCACAATTCTGTGCTTAATTTGAAGGTATTGG
Source organism: Nycticryphes semicollaris (assembly GCA_013400055.1). Taxonomy (NCBI): domain Eukaryota; kingdom Metazoa; phylum Chordata; class Aves; order Charadriiformes; family Rostratulidae; genus Nycticryphes; species Nycticryphes semicollaris. The sequence goes on along the minus strand of VXBJ01001351.1, from coordinate 141,483 downwards.
TTCTACATGAGACTAAGAAAGTGGAGATCAGTGATGAAGTAATTGTTCTTAATGGCTGCTAGCAGCAGTGTTTGTTTATTAATAGTATAACAGATCCAAAATGGATGTAAAAGGAGGTACATAAATGATACATAAACATACTCTAAACTTTTTCATTTATTATATGGATTAATTAAATTGATCTTTTTTATCTCAACTGGCTTCTAGAGAGCTTGGAAGTGAGATTTTCACTAATTAAAATACTTGTGTTCTTTAATGGTCAATAATCTGGCAGTATTTTTAAAAAGGTAGCACTACCTTTTAAAAGAAGATGACATAATATGTATTTAATTTATTACCTGTCTACTTAAAAGCAGGATTTGACTTATGTTTTGTATATGCTGATATAATGATATCCTACAAGTATTAAAAGAGCCTGAGACATTTCGTGCGTAGTACTTTTATTAAAAGGCATAATAGGTCACATTTTTGGTACAAACTTAGTCAAGGCACTGCATATAGGGCAATACTTCGTGGTATAGACATGTGGATGTCATAATGAATGAGATTTGGTTAAATGAGCCTGTTAGTGCTAAGTTCCGTGCTCTCTGAACCTTCAAACGCTGATGTAAGACAGACAAAATGCGATTGCTTCTGTAGTTCAAGAGGGTTTCCTGCACTATCTGTATAAATAGCAAATACTCAGTACATAACAGCCTTGTTCAATTTCTATTTTAAAGACTACACACACCCTCCAGCTTGTTCCCTAAACTGTCTGTGGGGATAAACAAGAAGTTGGAAACGTTTACCAGACTGCAGTTGGATATTTGAAGTTGGCTTCTGAAGGCAATATCCTAGATATGTTTAATTATTTTGGTTTTGTTTATATTACAGATGATTTTCAGACAGCCCAACTCTTGGCATTAATACTGGAATTGCTAACTTTCTGCGTGGAACATCATACTTACCACATAAAAAACTACATCATTAACAAAGATATCCTGCGAAGGGTACTCGTTCTCATGGCCTCAAAGCACGCTTTCTTGGCCTTGTGTAAGTTCGAAAGCTAAAGAATACACTATGGTTTTATGAACGTGAAGTCTGACATCTTCATTCTGCTGAAAGAAAACTGTTTACCAGTCGTTGACAATTCATGACTGAATACAGAAATTCTGCTGCTCTGCTCTGTTTCTCATACCAATTTATAGATACATCAGCAAGTATTAGTAAATAATTATGCATTTGTAGGTGTCTTTTTTCTAAAAAGCAGAAGGATTTTTCTTAATCTCAATGTAGCAGTGAATTGAAGAGATGGTTTCTCAATATTGAATATCCCAAGAGAACCATTCCAAATGTTGGTATTGTTTAGTAGAAGTTATCAGAGGTATTTAATTAAGAGATACGGTTGTCCGACTGCGTTAAACTGCACAGGAGCTCAGCGTGCTGTCTTCACACAGGTGGTTTCTTGACCATGCTCAACAGAGTAATGGCAAAGCAGCATGACTTCATTCTGGAGGCACACTTTTTCCATGATTCCATCGTGTACATAGAGGAAAACAAAGCCTAAACCGTACAATAAGAAGTATCTCTTAAATTTGTAACTGACTCATCTGAGTTTGGTTTTAGAGCCATTGAATAATCTTTTTTCATGTATATCTAGTTGCTGACCAAAATGTGCTGCCTTGTAGCGAGATGATACTCTGCTTGCTGTTTATGCATGCACACTCATGGGCTTGTGTACCCTTTGGAGTTTCAGAAAGAGCTTTAAACTGGCTGTAAATTAAGTTGTTGCTTTAATATGTGTCTGAAAAATATACTAATTTTAAAATGAGGTAGTTTGCATCCTAATCAAATAGGACTTACTTAAATGTAATCAAACATACATTTGAATAACAAGATTTATAAGCAAATTTCCGAGTTCTTCTACTGAGAAAATATTTTACCTTTATCATAAGTAATTTTAAGAATTGAAAATACACCCTTATAGTAGTAGTCATGGAATCAAACAATAGTGTATTATTTCTTCAGTGAGCAAAGCTGGTTTTACTTGTGCACTTACGATGAGGGATTTCTTTATGATTAAATAGGTAAGTAATCTTCAGCAGTATAATCAAGACAAAACTGTTGAGAAGCAGAGAATAGCTGCATGTATTACCTCCTTCTGATGATGTAATGCTGTGTAAGAACTGAGGTTGTAAATTGTCCTAACTACTCCTGAGTCATTTCTGGATTTTTTTCTTCTAAATTTAAAATTCTTTTGACAACATTTCTGTTTCAGGTGCCCTTCGTTTCAAGAGAAAGATAATTGGCCTAAAGGATGAATTCTACAACCGTTACATAATGAAAAGTTTTTTGTTTGAACCCGTGGTCAAAGCATTTCTAAATAATGGTTCCCGTTACAATCTGATGAACTCTGCCATAATAGAGATGTTTGAATTTATCAGAGTGGTGAGTGCTGTTATATGCTGAAGATAAATACTGTTTTGTTCATCTTGTAGTTCAAGAAGACTTTTCTTTTTGCTTGTAGCCTGAAGTATGCTATTATGACGGGACTATACGATGCTGTGTTTAAATGAACTTTCTTTTATATCACTGTTATGTATTTGTACATGGTCTTTCTCAAGTTCAAACAGTTCTGTGACTTGAAAATTAAACATACTCAATAGTATATTCACGGCACCCAGATTTGCAAAGGCAGCAGTAACCAAGTTTCATGGTGTGGACTGGATAGGCTTGTTACAACAGGAATGCAATTTGAAACTACTGCTACAAACCCATCAAACGTAGCTCTGCTCTGTAATGTCGATTCAACAGAATATAGAAACAAGCAGAAAAGATACCAGTCTTTCTTGATGATACCAGTGGAATGCTACAAAGTTCCTTCCACGGGGAATCTCTTGAAATATTCATGCCAGTTTGGCTGTCTGCACAGTACTGTTTCCTCACTGTTGTTTGCATCCAGATTCTGACAAGAAGCTGTACAGGCTGTAAATGTCTAAGTGGGGCCAAGTAGGGTGCAGGCAGCTGTGGAGGAGTAAGTGGGTGAGGAAAAAAGGAAGCTTTGTCACCTCTTTAAGTCTTCTGTGTTGATGACTTATTTCCTCTGAGTTGGGACTGAAGGTAAATCAGGACTGAGATCACCCGGACATCATGGAAGAGTTAATTTTAAAATGGTTTTGAAGCTATGGAAAAAGTCAGGTGGCCTGAATTCTGTGCTGTGGACTTTCAGTACTCTGTGAGATTGGGCATTCTCTCTACTGTTCACACTATGGGGAAATAAACCATCTTTTATTTTCTTACCCTCCTTTTCACATAGATACCCAGGTTGCATTTCCAGAATACTTGGTATCTGTAAATACCTTTTTTTTTCAACTTCTTTTTTTATCCAGAGAGCAAATGTTAAAAAATTGTGCTTTTATTGTTACTGATGTATTCATAAGAGGTGACCTTTAAGCATGTAACCAAAAAGGAACATATTTAGTGTATTAATATTTGTGTTGCTTTGCTCGTGCTTAGCAGATGGTAATTCAGGTGTTTATTCTGCAGTGTATTCCAGGGGCTGTGCAGGGCTAAGAAAGCTTAACAGTGCACAGGAGTGGTTCTCCTACTGCAGTGTACAAACCTGTGCTGGTCTTGGCTCGCTAGAGGGGCTTTGGGCAGCCACAACGCTGACCACTTGGGTGGTTTTCTGTAAGGGACCTTGACCAGCACTACATGGCCACAAAGGGAAAAGTTTGGTGTTAGTTTCTCATGAAACATATCTCCCTTGTTCTCATTCTAAATAAATGCATTGTATAATTATTTTTACATAAGTAATTTATTTACAATGAGGAAAGAAACAATATGAATTCCAAGTCTGTGTATCATAAACATATTTTTAAGGTATCAGTTAATCTAGCAGTATAAAAATATTTATAAGTTATGGTGAGAAAGACCTGTAAAATTGGGTTTGGTAGAATTTTCTATCAGGGTTTTAGTTTCTGTTCATTTATTTTGAAGGATAGAAAATGGCTAATAAAATATTAAAAGTCCCAGATTTTTAAGTACACTTGTATGCATAGTCCTCATTTTTACATAAGCTAATTAATATGGTGTTTCCTGTGGAATGTTTAAATATAGTCTCATTTGAGTTACTTTTTGTATTGTATTGAATAGATGCATTTGAATGAAAATAAGTCACTTTATGTTTGTTCATTCCTATAGGAAGATATAAAATCGTTAACGGCTCATGTAATTGAAAATTACTGGAAGGCACTGGAAGATGTAGATTATGTGCAGACATTCAAAGGACTGAAACTACGATTTGAGCAACAAAGGGAAAGACAAGATAATCCAAAACTTGACAGGTGAAATAAACCAAATGCTCTTACTAGTTTATCAGTGCTTTAATTCTGTTTTGGGAATATTGGTGGGTTGTTGTGTGATAGTGGAAATGTAAGTAGTTTAGATTCCTGCTTGCATCTTGGGCGTTGTTGAATTTACTTGATCGATACCTTTATTTCCAGATGTGTTGCTTCAAACTACTGTATAATTTTTCAGCTAATGTAGTAGTTGCTTATATCCTCAGTAATAGTGCTACTTTGTTGTATCCTAAACTTACATACACTGTTCTAAGGAGGCTGGAAGTTTACTGAGTATCTGAAGTTCATTTGCTTAAATAACAGATTTCCCACTGATTTGGATGGTTGTTCAGTGAATTCTCATTCTGTGGATTTTTCCTTAAGAATTGCACATCAGATTTCCTTTGATTGTAGTTAACTGTGGGAGTAGATACATAAGTAAGCAGTAACAAAATTATTCAGAAATAGAATACACAAAGAAATTTGTATAAGATGCTTTTTTGTCACTGTTCGATTTGCTGGAGTGAAAAACAGTCTGATGTAACACGCCTGCTGTTTGCCAGAGCAAAAGTTTCCTTCCTTAGCACACAGTTACCCAGAGTTGAAAGGTTAGGGTGTATAAAAATAGGAAGTTTAGGACTTTTTATTCCATTTATTTTTGGTATTTCTTTTATGTGTAGTTTCATTCAAACAATGCCTATGTGAATAGATGAGTTAGTCTTAAGAATTATTAGCAAGATCTGTTCTTGTCCTGCTGTCTTGAATTAGTTTGAAAACATATTAAAAATTAATCCTGATTAGTCATACGCGGACATCTTGAAATTTCAAACTTTTCAATTATTTCCTGCCACAAGATTTCTTAACCAATATTTATATTTGACCCTTGTATGAGAGTATAATCATAGAATTGTTTTAAAATGTTGAAACACTTTTCAAGTGCCTGGGTGTGGTCTGCAGTTTTGAGTAGTAATGTTTTACAGGTGTGATGTTGTTATTTGACTTGTGAAGGCTAAGCTTACCACTTAAACAGCTGTGAAGCTCAAGCCTACAATTAACACACGTGTTGGAAAGAACACCCAGCCACTTCCTTCAGTAATGTCCATCCAGTATAGGAAGTAAAACATCAGTCTTTTTTGGATTTAAAACTGAGCTAAGTGGTTGTGTGTTGTTGTGTTGCGTGAGTTTATCCGACAGAAAATGATAACTTCAAGAGGTCTGTAGCTCAACCAGCCTCTTCCTACATGTTACAGAGTGTCTGCACAAGCCCTGGTACAGAGCATGTAATTTCTTAAGTGAATAGCCAGAAGTAAAAAAATGCAAAAATAGCTCTTTACACTTTTTAGCAAAGAATAGTTCAGTAAAGAAGGCAGCCAAAATTTTTGTTGTTATGGGGCACAGAAGTGTTCAGAAGAATGCCACTTAAGTGGTAGTTTTGCACTACTAGCAGAACTTGAATGTAAATACCGTGTAAAATGATACAGTATGTATAGATACAGATAATAGTGTTGGCAAGCAAATTATTCAGAACTAGATTTCTTTTTAAAAGTACATTCAGTGTTCTTTTCCTATACCTTGTAATGGCTAATTTTTCCCTTCTGGCTTTTTCCTGCAATCAGTAATGCAAGACCTTGTCTCTAAATACAATAAGCTCAGGTTGTATTATTAACATTTCGATTCCAGTAACAGAGGCTTGATGAAGAACATTAAATTTCAGATTTACATCGTGGCCAGTAAATTCAGTGCTACAGTAAACTGGTCAAGGGTTTCATGCTTTTATTGGAAATTGACTGTTAAAATCAACACCTAAGAGTGAAAAGAGTGTTTGCAACCTCTCTCCCATTTCTTCCCCTGTTCTTCAGGGTGCGTGACACTGCTCTGCTCCTCCAGGGCCATTAGTACTGCTTCTGTCAGAAAAAAGGAAGGTGGAGTTGAGACCAACACTAACAGTAGATCAAAAGAGGAGGGAGAAGTAGCCAAGGCTCCAAGGAATGGAAAATACTGACACTGACAAAAAATTGTAACAGATGGATGTAGCAGAAAGAAAGAGCTCTTTAATGTATCTATTTTAAATAGGAGACATATTTAAATTAGATTTAGGGTTGAGTTTTCTTTAACACACTGGAACCCAAATTCTGTCAAGTTACAAAGAATTTTCAGGAAAAAAAAAAGCATGTAGTTTCTAAATGCTTTGTTTTACAACTTCTTATTTACCAGTGCAAACTGTTAAGCCAAACCTGAATGCAACACTTCAGTGACATTTATTAAAATTAATTTTAATAGTGCTGTTTGTAAGCTACAGAATTTTGGACAGATAGAGCTTAGTCTGGATGTGCTGTTAGAAGAGCTGATGCTTTGTAAAGAAAAGTTTTTAATGATATTTGCATTGAAAATACAAAGATTCACATTATTGAATGATTTGCTCATGGTTTTTATTGCTCTACAGTATTTGTATCTGTAAACTGTCAATGTAAATGCCAAGCAGAAGTTTTATTATTAATATCAGATGCTTTTTGAATCAAAAGTCTTAAAACTTACTGTTCTGCAGCATGCGCTCCATTTTGAGAAACCATAGATACAGAAGGGATGCAAGAACCCTGGAGGATGAGGAGGAGATGTGGTTTAATACCGATGAAGACGATATGGAAGATGGAGAGGCAGTGGTGCCCCCTTCTGACAAAACAAAAAATGATGAAGATATTATGGACCCGATCAGTAAATTCATGGAAAGGAAAAAATGTAAGTGATGAGAAGAAGAATGCCATGTGGCTTATGCAGAAGCATAACATTGATTCTTTAATCCAACTGCAATGATGAATTTGCATGTATTTATTCAAAAGTTCTTAGATCTTGGAATTGTGACGCCAAGCTAAGAGATCACCCCTTCAGAACAAGTTTTGTTGTCTGTAAAAGCATAATGATACAAAATACCATTGCTTATTTCTTAAAGCATTTGAATGTCAGTCTTAGCTGATAGACAAGTTTTCCTGTCTTTTATTCAGGTTTATATGTTTCAATGTAGATGTTCAGGTGATATCATTGGTAGAGTAAGTGTTCATCCTTGGCCAATGACAACACCTGCTACATAGTATAGTAGTATGGAGAAAGGGTTTGTCATGACTTGCTTTACTACATTTGTACATAAAGTATTAAGCCTTTTCCCACACAGTAAAATGATTGTAATTAAATGTTTTGTTCACTAATACTGCTTTACTTTGGGATTTTTTTTGTGTTTATTTTTTCTCTCCAGTAAAAGAGAGTGAAGAAAAGGAAGTTCTTCTGAAAACTAACCTTTCAGGTCGTCAGAGCCCAAGTTTCAAGCTTTCCTTTTCCAGCGGTACAAAATCTAACCTTACCAGCCAGTCATCTGCAAGTAATCTGCCTGGATCTCCAGGGTCTCCTGGATCCCCAGGGTCCCCTGGGTCTCCAGGATCGGTTTCTAAAAGCACATCTCAGATGGCATCTGTTACAACTAAGGTAATTTTGAGTGGACATAGATTGAGTGAGTTCATTGTTACAGACTAAGAATTTGCTTTAGTGTCTCTCAAGTTTGCATGACTTCTAACATATTAAGCAGGAATGGGCTGTCTGGTTTGTGTATACCTTTTGTCTGGCCATTAGCATTTTTAAGGAGACCTGATATGTATATAAATGGAATCATAGAATCGTGATTCTACAAGGAAGGGAAAAAAGCTTTTTTAATGCCCAAACTCTTAAAATAAGAAACATTCAACTAGCTGTTTTGCAGCGAGCTTTACTGTCAAATATAGACAACACTTTGCTTTTGTTAAATTGCACAGGGCCATTTGGCAGGTAGAAATATAGAAATACTTTGGAAATATTGCCAAATTCTGCCAGACTCCACAGTCTCCCACCAGCCTCACTGAAGAATTTCAGCTCTTACCATTTCTGACATTGTTCAGAAATATATGACTGGCATGTGTGAGAGAAAGAAATTGTATTGTATTATGGAGGGGTGGTTGCTGTCAGCCAAAACATAAACAATTTTTAATATCCCAGTGTCACTTTTACCTTTTGAAACAAGGTTTAGGTCAGAACATATCAAAGTAGAAGAAGAAAGCTCATTTAAAAGAGTCAGTATAACTTGCAGTGAATATCCAAACCCAGCATTTTAAAATACATTTTAGGACGCTGTTGGATTTGAATAGGTTTTTGGCTAAAACTGTATTTAAATCCAGCCAGGGAAATAGAGCAACTGGTGTTTTCTCAGCACTGGGGGACAGGTAATGTAGTGTTGGTACAGTGTAGTTTGGATAATGAGAATTTACGTTCATAACAAGTGTTTCCATTTCTGAAAGGTCGGGTACATATCTCAGTTCTCAGGTAACCTCAGAATAACTCTGATTCATCCTTATTTTTTAATGCCATCACACTGCTTGCTCACCTAACTTCTAGTAAAGACAAGTGGGGGGTTAGGATTTTTTTCTTATAGTTGAACGTAGCTTAAGAGTTTGTGTTTGGATTACCTTCTGCTGAAAACACCTGAATGAGCAGAGTTTGGCTGGTAGAAGAGCTAAGTGACACTTCTCTAAACTCCTTCTGTGGAGGAAGGGGAAGCAGATTTATTTTAAAAATACAGTAGTTAGTCAAGTGCTTTTTAAGAAAGGTAGAATTGGCTTGGAATTTAGTTCATTCTGTTCTGAATTTCTGCTGGAGGCTTGTTCTCTCCCAAACAGTGTAATTCCTTGAATCTAAACCGGGGTCTTTACATAAGGAACATACTGCATATGGTACTGGCTTCAAAATTTCCAGTTCCAGTTACACTGAATAAGCAGTGCTTTGAAAAACCATTTGCAAATTCAGGCATAAGGTACTTTCTTTCTGTGTAACTGAGAGAAAGGTGGGTTATGTATACTGTTTATAAATGTATAACTGTGTACTGTTTACAAATGTGTCACAGTTGCAATCTAGAGACAGTGTTGAAATCAGAGTTTTCAGTAATTATCTGATCCTGTTATTTTATTTGGAGTGTACTCAGTGTTACGTTGTTTGTGACTTTACAGAATGTGTGTAATTGTTTATCACGTTGTATTTTGGTACCATTGGCTGAAATTTTCTGGTTTGGATGCCTGTCATTAGACACCTGAATAAGTAAGGTGATCTTTAAGTGACTGCCATTTCAGTCAAATGCTGGTTAAGCTTCAGAAATTGCGAAGTATTGTAGTTAGAGGAATTTTTTTGAAGTTCATGCCACTTCTTCATGAGTCCAGAGCTGCCTAATTTTAAAATTTGTGGTTACTGGCAATACAAGGGAGTTTTAAATATTACTAGATACACTTCCATTTTCAGTTGCCAATTAGCTCAAAGTTTGTAACCTGTACACCTCATTCAGTTATACAAAAAATTATTTAAGTTACTACACACTTAAACTACCTTTTGTGAAGACGGACAGTGTTCTAAAAGTATTATAAGTCAAAAATTCCAGGATATTGTGTATTTGTTTCTGGAGTGCTTCCAGGTTGCCTCTTGCTGCAGTCAGCTATGTTCAGTAAAAAAAAATGAGATCTTTACAAATAGACCTGTAGATTCTTTGTTTTTCTTAAATTTCAACTGGAAGTGTCTCTCTCCAGTTGGATGGGTAAAACCCCATTTTGGATTTATTCATTCAGACACTTTGCAGACAATGTCATTTTCATTCATGCTGGAGGACTCATTTTTGTTCTGCTTCATCTGCTCAAAACTTTATGAATCAGTATGCTTATGGCAATATTTGTGCAAAGTTAATTTTCCAATACCAACATCCAACATCAAGTACCAATGTGCAAACAGTTTTTTAATTCTAGTAACTGTGTCTGTTTTTGTAGGGAGGCCTTGTTGGGCTTGTAGATTATCCTGATGATGATGAAGAAGATGATGAAGATGAAGATAAGGAGGAAACTTTACCTTTGTCAAAGAAAGCAAAGCTTGATTCATCATAATGGCAACTGCTGAAGAACATGACTAGTTGGGGAAAGGATATTTTTTCCAAAAACAAAACAAACCCACAGCAAAAGCAGCAATCTTTTGTGAATTACTGTGTGTGACACAGATCAACCTGTACAAACAGATTTCTGCCAATCAAGTGCCAATTCAAAGGAGCAGAAGAACAGGAAATATTTCATTTAGGGGAAGGACTTAAGCCTTTGGGCTCTCCAGCTTGGACCACACGTTGCCCTTTTCTCAGGGAAGGAAATGGAAAAAAAAAATAAAGCAAAACAAAACAAAAATTGAAAAAAAAAAAGCCAACAGGGCAGGAGTTTTGTTCGTGGAACTCTGGATTGGCTGGTCAGTTGCTACAATCAGAATATGCTTTCTTGGACCATGTGTGAGACTTCTGAAGAAAAGGCGGGTTTTGCCATAATTCTTCACTAGTTGAGAATGCCAGCAGTTTCTTTGGATAAAAGAGACCTGCCTTTGAAATCGTACATTCTGAACATTTTAGTCAAGCTACAACAGGTTTTAAAAACCTCTACGGGGGAGGGCAGTTCCCTTTGCCCTTTAAACTGCAGAATTTTTTTTGGAGGTGGGGGATTTGTTTGTCCCTTCTTGATTAAAGATTGAGTGGAATTCTAGATGTGGTCACTTTTGTGTCATAATTTTTTTTTGCCCCCCTGAGTGTATGCTTAGTTGTTGAGTATATATTTGGGACCATTAAAATTTTTTGATGTAATATAATCTCACTGTTGTGCTGGTACCTGTTTCACCCTGTGTAATTTTGTTCGCAGTTCTTAATATGTTCAGGATTTTATGGAAGATGGTATAGTTTATATTGGAAAAAAAAAATAACCTTACCACAATGTGCATAAAAGCAATACTATTTTGTGACTAAATATTTTATATTAAATTTTACATCAGCAACTGTCTTGAGAAAAAATTCAGGGAAATAGGGTGGAGTCAAAAAATTGAAGCCTATAAATATGAAATTAGTATTCCAAAGAGACTTTGAAATTTCTTAACTGAGAACAGTGATGGTAGACTAATTCATCAAAATGCAAGGTGGATGATTTAGGAATACCAATATATTGACTCATTTGACTTACAAAAATAAAAAAGAAATAATTAAAACTGAAGGAAAATGTCATTAGTGGTATTTTTTTAAAATCTCTGATTCCCTTTGGAATACCAGTTTTAGCGAATCAAAGATGGTTGTAGAGTAAATGCTTTACTTCATACCATCTTTTGAAATTCATTCTAGTCCTCGATTGAAGAACAGCAATTAAATTGTGGGTCTAACTCAATGACTACCTTCTTTCCCCTTTGGCCAAAAATCTAAATAACATTAGTTACTAATTTGAAACTAAATGTTATATCCTGCTTCTTTTTTGCTTTTGCAGTTCTTCCTGTGAGGTGCAGTTTATTCAGTTCCTTTGCAAACAAAAGACCCCTTCTTACGTATGTTTTTTTAGAGTTGCTGTCCTTTTGGATAGTCAGTGCACCAGTGTTGCAACCATTGTGATAACACACATGAATGTGTCACTTAAAAGTAGAAATAAGAGAAATGAAAATGCGAGGCTGGATCATACGCGATCACACCCTTTGTTTCTGAGACTTGTTGGTTGCATGGCAGGTTCTGAGCTAACAGCAGATGTCAAAGCTTTTGTGCTGGGACTTTATTAATACACATTAGTGACTTCACATTTAAGTAAGTGTGCTTTAGAGAAAAATAATTAGCCATCTTTTCCTCAAAAAGTCCATTTGAAATTGCTTTTGAAGGTCAAGGTTTTACAGGGGGTTTGAAATGTCTGTGACAGGATAGTTCTCAGCAAGACGTTTGACACAGAGGGCAAGAGTTGAGCACTTGGTCACTGCAAGACGAGATACAGTCCTCTGCTGAAGAAGGAGAGTCCCCATCCTGTCTGAAAAACTTGTCTGAAACCTGATTTTTGCAACTTCGGTGTCAAGAGCAGACATCATCTTTTCGGACAAGGAAATCTGTAATTTTGCAGGTTTTCTTAATTAGCCAGAATGTAAACCTTTTCCAATCTGTCAGGGTTCCCTTGAGCATAAAGCTCTCAAAATTTATCCATATAGTGATCTTCATGTCCTCCAGGCAACGTCTCAGGAAGGCATTCTTCCAAGATGGTCAAAGAAACATTTTTTGTTGATGTTTTTTGTGTTCCTTGAGCGATTAAGTGCTTGATCTTGCCATGTTTGATGCTGCGTCTTCTTTGAGTCTTGTAAACTTTCAGATACTTTCATAATACTTGTAGGATTTCTTACTTCAAGTACTTGAAGCATTACATTTAACAGAAGAAATACTGTCCTTAAGTTACTGGGTTCAGTCAAAATAATAATTAAAGTAGGTATATTTGTGAACTTTCTATATTTTTATGAAGCTCTAGAGGACTGGTATAATATTAAGCTGCACGTCTTCCAGTGCTCACCTGGAGTTAGATGGTTAGTTGTCTTCCCAGAGATCCAATGCTTGGGGCCTGACAGAACATGTCTACACCTAGATGATGCATTCATGGAAGTTGGACGTAGTCAGTAGTAGGTGAGTTGGGGACAGTGGTGGGTGTGCTCTTGTCCAGTGATTTTCACTTCTCAATTCCTGGAAATCTGGAAAAATATTTCAGGAAAAAAAAGGAAATAGTGGAGCTGGGAGGAGTGATGGATGTAAGATTTTTTAAAAAATGGGTACAAGCTAAGAGGTGGTAAAAAATGATGTTGCAGAACAGTGTTCTGTTCTAGAGCTGTCTTTGGGCTGGTGGTTTTTTTTTTATTCTTCATTTTAATACCATTTGTGCACATCCCAAGAGGCCTGCATGTGTCTTGTATTAGACATGGCTTGGTCATCTTAATTGCATTTTTAACTATATCCTTAAGTATGGTTAACAGAGTAAACCCTTAAGTATTGTACAGGCAAGATAACAACATGCTTAAATCATCCATGCAGGCCTTAAAATATATATATATATATACACACACCTTCAGTGGTTGAAAGACTTTGTGCTGGTTACTCTGATGTACAGTTCTGGGGATACCAGACAAAAGTAGTAGAGTACCCGGTCCCCCAAGGACGCACACCCTTATGCCAACCTAAGTAATTCCAGGGAACCTAGAATATTTCCAGATTTCCTTCCACTGGACACGTGAGGGCTGTTGTTTTCAAGTAACCGCGCACGTCACCAAACACCAGGTCTCTTATATGATGGGGGCAGAAGGGTCTGAAATCCGGTGTACCTGACAATAAGTTGCCTGTAAAATGTGCCTCCCTGTAATATGTCTGCTCTGTAAACGAGGTCGTCTCTCGTAGCCCACCCAGGTGAGACCCCATGTTCTCAAGGAATTAAGTAGGCCCAGTCCTTTTAACATACCAAGGCTGAAACTGTCCAGATTGGTTTTCACTGTGTTTTTACATCTCTGCAAATTTCAGGAACTGTTTAATTAGGTAACTGATAAGCCTGTTCTCGTATTGCTGTTGTGGCTCCGTTAGGGAATTAGCTGTCTTTCCACCCAGCACAAGTTACGTCGGTTTCCTTGCTAAATGATGTTTCTTGGCATCTGCAGAGTGGCCGTGGAAGATCAGCCTCACCTTTATCAACCACCTTACGGCTGCAGAGTCACCCCTGGAGCAATGCTGGCTGTGCTAGAGGGGTACTGCCCTCCCCCTGCCTAGAGGATACCGAGACCCATTCTGGGTAAGTTATGGAAGCAGGAGACCAGATGGGTTACTGCTTGGGCTCGCCCCCAGCGTACCTGTAAAACAAGCCAGCACTCAAAGAAGAGAAATTACCAACAAGAGAAGTTTTTCGAGATAAGTTGTCCCTGTGCATGTTCTCCGCTTGCTCCTACTGCTCACTCTTTTTGGAATCCGAAAGGAATGAAGGTATAAACAGCTTATGGTTCAGTTCACAAAGGAGGCAGGGCATGTGGGCACACTGCAGGTGCGGGAGAACCTTCTGTGGAAGGGTTTGCAATGCCTGCCTTCAACTGCAGCCAGAATTTAAAGTCTCTCATTCATGTGAGGGAGGCATAACTTACTGTATTTTCGTCAGTGACGGGCTCTCTGGTGAGTTTGTAGCTAGATTTAATATTGCTCGAGTTGCAACCGCATTCCTTGGAGCGTGTGAAACTCAGGGGGGTTATGAAACTATCCAAAGCTGAAATGAAACCCTGTGGACTGCAGGAAAAAAGGCAATCTAAGAAAGGGAGGGGGGAGAGGCAGCCTTCTGTACGCCAGTTGTATTTGTGAACAGTGTAAAAATAATACAGAAGGCAGTGGATAATATTAAAAAGAGTGCTACTGGCAAATGATTGAAATAGCCACGGATCTACTGTGAATTCAGAGCGAATGTGCCGGTAGCCTGGCTGTGCATGTTGCATCTTCCCAGGGGCATAAGGTGTCTGTCTGTCTCAGAACTTCTCTGAAATTGTTTTGTTTATAAATATGTAAAGGGTGAGTGTCAGGGGGATAGAGCCAGGCTCTTCTCAGTGACAGGCAATGACAGGACAAGAGGCAATGGGTGCAAGCTGGAACATAAGAGGTTCCACTTAAATAGAAGGAAAAACTTCTTCACAGTGAGGGTGTTGGAACACTGGAACAGGCTGCCCAGAGAGGTTGTGGAGTCTCCTTCTCTGGAGATACTCAAAACTCACGTGGATGCGTTCCTGTGTGACCTGATCTAGGTGTTCCTGCTCCGGCAGGGGGATTGGACTAGAGGATCTTTCAAGGTCCCTTCTAATCCCTTATATTCTGTGAAATGGCTGCACATGAACCAATGTTTGTGGTTTATGTTGAGACCTGGAAATTACTCATCATAGGGAGGAATTATGTTCACAAAATGTGCCTCTGTAATACAGGCTGGGGACGATTTAGGCTGAATAATGTTGATTTTGATAACTCCACTGGTAAGCAACTTTAAATTACATGTTGTGTGGGGGCTGCCCCACCGAAGAGGGTTGAATGGTTGTGTCTATTGCCGTTTGTTGACTTCTGGAAGGGTGTGCATACCAGAGCCCTTAATTATGCTCATGTGTTTTCAGACAAGGCTAGTCCCTTCTCTTACATCTTAGATGTTTTTATTTTAAACCTGCTGATGTCAAGCGGCCTTCTGACTGTTGTGGTGTTCAGGTTGATGCTGTTTGCTTGGAGGGTTCAGTAGAGTCTTACATCCCTGTGGTGAGGCCAGGGGGGGTGCGATTGTACCTTCACTCTGTCACTCAATTGGCGTGGAGTATTCAAGGATCCCCGGCGGAAGCTGTGATTGGGGATGTGCGATGTGTTAACCTCGCCATTCAGCAGGATTTGATCAATGTTGTGACTAGGGATGTGGAGGTAATTGGAAGCAGCTCCTGATGAACTGATTTACAGAAGTCTGGTAATAACAAAAGTCTGTGCTAACAATGAGGAACATTTAGGAGAAACTTAAAAAATGTTTTGCAGTCTGCTTCTACTTTTCCACATCTGAAAATGTTAAGTTAGATCCATTTTATATTGAAAGAAGCTTGTTTCCTTCCCATGGCTCCCTCACCTCCACCATTACTCCAAACCAGAAGTGAGTTCCTCTGCTGTCATCAACCAACATAAGAGCTGGAAGATGCAATTCTTATTGGAGAAATAAGTGCTGATTAAAACCAACAACAGAGCACAGCTCCTTGCATGTTTGAGTGTAGCCTCAAAATGGAAATAAATCTTCTATGTGTTCGGGGTCTAAATTACTTGTAATGAGAAACAGGAAACTTGTAAATGTTTGTTTTTCTTGGGCAGGAGGACTAAGTACCAAAGGTAATAACAGAGCAATACAAGTGTTTGTCTTCAGAAGCTTTGACGTGTGTGTGCACTTGAAAAATGCACCTTTGAAATTTTCTTACTATTTCTATAGCTCGCCATATCTTTATCTGAATATATAGGCACTACTTTGTCCTTAGAGCATGTGTTCCTTTGGAACCAAGTATGGAGAGGTATGTATTTGGTTAGACCAGTTATGTTGTGAGATTTATTTTTTAATACAGATGTTCTGCATGGCAGAGGGAGAATGGCCACAGTCCTTACTGCTCACCATTATAAACAGGGCAACAGGTGGAACCTCTCAGTACCCAACGAGCTGACCGTCAGACTTCTGTCTTTCTCAGTTTAGTGAGTAAGATGAGCTTTCTGTATTTGAACATTCAGAAGATGACCTTTTCCATGTAGAGAGAGGTGCCTGACACCGGTGACCTAGGCTGGACTCAAGCTTCTAGGATCTGAACTCCACACATTTAGTATGTTTAATTTTCCTGATTGAATGGTATCTAATTCATGTTAATTTTGTAAGAAGGAAGATCTCCATTTGCATAAAGTGTTTACAATTTTGTTACAGCAACTCGAGCTGAGAGATACGTAACGGTGGTTACATCATATGTGATGCGATATCTGATGGAAATGGCTGTGGTAGCGGTGTAGTTTGGAGCTGTGAGCTGCCTTTTGCAGCCTATCGCAAAGGTAAGGGTGCTCAGTTGTGACCCAGGGAAAAATACATTTCCCCCTCATCACCTGGCAGCACTAGCTGCAGGGTGAGACGCCTGATGAAGCTTTGACAGGGGACACACATCAGCATGGGCGTTCCAAAGCACAACTTGGGTCAAGGTCTACCCAAGTCACTACCCAAGTATCCTTTTTTTGGACACCCAGTGACTGTATTCCTCTTTTGCCTTTTGAGATGGGCCCAAAGAGGTTGAGATGGGAGGAAGATCACTTGCAGGACAGTAGAGTTAAGGGAGAAACAAGATGCCAGTCTTTGGCTATCCAGTTGAGAGACCCAAGTCATCTTGATACCTGCAGCCGTATCTTCTTTGCTATCCAAGAACAGGGCAGCACTTTTCGTTATCAAAATTAGGAATAACAAAGCAACATGTTTTGCACCCTAGACCTGAGAAGAGCAGGCTGGTTACAGCTCACCATCAAAAAACAAATCACCTTTGTATCATGGAGCAATTATCTTAGCCCCTATGCCATGTGCTGACAGACTGCAAGATCTCTTGGTTCTTATCATAAATATCAGAAAAGCAGCAAAAGATCCACAGAGATTCGTGTGTGTGTTTATCTTGATCATATAATTCCTAATGAGATCACTGGAATTACTCTTATTTCCAGTGTGCTGCAAGCCTCAATGGATTCTTACAAATCTATTCGTCTTGCAACTTACCTTCACAGTGAAGCAATATTACTCAAACTCAAGACTGCTGTTAATTACATACTATTAAGGAAAAATAAATTAAATGCATACCTAACTATATGGATCTTCTTAAGGGGGTCAGTTATTTCAGGAATGAAGGGTATCTACTTAGAGTACTGCAAGTGTAATGACAAATCTCCATAGATGGTGGAAAATGAACTCCTTTTTCTTTACGAAAGGATCAGTAGGCAGCTGGTGGTGAATAAAAAATAGCCAAAGAAAGCCAAGTGATTGCCACAGTGCCCTCGGAAGCCTCTCAGAGAGCTACAGACAGCTACAGTTGGCTGCGATGGCTATTAAAATCCAGAATACCAGACGACACTGAAGATGGGAGATGCCACATCCAGCATATTATAACTGAGGGCATAAAACCTCTCACCGGAACAGCAAAGCATCTCGCTCCACAAGACCTGAATTTGTAGTTCACCAACATCTTTGGGGAGTCTTTACAATGACCTGCTCCAAATGTAAAGCACGCTTCAGCTTTCCTGGCCTTTTCCTGGCCGTTTCCAGAGCCTGGCAATGAGAGGAACTTTGCAAGCTAGATGTGTGATGTTGCTACCTAGACCATTCACATCACCACCTCATCTAGTTCTAGCCATTATCCAGGTATTTGAGAGGTAGTCTACCATATCACAGTGTAGCCCATCTCTTAATAACTAGTTGGCTGATAGACCTTTCCCACTGAGCATCAGTCACAGAATCACAGAATGATACGGGGTTGGAAGGGACCTCTGGAGATCATCTAGTTCAACCCCCCAGGTTTCTTCTACTGCAGTAATAAAGCACTATGGCTGTTGTAGGGTGCTGCTGGTATCAGAATGTGTCTGACAGCTTGCAGCATCCTACAGGCCTGTTTATAATATTAGCAAAGTATGGCTAGATGGCTGGTGTAGATCAGATACAGTGGTGTGCACAGTGTAGTGAATACAGTCACTGCACTGATCTTCTCTTTCTGCTTTTTGGATGCCCCAGCTACTGCTCCATCAAATAGGGCACGAGCTGAGTTGTGCTGATTGATAATTTGCCTACTGGTATTGCATCAAAGTATGAGGACAGGCAGGAAGCATGTATGGCCAAGGAACAGAATGCCTTTTGAACACTAGTGTCACCAAAGTAGAGTCCTTGTACGCTCTAAAGTGAGTTTACAGACACTACAGTGTCCGTGAAACACTGGTGGTATAATGCAAGTAACAGTTCTCTCAAGCATCTGTAATTGAAAAATAATCTCACTTCTAAGAGAGTGAGCCAAGCCCATGTGATTTATAGTCACTTTCTGTTCACATTGACCTTCTCTAAATAAGGTTAAATTTCTATATAATTCAATTAGAATCAAAGCTACCCTCTGTGTTTCGGCACATTAAGTTGGTGCATGTGATACATAAACAACCAGTCACCAGTTTTTACCATATTCTTGTAAAACAGGTATCTCTAATCCCTTCTTTGGGGTTATCACTGGACAACCTTAGTTTCATGCCTTCTGTCACAACCCCTCAAAACTGAAGTCTTTAATTTCATTGCTTCCTCAAATTCTGAAAATTCTTCCCATGCCTGTCTGCCTCTTGCACACAGAAGTGAATTTGGGGTGCTGGTTGGGCATGTTCCCCATTGCCCACGTTCACTGTTCTAAGAAATGGCTCTTAGTAGATACCTGAGGTGGTTTCCCAGCCCTACTGTCATCTACATCCCTGCCAAGGCTTTGTTAACTTCTCCTTCTTGGAGTGTTTTCCTTGCATGTGAGTTTACACTTTTCTTCAACTCTAGCCAACCTAAGTACTTTCCAAAGCCGCTTATAAAATCTTTGGTTGTGCTTGCCTGTTATTCTTCCCTAGTCCCCCGTGTCATCGGTGTAGACACTGATAGACCCTTGTATAACTAAAGCACCAAAACAGCGGTCTGAAGAATGAACAATTCCCTGAAGTGTTGGATCTGCAAAATCACATTCTGTTTTTATGAGGACATTTGATGGTGATGATTCATAGGAATTGATACTGGTGGCTTTCCTATCATCAGTATTGAATCTCAAACATCATCAAAAGATGTTTCATATGATACATTTTAAATCTTTCTAGACTTCCCTTTCTCCCTTTAGAAGGGCCAGTAACAGTCCTGAGAGAGGTCCTATTCATTCTTCTGCTCGTCTTGTGATTCCTAGTTAATGCTGCTGGTGAAGGTCCTTTTTTACCTCCTGCCCAGAGAGAGGAACTGAGGAACATACATGACAGTCACCTGCCTTGGTTATATTCTGTGCCTTGACAACAACCCAAGCTTTTGGATAACATCCCCAAGCCTTTACACAATTATTTTTGTCCCTTCCTCTTCAGCAATCACTGTCTCAACAGACTGGGTCCTATTGTGCCTTTTTAAGACCTACAAGACATGTTCCCTTTTCTGCCACTGCTTCAAATGACATCTTTCCCAATTTGCTGGGAACTGTAGTTCCCACACTCCTGTACCTAGGCTCTTGAGATCACCACCACCAGCCTTTCCTTCTAGCGCTTTATGAGTCCAAAATGAATTTATTCTCTCTTCTTTCGCTTTGCTTTTCTTTTTCCAGTGCTGCTGTGGCACTCGTTGCTTCTCTGAAGAGTTCAAGTCAAGGAGGTTCTGCCACCATTTCTGTGTTTGCCCTTGCTTTCAAGCTCACACAAAGAGCTGTAAACAGTGGTTGCTCTTTCACCATCTCCCCGTATCTTTTCATCAGTATTAACTTTATTGTTTGCCTCCTGTATTTGACTGTCTATCTTCTGTGGACTCAGGTTTAGGAGGTACTCTGCCCAAACTCTTTCTCCACTTGTACTTTAGATTCTGTATTATGTCAGGACCTTATGCAGATGGCTTAAATTTCAGCACTGAATGAACATCCCGCCCCGTATCAAAGGTTAATGCCAGGTTTTCTGGGAACTTCTCTCTTAATGTTTTCTTTTGGATGCCAGCCCCAGAGACTCTGTAGATCACCAGCATCCCTCTCACATTTGGATCGATCTAAGGCACATAAGCAAAATGCTTCTGGGGTTTCGTTTGTGTTTTGGTAGCACACATAGTTTTGTTTCTTTTTATTTTCATTCAAATTGCTCTAATGCAGTTTCTTTACCACCTTTTTTCCAAACAAAAGGAACGGTACTGAAAACAGCACTTCAGAGTCAGGAACTGCGAGGAGCAAAGCTATCTTCTGGCCACCTTCATTTTTTCCTGGCACTCATTGTTTACAGCTCCAGAGTCTATTTGAAGGAAACTTTCTTCATAGCTGAGAAGTTTGTTGATGAACAGTAGAGTCATATTTACCAGAAAGCTGCTTAATGACAGTGTGAAGCAAAGAAGGAGAAAAAGCCCTTTCCTGATTACCATGAGTTTAACGCTTTTATTGTAACCCTGTAAATTCTGTTACTCCCATCCCTCAGCAACTTGCGCCTCAGACAGGGGTTGAATGGCGGAACTTTGTTGATGGTTGTAATCGTTGCTAGGGGACAGTCTGGGGGAGGTGAATCATGCCATTTACAGTCGGCCCAAAGGAGCATTTGGAAATGCTTGAACTCAGAAATTTCCTTCTGTGGTCTGTGCTGCTGAAAGCTGAATGCTTTGTGGCTGGGAAAAGTGCTTTAGAAACACACATGATGATAAAGGAGGTGTTAAACATCCCGGGGTCTTTAGTTGCTTGTACCTTTCTACGTTTTAAATCGTTGTTCTGGTGCTTCTTACTTCTTTAATAATTATGTTTTTAGTGAAAAGCTGACCATGTGCAAGTGGTATGAAAAGACAGTTGTTGCAAATCACATTAAAATTAAATACTATAATTCTTCATAATTTCTTTACTGTAAGAAACATGATGTCCAAATGCAATTGCATGTACACGTCTGGCTCTGAACTTTCTTGGACATTGGCCTTTATTTTATTTGGCACATTTTTTTTTTTTATTTTGTCTGCTGTGAGAAGTTAAATCTCCTTATCTCTTCCTCTCCTCTCTTTTTTTGGGGAAAAGGGGGCATCTGTCAATCTGGTTTGTGGTAAATTTGGCCGAAACCACAACAGGGTGGCAGCTTCAGGTACCACTCAAAGTGAGAACCTGCCCTGTAGTAGGTAGGTGAGGTTTTACATCTTTGGAGAAACACAAGGTGGGTAAATGAAAGTGCTCGTTATTATGAAGGCTGTGACAGTTTGGAGAGAACACAGAGGAAGCACCTAACTGGGCCTGATGGGCATGACACCGAATTACCAAGGCCAAAAAACCCCAATCAAGGCAGTTTGGGGGTGTAATAGCCAGGGTGTGGGTTTTACCCAAGCACAGTCTTTCTCTGTGTCCCTGGATGAACCCTGGTGGGCTCCATGGAGAGTCTGGTCTTACTCCTCTTCAGCTCAGCAGGTTTTACCGACACACAGAGCCCTTGGCGAGCCAGCTTCAAGTCTGCAGCTCGGGAGAGCAGTCAGGCCCAGGGACTTGAGAAGACTCACGCTTTTCTCAGCATTTTTTTTTCCATCTCTTCAGCTGGGGGCTGTGGACCCTCGCGGCACTTTGATTCTGAAAGAGTTTACCCATATTTGACACAGCGCATCGGCGGTGCCGTTCTTCAGAACAAGACAAATATTATTTCCTGGCGTTGTTTTGCTCTCTGCACCAGAGGTCAGGTCTCAGGTCCCTGCCCCGACCCGCCGACCCCGGCCCCTCTCCCACGCCCGGCCCGGCATGGACCGTGCGCCACCGGCAGCCGCCGCCAGAGGGAGCCCCAGACCGTCAGGGACTGCCCCGCCACGTGGGTGACGGTAACACGATTCCCAGCCCCGAGTCTGTCCCCGTCCCCAACAATGTCCCCATCCCAAATTCTGTCCTCGACCCTGTCCCCATCTTGAACCCCAGCCCCGCCGCATACCCTCCCCGCTCCCGTCCTGCTACTGCAGCTGTTTCTCCAGCACCCGCTACACAAGCGCTAGAAGCCAGCTCTCTTGAATAACGCGTGAGCTTGTGGCACCTGGTGGCATCCCCCGGAAGATTTCCCGGGTAAGGAGTTTGGGTTTTATAATTGTGCTCCGTGACGAATCCTGCCTTTCAATGCCCTCACTGCCGGCAGCACCTAGACCGGACCCTGCAACCGGTGCTTCCTTTCAGGAGTTCGTGGAGGTGTACTCCTACAAACGAGTGGCATCCGAGCTCTGAAAAGCAGGACATCTTGCATTTTTTTTGTAATTCTGTCTTCTCCGAAGCGGATTTTTTTTTTTTAACTATTATTACGTTGGTTTTCTTTTAATTCTATTTATTAACACACAATCCTCCGCAATGACAGCTTTGAAATGTTATTTAATAAAATCTGTTGACAAAACAGGAGATCACAAGGCTTCATGAAGCTAAATTATAGCAGTCTGTCTATCTGAGGCGTTGAAAAACTATTAACCATTCTTCTTCCCTTCATACCTGAGCAGGAGCTGTTACACTCAAAAGCATACCCGTTTTTCCTTCCCGCTACAATGAACGGGTGGTTTCTTTGCAATCCTTCCTTCTTTCTAGGTTCAGAAAAGCTTAAACTACATGACTCGCACAATAAAGGATTAATTTAACTCTTTGCACCCTCCTGGTACATCCTCTCGATAAATTTAGAGAGAAACAGTGTGCTGGCTTGTGAAAAAGCCGCAGCTCACATGGGGCAAGTCCAGGAGTCATCATTCCTTGGTCTACAGGTTTGAGAATCAAAAATAAATCGCATGCCTGAAATAGCACAGTCTCCAGGTAATTCAAAGCCATTCCCGTCTAATAATGGGATCCATCCAAATGCAAATCCGCAGCCCGAGGCTTGGGCTACTCTTGCAAACTGCTCAGGTCCCTCAGGCAAAACAACAGATGTCCCTCCCTCCCTCCCTTCGCCGACGTAGTAACTACAAACAAACGTATAAACACCTCCCTTCTCCAAAATAGGGGTATGTAGTTAATAATAAACAGAATCTCAGATACGGTTTGCGTGACTCTGTAAGATGCAAAAATACAATTTGCGAGTTCAGTGTGACCAAACGAGAAATAAGCAAAATGCAATAAGAAGCGGTAGATGCAAGGACTGATAAATCCCAGAGATAAAGACTCTGCATCCGTGAAAACCACAGCAAACTATCGAACGGGAACTCAGCAACCCCAGACCTCGCTATGTAACACCAGGCACGACTTTATGACTGTATTTCCTCAAAATCCGAGATAAAGCAATAAGCATCCACATTACCTACTTGTCAGTCGTTTGTTTGCTTGTTACTGACCTTTTTTTTTTTTTTCCCAACGAAAGATAGAACAAATCCTGTCCCCCCTCCGCCCCCCCCCCGCGCAGGAAAATAAGGCGCACACTCGGGTTATTCACCGCGTGTAGAACCACACATTTCGGCGTGCCACCGGGACCGGGAAATCGGCGCCCTGTTTGCACCCCGTTGAGTTTGATTTTTCAAAGGTGCACGCAACAGGTTGTGCCTTTCGCTTGTCTCAAAGTTGGCCTTTTCAGGGTTTATGCGCTGCACGTTTCGTAGCATCCCTAAAAGAGCCGCTCCTGCCCTACTGTATGGGCAGCTTCCTGCTTTTCTAAAGCAAGAAACTTTAAACCCGCGCGTTGGCGTCCCGCACTTGCGCGGCTCCTCGGCAAAGGAGAGAACACGCTTCGCGGGTCCCAGCAACACGGCTACGAACAGCCCGGTCCCCGAACCGCAGGGTCCCGCATCAACCCGCTTCCAACGGAACAAGGCGGTGGCTGGGAGGGAGGAGAACGGGATGCCCCTGCCTCCCGCGTCCGCGGGGCCGCAGAGGGCGGACAGCCGCCGGTGCCCCTCTCGCCAGCCTTGAGACGGAGGCGACCGCTACGACAAGGCGCGGCGGGCGGGCTACAGCAGGAAGGGTGACAAGCGGGCCGGGCCGGTGGCCCCGACTCCGCACCTCGTCCCGCCCCCGCAGCCGCCCAGAGGTGCCTCTCATTGGCAGGCACCGACTTTCTCCGCGCTTCTCATTGGCGGCGAGTCGCGCCCGTCACGGCGCTGCCGCGGTCCGGGTCCGATCGCCGGGGCGAGGGCGCGCACCCGCCGCAGGTAGCGCCGCGGCAGCGGCCGGAGCTTGGCGCCTGGGCTGCCGGCCTCGGGTGGCTCTCTCCCGCCGGCGGGGGTGAGCCCGGCCTGTTGCTGCCGGGAGGAGGGACCGCGGCGGCGTCTCTCTCCCCCCCGCCTTGTCGGGGGAGCGATGGGCCCCGCATTGTTTGCCCTGTAGGCAGCGCCCGGCGGGTAGTGGGGCGGCGGACCATGGGTTCCGCGCCTTTGTCTCCCGAGTGAGCCAGCCCCGCTGCCGCTGCCGCCTCCAGCCGCCGCCATGGACGTGACCGTCTCGGAGCTGCTGGAGCTCTTCCTGAGGAGCCCCTTGGTGACCTGGGTGAGCGCGGCGTGGGGAGCGGCGTGGGGTGGGGGCGGGGGGTGCCACCGCCATCCCCTCAACCCCCGCTGTCCTTCCCTCTCCCGGCAGGTGAAAACCTTCGGGGCCCTGGGGAGCGGGGAGGAGGACAGTCTCGGCGTCTACATGGAGCTGGTGGATGGCGTCGTCCTGAACAAAATCATGCTGCAGATGTGAGTGGGCTCCCGGAGAAGGGGACAGGAGAGGAGGGGAAGGGGAGGGAAGGGAAGGGGGGGGGGGTCGCCTCGGCCCCACAGCGGAGCGGGGCTGAGGGGAGGCCGCCGCCCCCTCGGGCGGTGCTGCCGGTCGCTCCCTGGCCCCGCGGCGGCTCCGCTGGGGCCGTGTCGCGGCGGGTGGCTGGAGGGACCGGAGCAGGCCCAGGGCAGCGACTCTGCCTATTTTCCTTCCAGTTACTATGTGAATTAACAAAAACAAGGGCGGTGTGTGTGTGTGTGTGTGAAGACCCCAAACTCATCAAGTTCTATAAAATACTTTAACTTTTTTCTAGGTTGTTTTTTTTTCTTTTTTCAGGGAGGGGTGGGGGTAGTGGGGTGTAGGAGGGTATGTGGTTTTTTTTGTTTTTCTCCCTAAACAGTTATTTAGTTGTTCATATAGGGTTTAGAGGAAGGTAGTATAAATAAGGAAATGAAAGTGCTTCATCACATGAAGCTTTACTGGAAATACTTCATCTGAAGGGTGTCTTCGTTCTCGTGTAAAATTTGCTATTAAATATGTAATTCAGAAAAAAAAACCACCCAACTTCTGTGCTCTCTCAGCCAGCACTCTAAGGGTATGTCTTGAGGAAACTTATAAATAGGTTTAAAAGAGCAAACGCTGAAAATGCCTTAACATTGAAGTGAATTGTTGATAATACGTTTTTTAACCACATCCTTTCCTGTTGGTGGTCTCCTGCATGTAGATCCTGACGGTTTTGTATCATCATTGTATTTGTTTTTGAATATTCTGAAACGTGTGTGATGAAGAGTTTGTAGGGAGATGGATTTGACTTTCAGGGGAGGAAACTTTGAAGTGAATCAAATCAGTTTAAGCTGGACCAGTGATTCGCAATGTTAGGCCAAGTCCAAGCACTTAAACGAAGAGTTCATATTGGAATCTTTAAGTGAAATTCTTGCTAAGTGACTTAAAAAAGTCTGACAACCCATGCCCTGCCCACTCAGGTTGGCAAGTTTTGTTATCTTCTGGTACCTGGCTGCTCCATCTTAAAAGGTTATCAAATTTTCTTTGGATTTGATGTTGCTAACAGTGGAAATTGTAAACTGGAACTTAGATACAGAAACTGGTGAGGATTCATCATTTGGGACGGAATCCACATTAATCAACCCACTTGGGGATAACAAAGTGGTGTGAAATGTTAGCTGGGATAGAAACCTGATGTAAAGAGAACAATTTCTAGAACTTCCCAAGGAGTAATTACACTTTAAAGAGAGAACTTTCTGCAAATTAGAGCTTTGAGTGTGAGCGTTCAGATCCAGACTTGTACTTTTCCACGATGTGGGAAATTGGCTTTTGATTTATGACCGTTGTGATGTGGCATCACCATTCTTATGAGTGATGGATTTTGGAAGCGCTACAAGTAGTTTTGTAGTTGGCCATTGAAATATGTCTAAGGAGACCTGAAATTGTTAAAGGAGTGAATGGGAAGATCTCATTGAAATAAGGAAGCTAAGCATAGAGACTGACTGAGCGCAGTGACACTAAATGGCATTTTGTCGGATGTCGTGCATTTGTGAGAAATGCCCTGGCATGTTGACTTTCCTTAAGCAGTTGGAAAAAAAAAAGTTTGGCTCTATTATTTTTTTTTTTTTTCCAAAAAAAAGATACCTCTGCCAGCAGTGTGGCAGAAAGTGCCAGAGGGGGAAGCATAAGCCATGTGGAGTAGGAAACTGTCCCGTTATACACAATGGGGATTTCTTTCCCCTGTTTTTGGCAGCTTTGGCCGTGTTTCTAATGGAGCCTGAAACTAAGAGCTTTCTACTGAAACCTCCAAACTTTTTAACTTAGGAAGGACCCTGGCTGTATTTACTTATACTAACCCAGCAAAGCGCTCAGCGGAGGTGCTGTCTGTGACCTTCACTTTTTCCTGACTTAACCTTTAGAAATTGCAATGCAATTACTGCTTGCCTGTAAATCAGGAAAGCCTTGCAAGGTGTGTTTCTGCTCCACAGAGCTTTCAGAATAGAAAAGTAAATGTGTGTTTTAAAATGCTTGCTCATCACTTTTTTTTTTTTTTTTTTTCCCAAGTATGGGTCCCTGAAGAGGGATATTTGGTGCTTGGCTTGAGATTATTTTTTTTTTCCTGTTAAAATGCTATTAGTGAAGACCTTTGATAAATCTGCTAGAATTTGATGTCTCACGCTGTGATAGCATTGATTGCCTGAGAGCGCAGATGCGCGCACAGGCATGCGGAGAGAGGAGGGTAGCAGAGTGAAAGAGCTGAGCTCCTGATGTGGGCAGCTGTCTCCTCCCTCGTGTGTTATTTTGCTTTTAGTTTTTTTTTTTAGATTAAATATCCTGCTTGCCTGCTTAGTGGAACAGAAATAGCACAGGCACATGAGCTTGCATCTATACACCTGGTGTGATGCAGAGGTGCTTTGGTGCATATCAACAGGTTTCTTTCGGGGAAGATTTCAAAAGACAAATTGGGAATTTCATTATTAAAAAAAATGAAACGTTTTTGTCCTGCAGCTAAGCAGATTTTAAGTTTAATCCACGGCCAAAAGGCAGGTGGATCTGTGAAGAAATCCAGATATACCTGTTGAGTGGAGATTGCTGAGTGAATGGAAGGCTTTAGCTGTTTGAGGCGTGAGCGGGCTGTGCAGGTTCAGTCAGCCTCTCGTTTCTGTTGTAATAGGTTGGATTTTGTCCAAAAGGCTGTCTGGCGACTTAAGAGTGGGTGGGGAAGATCCCAACTACTTGATGTTTGTGGTGTCAACGTTTTTTTAGGCGGTGGGTTCCTATCAGCAAGGCAGCTGTGTCACCAGAGAGATTTGTGACACCTATCGCTTTTCCTGGCTGTGTGACAGGAGGTGAAAGCAGGTCTGTGCCTTCACTTCCATCCTTGTCAGAAATGAGCTGCTCCCAGGAACGCTAGCCCTGAATGAAATGTGGTTTGCTCAGGCACACCAAACGTAGCCGCGGTGCAAGGGCAGAGAAAGGGGACACGGCCTGGGCTTAGGCAGGTTCTGGGCACAAGGTGGTCAGTAGAGGACCAGCTGTCGGGCTCTGCTGGTCAACTTTTTGCTGCTGATCCCTCACAAAGCAAGAGCCTTTTAAAAAGAAAGCTGGGGATTGCTTATTTCTCAGCATTGGTGCCTCACTGCTTAACCAGTTAAATCTAGTAGGAAGAGGCAGACTGTGGTGTTTGATTTCCCCACTTCCATTTTAAAACAGAAGGGTTTTTTCTCAAGTCATTTTGCTGTAAATGAGTGGCTTCCTTTTTCCTGTGTTCTGTCCAAAGTGTATGCCCCAGCCTGATCACACATGAAGGACATGTTGATTTTTGCAGATTTGCAGTACTGGCTGAACACAAAAATGCTTGTTAATCTTCCAAGTGGAACTGCTACATCCCAAACTTCTGTGTTTCTGATGGATTTACGTGTATCAGGTTAATGAGCTCCTCTGTGGACAAATTATAAAGAACTTTGTTCAGATGGCCATGTGTCACTTCCTGGTATGAAACCAGCACGTGGCGACGCTGCATCGGCTGCCTTCAGTGTTAGGGTTGCAGCTGTGGCATAATACCTGCCAGCATGAGCAAATGTTCACCCCGTTTAACTTCTTATAGGAAGCTTTATTTAGGAAACAGTGTGGGGGCTTACACGTGCAGGCACGCAAGCACGTAAGTGTTTTCATATTGCCTCCTTCTCATTTTTCCAGTGGATGGTTTTCTGTTACATGTTCCTGTTTGCTGAATGTTTTGTTGGGAATACATCTGATAAAGCCACTTGTATTAAAACCACATAGTAAAAATGCACAATGATAGATGTTTCTATGTAAATGGCAGCTGTCATGGCTTGTGGTATTATCAATCTGTCATCTTTAATTTAATCCACGTGACAGGAACAGCCATGTTGTGAGTGCCCACTTCTTGTGGTTTGTAGCAAATGGCACGAATACCAGAAGGTTGAAGATACACATCTCTTTAATTTAAAATCTTACTTAAAGGTTTGTTTTTCTATTGTTATCCAGGCAATTCAGAAACCCCCCCAGCCTTCAGCGGCTTCATCCTACTTCATGTTAGGAGAAGGTAGAGTTAGCCTGGTCCAGGAGTGGTGTATTTCCAGTTAGTGAATTTAGGGTTAGGGTTAGGGTTAGAGCTGTGGGATGCTGGGCACAGCCGGCTCCTTCTGGTGGCTCGTAAGCCTTGGGCTCCTTGCTTGTCAATAATTGCTTGTCAATAATTGCTTGTCAAAAATTGCTCAAATGGGATTGTCATTTTGAAATTTTGATTGTCATTTTAGAATTTTAAAAATGAAGGCTATTTTTTTGTTGTTGTTACTTTTATTAATTGGTGGCTTAAGGGGTTGTATCTCCAAGTAGTTGTGCTGACAGCCCTATGCCTGCTGAACAGGTCACTTCATCTCTGTCTCCTGGCCCTTCCTTTCCTCTCTGCTCCTGTCAAAGTCATGAAGATGTACATACTGGAGGACTTCTTTAAAATGTTTGGGTATATAATGTGGTTTGAGGCCTTCTTTCTGTTTATTTTGCTTGGGTGTTTTTTTTACTGATTTCCAAAGTTGCTAAGGCACACCTCAGTCATGCCACCTCAGTCTTACTTGGATAACTTTTTTGATCATGAGGAGTGGGTGTTTTTTTTTTTTTTTTTTTTAAAAAAAAGAGAATTGTAGTTTTCATTATATTTGCATGTAAGGGAAAGACCAAACATCAAAGGACTGAAAATGCATCTCACAAAGGTTGAGTTCATGGATTTTTCAGATACAAATTCCTGTCTGAACGTTTAGGTTACCTGGTTAGTGTTGCAAAAAACCTCATTTTAATTTTAAATATGCTGCTTGGAAAGAATTTCTTTCTGTAAAATTTTTCTTAAACAAGTTTCACCAACCAATTTATAATGTGCAGAGTATCGTGCAGAGCCTTCTTTAGGGTAGAAATGTGTGTAAAGACAGAATTTGCCTCTTACAGTGTGATTTTACTTAGGTGCTGCTTTTTTTTTTTTTTTTTTTCCCCTTCCTTAAGGACTCTGCTTCCCTTTCCTGCTTTTTCCTGCTGTAGATCAGGCTGTTTGAGTGGTAGCGTTTTGAGTATCTTGATCTCTTCAGGTTTTTAGCCTTTTTCTTTCACTTATTGTAAGATGAGTGTGTGTGGCCGTGGGTTTTCCGGCAGCTTGCTCCTTCCCTGAGCAGAGGTATAGTTCTGATTAAACTCATGATTCTTATAAGTGTTCACCTCCATGCTTATTAGGTCAAAAGATGTTTTGCCAGTTCAACTGGATAAAACTGAGCTTACTTGGTAAATGGAAAAAAATAAGTCTGTCCTGCTTTTGGGAACCTCCCAGTGCCTCCAAGAGCAGCTTTTTGCAGCTCCAAAGTTCTCAGCTGTGGAGGTAGGACAGTGGTAGTCACCTCTTGAGTTTATCTGACCCAGGGTTAAGAAAAAAATATGGTAACAAATGAAGAAATGGGATATTGCTTGCTGAGAAGGAGGTGTTTAGTTCTCCCTGTGGTGGTCTGGAGTGTAGGCTGTGCTGGCCTTTTACATCTTGTGCCAAAGGTCCTCTATGAAGTGAGTTCTGATGCTGTACGAAGTTGGTTACACCACACAGTCAGAAATCCAAACAGTCATTTTTTTTTCAAGCTACATTCTGTTTTCAGAAAAGCTTTTAACTTCCTTGTCTGTGTGGAAGAGGAAGAGGCAGGACTACCTCAGTGTCACTGTGTGCTGCAGCTTGGCTCCAGGTTAAGAGGACTCCAAGGTCAATGGCATTAAGGGATCTTGGGGCAACCAATTATCTTTAATGAAGATGATAGGATAAAAGCTCCAGAATTGCCTCTGAGGGCCCAATCCTATGGATGCTTATGTTCTTGTAACAGATGACTAGCTCCACTGTGCCAAAAGATGAGCAGGCCTTGTGTTAGAAGAAGGAGTTGTTCTGTCTTGCATCCTTTTGAAAACCTCATCCAAGTCCTGCAATTCACACTGCCTTCAGCTGTGGAAGAAATTGCTTCTCCTTTGCCATGGCCAGTGGCATTTTGTGGATTTTTGCCCCGTTTTGTGCAGGTTTGGGAAGGGGTGTGGAGTATTGCTCCACTCTACAGTCCAACCTTTCTCTTTCTGGCCATAGACCTGCGTCACTGTGGACAGTGAAATAAGCAGTGCGATGCCTACATGAGCTTTCATGTGGAAATGAGAACTGTAGGCTGACCCTTCTGTTTGGCCAGCTTCTCTTTACCGTACGCTTCTTCTCTTTCAAGCTTCCTGCTTTGTTGTTGTGACCTTGCCTAAAAGGGTTAAGCATCCTTCAAGGGTCCAGCATCTGCTCAGGGTAGTGAAGGCAAGGTACTCCCTGACTTCAAGTCCAGCCGTCATTCACACTTCTCCAATTTGCCATTCTGCTGAAAACCTGCACTATCAAACTGTGTATGGGTAAGGCTTCTGCACGCCTGTATGTGAGCAAGAGAAACATGGAATACTTATTACAGATTTTACTTTAAAAGCTTGTTACAGTTGCCCCTCTTTCCCTCTTTGTTATTTTTCTCCCCACCCGCCCCTAGTTTATTACAGTGCCGATCAGTATACAAAATCCTTTGCTGCTGTAAAGGCTGTATCTTCTTGCTAATTTACGTCAGTGGCAGTTTTGGTCATCTGTACTTCAGTTTGTTTGAACCCTGGTCCATAAATGCTGTGTGTGATGTTTTCTGCTGCCAAGGCAGTTTGCTCCCATCTCTGGAATATCTGTGTATTCTGTCATAATTGCACACGTAGCACTGCTTTCACTAGAGAGGTGCTTTGAGATGGTTGTGCATTAAAAAAAAAATATAGAGAAAGAAAGAAAAAGCTCTTTGACATACTTATGTAAACTTTGGCAGATATATTTTTAAAATAAATATTGGATCAGTTCCTCTTTTATTTCCCTTGTCAACGCCCGAGTTCAATATTTGGCCCTGGAAGAGCTGTGAATGGCTTAATTAACAGCCAAAGCAGAGCTCTGGGGGGCAGGTGTTTGGATTGTGTAGGAGTTTGCTGATAAGAGTCTTTATTAGAGGGGAAACACAAAGCTTTGATCTATGCTATTGGCAGATGAAGATCTGTAGGTGTCTTTTTTTTTTTTTTGCAACATGTTAGGGTGTACACAGAGATCTGAAGGTGCATATTCATATTAAATAATTTGCAGGGTTTTTTTCCTGGGGTTTTACTTTTTATTTTAGAAATACAATTGATTCAGGTACAAGTTTGATTTGCTTCCATAAAAATAAAACAAAAACTTGAGGCTTCTTTCCCTAAAATCTTTCCACCAACTCTTTTTTTTCCTGTCTTACCTGTATCTCTAACTATGATTATGTGTTGTTTGTGCCTGGAAGCCCAGTAGAGCTGGTTTTCGTGACACAGTAGATATGAGGGACACCTAGTTAGATGATATGGGTATAATAACAGTGCAGTGCTCCTTTTTTTCCCTTCCCTTAAGCATATAATACATCTGGGTTTTGCAGTTTGGACTGTGGTCACTGATCATGTGTTAACACCCTCCTCTTGTCATAAAACTCCAAAGCCAGTGAAGGCACAGTAGCCTTTCCAAGGCTTCCCTTTATTTGAGTAAGATAAACCCTTAATTACCAGAGACTGCTTTGATCTAGTGTGCACAAACTAAATATGCTCTTTGCTTTGGAGAAGTATAAATAAGGAGGGAAGCTGCCCTGCATGGCTGTATGAGTTAACATGAAGTAGATTTCTTTGTGGCACACAGGAGGATTTGCAAGTTGTACATGGGTGCAAAGGTAATGAGCTTATTCTATCATGAATTAATGTATATGCATCCTGTATAATTATGTCAGTGCACTTAATGGGTAAATTCTTAAGGGTTTTCCTAATGGTTCATTATTGAGATGCCAAATCATAGCACTGAATATACTGGTGATGGTTTGTTCTCTTTTTCCTCTTTTAATAGAGACCCTCGACCAACCAACCAACGTGTCAACAAGCACGTAAACAATGACGCCTATCTTCGGGTTCAAAACCTGACCATCTTAGTCAGAAACATTAAGACTTACTATCAGGTGAGATTTTTGCTCTCTGCTCATTGATCTGTGCTGATTGCTCTAGTGTTTGAGCTAGCGTGGGGGCTGGCAGCTCAAAAAGAAGCTTGCTACAGGAAATGGAGAGGAAACTGTGTTTGTGTAAAAGTACTTTCAGCCATCTCTTCCTTATGAAACAACGGTATGGTTGCCTTCTCTGCGGCCAGAGGCTGCTTCCCTGCCCCCCTCTTTAAATAAAGAGAAATTATGCTGGAAGGCTGCGATACCACTTGGAGATACACGTGTCTCCTTTTTACAAAAGCTTTTTCTTGTAGTGGAATTGTGTATGTGGAGGGGTTTGCTGAAATTGGAATAATGTTTTTGGGTATAAAACTTGTTTAAAACAAGTAACCTTCTCTTAAAGTGGCTGCCAGCAAATTGTTACGAAGAAAGGTCTTCAATGCTGGAATATAAATCTCAAACTGATAGACTATTAATTAGGAAAAATAAATTTATGCTTGTCTTAAAGGTAGACTTCTTATGCTGTGTACCTGTTCTTAGGTGTTAAAACAGTTGTTTCTTCCAAACTCCTTGTCTTAGAGACTTAAGTGCAGGAGTGACTGCAAATACTTATAAATAGTGCACTCCTTAAGCAACATCCTTGAACTGCCTGCCAGTGTTTCACTGCTGTAATAGTGCTCCCCTGAAACCAGGATGGTGACAGCTGAGCAAAATTGCAGGTTTAAATGCATGTTGGATGCTGTTGGAAAGCCATGGGAGTGAATTCAGTTCCTCAAAATAGAATTTCTGTAAATATACACTGTTGTGTATATTTGGACTCCTTAGTGAGAGGGGTAACTGTTCTACTGTTTACTTTTACACATCGTTTGCCAGTTTTGAATGCTGTACAGTGTAAACCAGGCTGAAAGCACTGAGGACTGTTACAGTGCTCCTCTGCGTATGTCTTGATCACATAATGGACAAAACAAGTAAACTGTAGGAGCTGGTGTCAGTGTGCTCATCTTGGACTTCATCTTTTCTGTATGTGTACAAGAGACTGTGTATTGGCTTTGTCTTGAAATACAGAAGAGATGTAATGTTTAACTACAGTAGTGCCTTTTGATGCCTTGCTCTTCCAGAGTTGTTGTGTGTTATTGCACCCCTCTGCTCCTGGCCTTGCTTAGGGAGCCTACGGGAGGGACTTGTGGAAAAAGTCAGATGGGGCAGATGACTCATCCATGCAAGTTCTAGTGGCCTGCTAGAAAAATGAAGTGTGTAACTCTAGTTTGAGATGATGCAGGAGGGAATCATGTATTTCTGAAGACAGCTGACCTGTGTCTTTATGGTTGAGAACTGGTGGTGCTGGTGTAATGTGATACCACTCCTGAGACTTGTGATTTCTCAGGGGAAATTCCATTTGGTCATAACTAGAGGCTGAAGGGGTTTTTCTTGGTTTCTCTGTTACTCACTGAAGAGTGTAAATGTATATGGAGTCTACAAAGAAAAAGAACCATGTTTAAAGACAGGAACAAGACTAGTCCTTCCCTCATCACCCCCACAAGATTTGCAGTCTGAGAGTCTGCTCCTTCAGGTATTGAAACTCTTAAAGCTTTACATCCATGTGAATTCTTTTTCTTAGAGATGATAATCTGACCTCTTTTAAGAGTACTTGAAGAGAGATCAGATTTAGGAAAAAAGAAAAGTGACTCGGAATCATGTGATATGTTGCTTGGTGCCTTGTTGACCTAGCTGTTGAGCTGTGTAATCATAATCCAATAAAGCTAGCAACAGCTAAAGTAGGTTGACGTAGAGTTTTCAATGGGAGACAATAGTTGAGACTTGCAGTAGCTGGCATAACAGTGATGTTCCTGTTGTAGTCCAAAAATGAAGTACTATGAATCTTGCTGCCTGAAGATGATATATACTGTATGTGAACAAAGCAGTCATGGGAGCTGAGCATTCTTTGCATTTGGTCCTGAAAATGTCTGGTTACAACAAAGTTTAAAATAAAACCACAGTATTTTTTTTATTTTTATTTGTGATGATAATATTACATAAGAGACCTATTTGTCATTGTCACAATCACACTTTCAGGGCAGAGCCAAGGTCTTGATGCTAATCTGAGATTCCCTTTCATGTGGTGGTGTGCAGCCTTCAACTCTCCGTAGTCTGGGAGGAGTTAAGGCCGTCTGCTGTAACTGGGCTCTGTGTGTGATTGATGCCAAGTATAATGTCGCGTCTGTACTAATGCCTCAGATATTTGGAGGGTCTCTTGTGATTAAGGATTTTTTTCAACATGCAACCAAAGGGATGCTTTGGAATATATTAAATATTGTTAGGCCTGTTCTTTCCTGAATGTTGAGGATTTTTTTTTTTTTAAATAGGTTGAAGTTGTGGGCATTGTTTGATGAAGTAGTACTAATTCATTAGCTTAAGTCAAAACGACGGTAGGGTCTTACTGACTGAAAACATAGGATCAAATTTGGTTGCAGACTGGAAGTGTGAGGGAGAAGTTCCTGGCAAACAATAGGAACAAAAGTTGTCTGCTTCCTCAAGAGAAACAAAAGGTCTAAAAATACAGCGTTGGCCTTGACATTGTACATTCCCTTTCACTTAATGGACCTAAGTCAAGTTTATGGCTGTTTCTGAGTTTGGTAGACCAGGCCTCCTAGAGTAAGGGAAAATGCTACTTTGTGCTTTATTTAAGGACACTGGTAGGTATGAAAGGGTACTTGTCGCTCTCTGCACTGGGCAGAAGCGATCAGGAATATGACACGAATTAATGGTACTGTAAATTGTATCTGAGGAAGGTGACATAAGTGGCTACTAAAATTAACTGTGGTACTCAGAAGCTAGTTGACATTTTAGATCATATAATTGTCTAGTGTATCTGTATCTCATATCTGATTTCTCGCATAGCTGCATAGCTCATCTTCTTGTTAAAGCAAAATTGCATTAATACAGGTAACAGTACTTCAGAAAAGAAGGACAGGACTAATCCAGAGGCATGAATCAAGGTAATTCTCCACAGCGTTGGCATTCCTGAGCTCTTAGGCTGAGGGTCTGTGCTGAGAATGACTATGAACAATTGGTTACTGGGGGAATTTGGCTTTGATTTGAGCCATCAAGATGGCTCAGTTCCAGTCTGTGCATTAGCAGACATAATTTGAGAGCAATAAATACAATGAGGAAGCCTTTTTCCAGTTCAAATAACCTCTCATATTTAGGAGTTTGCTAACTTAATTTGTTCATTAGCAACTTCCTGAAGAGTGCCTCCTCACAACTTTCAGCTGGATAAAGCTGGATTGCTGATGGCTGCTAGGAAGAATGTTGTGTCAAGACTCTTAAAACAGGGGAAAATGCTGGTTGCTGCAGGTTTTGGTGTGGTTATTTTTTGCCTTTTTTTTTTTTTTCTTTTTAATTTGGTATGTAATATTTGTTATTGGTGGTAGGAAGCAACATCTCTGTGTTTCCCACACTCTGAGCAGCTGCACCTTTGCAGAGGCCTGCTTTTGAAACCAGGCAAATGACTCATTTTGCTGTGAGATTTCATGAGCATTCAAGAGAATCTGTCATTAATTGCATTTAATAACTCTTCCAGCACTGGTTCACTGGAGAAATGGCGGGTCATAAAACTTCTGGAATTGGTGCTGTGTCTTGGAAAAGGGCTGAGCATGGCAGATGTGTTCATTGCTTATAGTGTGAGTTTTATGCGTCTCTTCTTGCTCTGACTGAATTCAGGCACTTGGCTGTCTTTCAACTGGAATTCAAAATGTTTTTGAAGGGAATAGTTTAGTACAGAGAATTCGAGGTTGCTGTCTTAACTGCTGTATGTTGATTAAACGGGTCAATAGAGAACTGAGGGTGTTGGAGAAGAGATGCTCATCTGCTTCTTACTGGTACAGGTGCTGTGCATCCCATCTAAAGAGTGAAGGCTTTACCACATACTGCAACTAAACAGTGTATATGGAACAGATGGACCTCCAGATGTCGTTTGCTGCCTTGTGTTGATAACATAGGTGGGAATGTTGGTCCTTAAGCTACTACAGAGCAACACAGATGAAATTATCTTGCTATTCCTGAGCTCTGCCTTCACTTTGAAATGCTTCTGTTGTAAGCTCCACTAAGTATTATCTACCGGTCCAATGAAATTGGTGGTTCAGGTGTGAGTGCTGCAAGACTGGCTTCACTGAAATAAGCACTCTTGACCCTTGTTGACAGTGAGTTTTTATGGCCTTAATTCCCCAGGGCTCTGTGCTTCTTTTCCAAACGGTGATTAATCCCAGCTGTGGCAACTATCTTCATAGTGGTGGAGCATTATCCCTGCTTCTGGCAGAGTTTGTTGCAATTTAGAAACCAACCAACCAAACAACAAAGCCCCCACCAACCCCTCCCAAAAATGCACAGACACACACACACACACAAAAAGGAATAAAGAAACTCTCCAACAACCTCTGCAAGAGCTATTATTCTGTCATTTCTGATGATGGAAGAAGTAAGCTAGAAAATCTGCGAGGTGTTCGCCTATCCCTTTGCTGTGCTGTAAAGGATATATAAATCCTGTAGGTGCTGATATATGAAGTGTCCAGCAGCTGCCCAAATAATCTGCAACGGTTGGAGAACATGTTCAGACTTAGAGAGTTTTGAAAGAGGCCTAAGGCAGGCTGGCAGGGGGACCTTCACTGTGCATCCTCATTCGCTGATCTGTGGGTTTGGGGTTTTTCTAAAGAACTAAAAATCATTTCAATACCCATTTATAAAAAAATAAATTTATGAAAGGATCTGTTTGGATGTCTGCTAGTTTCCTAACCTTCAAAAATGCCATTAGTCACTCCAACAGTGTATACTGCACACCTAAGCAAAAATTCCTACCGTTTACATTAAAAACTTGAGGTTGACTGAGGGAAGAATTAAAAAAGAATGTGATCATCCCCTGGCTAGTCCCTGTGTGGGAATTATGGCCACATCTGGAGTCTGTGAATGAGAAATGCTGTTGGAAGAAATGCTGCAGTGTGGTCATAGATGTGTTTTTGTTGCCTGAATTTCCTGCAGTTGTGGCCACTAAATACCTAGCAGATTGCTTCATGCTTCTAAATAGGTTGGAAATATCTCTTTAAAAAAAAAAAGAAATCCTACTGAGAGAGAGTTCTGAAACTAGTTGTGAGTGTGGCTCATGCAGCTTCAATAAGAAGCTCTAACCCCTTCCATTAAAGTGAGGGTGTGGGGCGGTAAAGATTAAACCACTCACTGAATTTTTAAAGGCTTTATATCATTGCAAATCTTACCCTCCCTACCTAAACTCACTTAGCTGGCCTCAGAGATGATGGTGAGCAAGAATGCCTCAGTTTTAAGGCATATTTCTTCTCCTTTTACTTGGCTGCTGTATATTTGTGTAAAACAGGGTTTTTTCTCAGGCGCCTAAAAGGAGTTGGCTACCTGTGAGTAGTTTGGTGCTGGGGCTGCAGTAGTGCCATGTTTCTAACCTTGGGAAAAGAGGAAAAAGTTATCTTTGGGCTGGGACAATAGCTGGTTCTCCCAGTGGGTCAGGAAAGGTCTTGCAATACCAGTAGCTTCCAGATCAATAAACAAGTCCTGCTTCTGTAGTTGAAACCTTGAGTCGGGTTTAGAGCTGTTGACTGGACTGCAAAGAGGAATTCAGACTTGGAGCTCCAGATTTGGGCACAAGTTGTGAATTGGCAACTGTACTTAAGCTATAAATAAAGTTTTGGAAGTAGCAATGTCCTCTTCTGTGAGCTGAAATTTTTCCCTACTAGGCAGGCTAATTCCAGTGGGCTGGCAATCAAGTCCTTGGCAAAGCAAACACCAAAACACTAAAAATGCACATGAATGTGCACACCTTGACGTCAAAAAGCATTCCTGTGTTCTGAGGGAGAGAGTTTGTACCCACAGTGACCTATGTAATTAGGTGATAAAACATTTTTTTGCTAGCCTTGTCCATTCAGTGTGTTAAACTGCAATTAAACAACGATACACCTGAGTGACTGCTTTCCTTTGGTTCCTGTTCCCTAGAAATCTTAATTTAGCAGCTTGGCTTTAGGGGGACCTTTCCTCATCTTGAGCTTTAAATTGCAAGATGATTAACCAAGATTGTCAGCTTTCTCAAGTGAGGCGCCAGAAGCTTCAACAGATAAGCTTTTTCCACCTCAAGTACTTGGCTGGTCTCACACACTCTTAAGAGTAGGTTCTCTCCCTGTTCCGTGTGGTTGAGCCAGCTGTGTGCGTACAGACCCATGGGTTGGTCCTGCCTTGGGAGCGGTGGTGTTGCACCTACCAAGGGTAGCGTACACGTCCTCGTGGCCTTGCGTTGCAGCTGCATGTAGAAACAACAGTGAGAAGTTGCTGGGGTTCTCTGTATCGTAGTCCTTTCTCACACAATTGTGCAATTAATTAATATGACAAATCAGTTAGTATTAAGGTTCAATTGCAGAGGTGCTCTGTGTTTCAGTAAGGCAGTGGGCTAGGACCCAGGAGATACTACTGCTCTGCCACAGGCAGGACCCAGAGCAGGACCTTGTTAGCTTCGTATTTATTTTTACTCCTTATTTTGACTTCTCTAGTTAGTTTAAACTTGCTACAGGCACAGACAGTCTATACGTATTTATGCAGTATTCAGTTCAACTTGGCCTCCTTGGCTCTGCAGTGACAAAAATGTTTTGAGTTAGGTTTTCTGTTCTGCAGGAGCATGGTCATAAGACATGAAGCTTGCGTGGGAAGACTGGTATTGTGAAGGTATTCAGGTATTGTGGTGGTGGATACAAGGCAAGTGAATGGCTGAGCTTGGGACAGACATTCTGTGAAACGCTGAAGGAGCAATATTATTAGTCTGATTAGTGCTGTACTCAGCACTGGGGAGGCCACACCTTGAGTATTGTGTCCAGTTCTGGGCACCTCAACACGAGAGATATGGGGGTGCTGGAGCGAGTGCGGAGGAGGGCAACGAAGCTGGTGAAGGGCCTGGAGAACAAATCTTATGAAGAGCTATTAAAGAAGCTGGGACTGATTAGTTTGAGGAAGAGGAGGCTGAGGGGAGACCTCATTTCTCTCTACAACTACTTGAAAGGACATTGTTTGGTGCTTGTCTCTTCTCACAGGTGATTAGCAATAGAACCAGAGGGAATGGCTTCAAGCTACAACAGGGTAGGTTTAAGCTGAACATTAGGAAAGAATTTTTCACAGAAAGAGCAGTCAGACACTGGAATAGGCTGCCCAGGGAGGTGATTGAGTTGCCATCCGTGAATGTGTTTAAGAGTTGTTCAGATGTGGTGTTGGGAGATTTGGTGTAGGGGAGAACTTCATAAAGTAGGGCTGATGGTTGGACTCGATGATCCCAAGGGTCTTTTCCAACCTGAATGATTCTATGACTCTGTTTAGTCCTTCACCTGAAAATAGTGGTACTGCTTTGCTGCAAGTGGAAGGAAGGTAAGAATAATCACAAGCATCGTGGTCTTTTTGTATAGGTCCTTTTACCAAGTATTTTGGTAAGAAAGAGGCAGGTGACTCATCGCTAGCAGCCAGACTGTCTCATGCTTCTACTGAGAATTCTCTCACTCCTTTCCAGAAGGACTAGACAAAACAAATGTTTCTGCCTCAGAGTTGAAATAAATTTCTGCTGAGGTCAGTTTGAAAAGTGCTCCCAGGTTGGTGAGGGCTACTGTTTCAGGTGGCTAGTGGCATGCTGTCAGACACCTGATTGAGAAAACTGGCAGTGATTCTAGGATGCATTTCAGCTGATACATTGAATTATGTCTGGAAGTTTAATGGAGGACTGAGCTTAAAGAGACACATTTTACCCCACCCCTCCCCAGGCTCCACATGTGTTTTAATACAGAATGAAATAGTGACCTCAAACAGAAGGAAGAGAATAGGTTGGCTTTTGCACTGCTTTATTGCCTGCAATATCATAGAGCTCAAATAGGGGAAAGGGCAGAATAGGCATGTGTCCATGTAGTCCTGTATTTGGTTTGCTTAATAAGCTAGAGGGGTATGAATTCATTGTGCAGACAAATGAAGACACTGATCCAAGAAAAGAGAGGAGCAGCGTCCTAAAATATGGAGGCAAATGGAAGTGACCTGTAAAAAAATTTTACAGGCTGGCATAGCTGTTTGGTTCCCACAGAGCAGTATTTCCTTAACCTCTGACATGTTAATTGAAAACAATTCTTAGGATATCTGAATTGCAGAATCCATCCACTGTGTCCTAAAAAAGGCTCAAAAAAGGTTAATGTGAAAGTGTGCGTGGCTTCTCTTAATGAAAACCAAGGCCTAATGTTAATCTCTTAGCCTCTTGCTGTGATTACCAGTGCTAAAGCCACACAGTAATTCAGTCTGCTGCTACATACATGATTTAGGATATTAGATTTAAGGCGTAAGTCACTGTTCAGACAGTCTCACCAGACACCATGTTCAGTCCTGCTACCTAAATTTCAGGCAAATGTCCTATTTTTGTCAGCTGAGATTTTGCGGCGAAGGAAACTGGGTTTTGTAGAGCCTACGAATTTTGGGGAAGTTGGAAAATAACCTGCATGCTGCTTGTAGCTGAAAATAGCTTTAAGATTTATTTTTGATTAATGAAAGTTAAAGTTTGCTTTATTGCTTGTGTTTCTGTATTGGATTCCATGTCATTTAGTCTCTTTGATTAAGAAGTCTTTAAGAGACAAGAAGATTAATTCCACAAATGTATAAAGTATGATTCCTAAACAAACACCCTTGTTGCAAGTAATTCTTGCTTTTTAATGGCAGGCAACAAATGCAAGTGATTTATGTTCTTATTTTATTTGCATGTTCTGTCTGTAAAAATGTTGAGGTTTGTTTTTTTTAATCCGGTGTGGCTTTTACTGAGGATATTGTCACATGCTGTGTTGTGGCACACTGGATTCAGTCCCCAGTCTTGTTCTTACACAGTTCTGACTGGATTAACGTTTGGTGTCAAAGCTTGTTCCCATCAGTTCCAGTGACATCTGTGACCCTGTGGTGTGACGTGAGCAAAGGTGTCTCTTTGTGCCTCTAACTCAGCTGGCCGAGGTTTTCTGCTCCAACAGTGCTGTAATTAACTTTTGTTACAAAGATCTGCAATGAACTCTCACCTTCTTGTACACTGCTTTTTTTTTTTTTTTTAAATTTAAATGACTTATTAGACCTGTAAGCTGTTTTTTCCACAGTGTGTTTTCCTCTGAGATGGATATTTGAGATGTCTTTTAAAGCCATGCTTATCTGTCGTTTTGAAGGAGTGATCATGAGTTTCACAAGTGTGTGGGAGATCTTGGATAGAGCTTTGTATCTAAATAGGGAGTTGGGTTTACTTCTGAAAACAAAATGTGGTTTGCATGGTAAAAGTCTGCTCAAGATTATGTTGACATCCAGTATACTTTGGCAAAGGTGGATGCTCTTGGGCCAAGAAACAGGGAAGGAGGTTGTGGAGTCACCAACCTTGGTGAAAAATGATGGGATTTACCCTTCTGAGTGGGTCTCTGGACCTGGGGACAGGAGGAAGTTTTAGTGTGGTACTTCCTTTGCTAAAGACAAGCTGCAGGAAGGGGTCTATTTCTTACTTGACATGGTGGATGGACTTTACCCCAGCACAAATTAGAGAAGGCATCTGTTCATGAAAGCACAGAAATTCAAATGTTGTCCCTCACTGATGCATGCATACACCTCCCATTTGCAAATACATTGGTTTTTAAAAGGAAAAAAACCTCAGTGAACTCTAAAGAATAAATCAGTATATTAATATGTGTGTGCACTGTACTTTAAGGAATCACAATGACCTTTTTTATAGTTGTTTAGATGGGCTGTTTGAGTAGAAGCTGTTTGAGCTGGTGCCTCTGCTGTTTCCCATTATGATGAAGAGATGGAGCTGAAGGGGAGTTCAAGTGTTTAAATTCTGCTGCGTCCTCATATGGCCAGTTAAAATGCCTAAATAAAAATCTGCTCAGCAGACTGAATTGGCCCCTGTGGAGCTGTCAGTGTCTGTTCTCTTTCATAATTAGCACTATTAAGTCTCTAGATGCTTATTTAATTTGTTTTTTTAGACTTAGAATGACATTGTTAGGGCCTGTTTAGGTGATCAAGATAACAGTGATAGACATCTGCTCCTTTGCGGGGTGGTAGAAAAAACTTGTGATCCAAAAATATTGTATAAATTCCACGTAATTATCTTTCTGTCCTGTGAAAAGGATTATTTAGTAGGTTATTAGTATTTTTTTAAACTACAATAGGTAGTGTTCTTCCTCTAGGAGAAAGTCACCTTTATTTACCTGATGCTAAAGAACTGATTTCAAAACTATCTTAAATTGTTTGATGAAACGTTGAGGAGCAAAGAAAGATGGATGAATTCCCTGTGGCACTTTAAAGAGTTCTTTTGTTTTGGTTGTTTTTTTTTTTTTTTTTTTTTTCTCCTGTCTATTTAATGGTAATCCTATCCATTGTACATCCACTGGAAAGGTATTTGTAAGGGAGTGGAGCATCAAATTTGTATTGCAGAAAGACCTATTTGGCACACAGTGTGTTAGAAGAAAAGGGGAGGGTGTTACTGAGGTTAATGCCTGGTTTATTTTGGAGCAGCTGTGTTACAGGAAGGCCTAAGTGGCTGAAGTCCCATGGGAGGCATAAGCATTTACTGCCAAAAACTGGAAGGAGGTGAATTTCTTCTTAAGTTTTGATATTAAATGCAGAATTACATTAATAGCCTCATTTGTCAGGATGCAAGTTCCAAAGAAACAGAATCAGACCTGAGAAGTAGTTACCCTAAAAGTAAAGCATGCTTCATTTTTAGAAAAAAAAAAAAGAGAAAAAAAAACAATAAAAAAAAATCCCCCAAACCTTTTAATTTAACGAGTTACCTGCTTGAATTAATTGGATTTTCAAGACTGTTTAGTTACTTCAAAGCAGAGCTACAATTTAACTATAAGGACTTGCCTTTTAATATGGTAAATGTCTTAGGGGTCACTTCTTCAATTTTGATCTTGCAAAAAGCAGAAACCCCACAGCCTAACAACCGAACAAAAACACCCATGCTGTGTTTTCTGTGTTTTCCTGAATATGACAAAGCTATGTGTCAGTACTGAAGGCTTTGGCTTTGTTTTCAAGGTTTGTGGCAAATGCTTACCTGAACAGCATGTGGATGTGTTTTTACAGTTTTACATGCAGAAGGAATGATTCTGTAGTAGAGGACCACAAAAGCTGCCAGTATTAGAAGTCTTGCTTATGTTTCAGTGCTCTGGCACTTAATGTAGCTCCCAGTCATGCAGAAGAAACTAGACCAGAGTGCTCTGTTTTAATTCTCAAACTTGGTTGAGCTGTCCCACATTCCTTCCAGGATGCATTTCCTTTGTAGCCTGAGCCAAGATTTGGATGGGAAAGGTGATTTTGATCCCCCTCTTTCATGTAGCCCTTTCTCTTTATAAATTGCTGGGTCTAAATTCTATGCAATT
Source organism: Nycticryphes semicollaris (assembly GCA_013400055.1). Classification (NCBI taxonomy): domain Eukaryota; kingdom Metazoa; phylum Chordata; class Aves; order Charadriiformes; family Rostratulidae; genus Nycticryphes; species Nycticryphes semicollaris. Next base: position 96,957 of record VXBJ01001351.1, on the reverse strand, counting down.
GAGGGATTCAGACTTCAATAATTTGTTACTGCTTGAAGACTTGTCACTATAAGATGCAGCTGGGGTTTGGCCTCTTGTTTCTTAAAGCATCTCAGTTCACAGAATCACAGGGATTGGAAGGGACCTTGAAAGATCCTCTAGTCCAATCCCCCTGCCGGAGCAGGAACACCTAGATCAGGTCACACAGGAGCGCGTCCAGGTGGGTTTTGAATATCTCCAGAGAAGGAGACTCCACAACCTCTCTGGGCAGCCTGTTCCAGTGTTCCATCACCCTCACTGTGAAGATGCCTTTCCTCATATTTAAGTGGAACCTCCTATGTTCCAGCTTGGATCCATTGCCCCTTGTCCTATCATTGCCTGTCACTGAGAAGAGCCTGGCTCCATCCCCCTGACACTCCCCCTTTACATATTTATGAACATTAATATAAGGCCATCCCTCAGTCTCCTCCAAGCTCAAGAGACCCAGCTCCAGCAAGTTAACTTACAATTACACTTTCATTGTAAGGAATAGGACCTGATTTTAAGTTGCATGGCCTCTCTTGTGTGGTGAGGTCTTTGAGCAGTTTTGCTTTGATACCCTTGGATGTTGGTGAAACCAGTACTGTCTGCCAGATCATGGTTTGTTTTGGCTTTTCTCCTTGACAACAGAATGCAGCCTTTACCAATGTCAAGGTAATTATCACACTTTATCAGTACTTGGAGATTGCACAGTGTTTATGGCAACCTTTGGAATATCTGCAGAAGTACTCATTCTGACTTGCTTTGCCAGCTTGAGTTTGGCAGGACACATAGTTTTGGGGGCTTTGAATGCTCTGCCCAGCCTGCTAGTAAGAGCAATGCACTCAGATGAGAGAGCTGAGTTGATGTGGCAGAGTAAAAAGCAGTTGTTTTCATAACAATCTGAACTGCTCTACTCTGCCAGCACACAGACTAGGCAGCCAGGCATGTGCTCTTTCACCCCTTTATAAGGGATGCATCATTTGAAGTTTCTTTTCATTTTGCTTATAAACAAGAAGAAATACATTTGTAACCATTGACTTAACCTTTTGAGACTCAAAAAGGAAACTCTTAATACATTTGGTGTTAACAAATCTTAAATACATTTAAGAACAAACCAAAACAACATCAGACCACCTTGATCATACTCCTGCAAGTCTCTCCCATTAGATGGCATTAATCTTAATTCCTCAAAGTCTTTTAGAAGTCAAGAAAGTTAATAGCGAAGAGTATTGCGTTATTGGTTTGTTCAGTGTTTGGGTTTTTTTTTTTTTGGTTGGGGTGTTTTTTTTTGGGGGGGAGGGGGCTAAATGCTGCAGAATGATGCTTAAAACACAAGTTCCTGATGTGTTCTGCTTTCTGTAACAGGTAGCATCCAATTCCAAACTTAAAACTTTGGTAAACACTAGAGTCTTGGTGCTTCCACCAGCCATATTTAGTATCCAAAGGAGATGACAAGCAGATGCATTCACCACATTTGTTTTAAACAAACCATTTATATGGCAGGTTTTAATGTACCCCTCTGCAGCACCACAAAACCAGAGGCTATAGCTTACCAGTTGTATGTGTGACACTTTTGCATAGGTGATTATGAGATTCTAAAGCAGCGATCTGGCCAGCATGCCAAAGAAGGTTATCAGGTTAGCCCTGGATTTAAGCCATTAGTCTTTTTTTGAGTATATAGTGGTTTGCTTCTCTGTGGATTTTATTTGTGTGTGTGCGTGCTTGTGTAACCTCTCGTAATAGAGAGGTACTGTTGAAAGATGCAGCTGCTTAAGCAGAGAAAAAGCTGGCAAGTATTTAAACTATTTTTCTTCCCAAGGCAAAGCCTAAAACGTCCAAAAGAGGCAAACAAACAAACCAGCAGACCCCCTGTATAAAAAATTTGCATCAAAGACTACTTTATTGAGCTGTATGTTCCGTTGGAGTTTTGGGTTTTGGTTTTTTTTTCCTTTAAGTAAATGTATTGTGCAGTCATATGCTGTGCCCTTACAATTGCTTTCGTGTTTATCTTCTCTGTTTGATGGTGCCAACAGTGGGGATTGGGTGATAAGGAATGGTTCCTGCCGGCTACAGCAGCAACAAATTGTGACAGGGACATGTGTACAAGTCTGGAGATACTTGGAAGTCCTTTCTCACTGTGGAGATTTGTTGTACTGTCAAGTTAGTCTGCAAGTTATAATGAAGTACACTTGAGCGTAAAAGAGGAGAATTAAAACTGCAAAAAAACCTAATGCTGATAAAAATTTCATGCTGGTCAGTTCAGGTGTAAGATGTTTCCAAGGTGTTTAATGTAACTGTTGTTTAATATTTCAAATACCTGTTTGATTCTACACTAACAAGTAACAGATATGAATAAAAAGTATAGATTATTAAACTTTTTCATTCAATTGTGATAACGTTAACTGTTTTCTTATTCCACTTTGAAATAGAATCGTGATGTTATTTATTTATGTATTTATTTTAAAATCCTTATTCCCTGTTCCTACCTTCCCAGCCCACCATATGAAATGTTTAACTTGATCTGAAATGTAATGTTTGGGGCACTTGTAAGAAAAGCAGAAGAGAAGAGCTGGTTTTGCAAAACAAGAAAAAGAGTGATATCAAAGCACATCCGTGTGTCTTATATGAGATAGGTTAAGAATATGAAATAAATTAAATGGGATAGTTGTCAGAGGAAAAGACTGAATGCCCTGACCCCAGAATTGATGCTGATAGATTTACTTGGGAGAAGAGGAAAATCTGAGATATGATCTTGTTTGCTGGGTTCATGGCAGTTATTGCACCAACAACTTAGAAATTTGTGCTTTATTGCCAGGTAGATTTGTTGATACTGATGGTGACTTTAACCTACCTAAAGAATGAATCCATGTGAACCGAAACTTGAAATTTAGCAAATTTCCATTACTTGCAGTGCAAGTCTTTTGTCAGATGGGTGACAGGTACTAAGAACTGGTTCTCTCCATCAGTTGGGTCTGCTGCGACTGCGGTGAGCGTGAAGTTATTTCCCAATTGTTTCATGCTGTGTCGGGCATATGACATTAGGCAACACAGAATCTGCCTTCAGGAGCCATGACCCCCTCATCGGATACAGTAAACTCGGTTTGAATATGTTCCTTTGTAAATGGGAAGACCCACAGAGAGGCTCAGAGAGTTGGGGTCGTTCAGCCTGGAGAAGAGAAGGCTCCAGAGGGACCTTATAGCAGCCTTACAGTACCTAAAGGGGGTTACAGGAAAGATTGGGAAGGACTCTTTATCAGGGAGTAGAGCAATAGGATGAGGGGTAATGGTTTTAAACCGGAAGAGGGGAGATTTAGATTAGATGCCAGGAAGAAATTTTTCATTCTGAGGGTGGTGAGACATTGAAGCAGGCTGCCCAGAAAAGCTGTGGTTGCCCCATTCCTGGAGATGTTCAAGGCCAGGCTGGATGGGGCTTTGAGTGACCTGCTGTAGCGGAAGGTTCCCCTGCCCATGGCAGTGTGGCTGGAACTAGATGATCTTTAAGGTCCCTTCCAAATCTAATCATTCTGTGATTCTACATGGTTACACCCATGCTTCCTCAAGAGGCAGCTTTGCGGAGGAGTGTTTGCCATCTGTTCTGGTGTCTTGCTGTTTTCCAATATGAAAGGAAGGTCCTATTGAATAAACTTTCCTCTTGCACTTAATGGTTTGAATTTCTGTAGTTAATAGGGCCATCCACAGTGACAGAAGCTATTTTTCTCCTCAGGTACTGCGGCTGGGAACTGCAGTCACAGTCAGCTGCTTCAGTAAGGCATCTCTTCCCCACATAAACTCTGAGGCTTGTTACACTAGTGTATCTTAATGTGTCCAGTCATATTCTAGCTGGCTAGTGTAAGACATGTCATTTTACTATTCTGAATGTGCAAAGAAGCATCCAAATGCCACACTGGAATTATGGTGCAGTACTTCTTGCAGGGTGCTCTAAAGAGTCTGCTAGAAGGGTGTTTTCCTCTCCTCCTGCCAGATTTTTGTGCTCTATGATGCAAATCTCAAGGCTTCGAGGAAGTTGTGTGCTCATAAAAAGGCAGATTTGGCTCTTCACGTTAACTGGGAACTAGTCACTGCGCTTACTATTGTGAGGACGGGGAGAGAGGGAGGTTTTAGTATCAGTTTAAACTTTCCCAGTTTGTTTAATCATCATCCGCTCTGTGTGATATGGGCCCTTTTGAGTTCCACATCTCTGGCACACACTACTGCTGTATCAAAGAGAAATTATGAATGGAGTGAACTGGTTTTCTGCCACTTTAGAAACCATCAGAGTTTCTGCTTAACAGAACAACCAGGCTGACTGATGTAATACAATACTAACCACACAGCAGCCTAAAATAATTTCTGTTTGCACGGACAAGCCTGGTTTTGTTTGTTTGTTTTAGCATATAATCTAAACTTATTAAATAGAGAAAAATAACATTTTTAGAAATTACTTGCCTTCTAGGGAACCAACTAGGAATGGGTAGAGTTTAACTACTACCTCTCACCTTTCTAATGACAAGTCATTAATTTTCCTTTGATATTCCGTGCAAGTCTGTTCCAGTTCCCAAGACATATGCTGTCTGCCCTCAAGGGGGAAAGCAGTTAAGAATTACAAGGAGTATTATCCTTCATAGAAATAAGCAACCTGCTGAAGTAATAACCTGCTGTGTGCTCCTAAGTCTCTCTGTACGAATCAGGGCTTTAAACTGGTGGCTGATATACGAGGAATATGTAATCTTTGAGATTAACAAGACAGCTGCACTTGAGAGAGGGGGAATACATTTATTTTCGTGTTCTCTAACACTGACCTTCACGCAAGAAGATTCAACTTGAGTAACTGCATAAAGTGTTGCTGCAATCCTTGCGATAATACAGCTCTTTTGCTGAGATGGAGCTGGGTACAGGTTTATCTGAACATACTTTATCATGATGTAGTTCTAATAGTTCAGTCTCATTTCCTGAGATTTCTTTCTGAGACTTCTTCTATTGTAGAAATGGTCTGTTTAAATGAGTCTTGTTAAATATCTAACTGGGATAACTGTTCTCTATAATAATTTCTCAGGTTTTCTCTCAGTTAGATAAGTAAGCCTGGTGAAATGGTTTTTATGATGTTTTAATACCCCGTGGTATAGAAGCACGCCTGCTGTAGAGTAGCGTCTCATTTTTTGCCACTGAATTTCATGCAGACTGGTTTGGGAAGGGCTTGGGAACTCAATAATTCACTTTGAAGCACTGCTGTGGATCTGTGTTTCATGTCTGTCTGGACCCTGCAATTCAAACACTGTCGTCTTCATTAACCGCTGGACTGCCCTCAGTTAATTGTATACATGTGAAGAACAGCACATTTGATGAGACAGATGCATTGGAAACACACATCAAAGTATATGCTTTAATATGTAATTACAAATTTAACTAGTGAAAAAAAATTAGTGTTAATTAAGGAATCCATCAGTATTAAGAGTTCAGAATTTAAATTTCATGTTGTTTGGCTGCTAAATCTTTAAAAAAAGCCAGTAAAAATTGGATATCCCAAGGAATACACCTCAGAGAAAGTAAAAAGCTTACACATCCACCTCTATGTAACTGAGATATTTTTAATCCAGAGTGAGGAGTGGTGTGTCACAAAGCAGTGGAAACCCCTTTGCATTGTGTGCATTCATAAAGAGATGTTCATTAAAAATGCATTTTTAGTCACCACCTGTTATGTTTAATATGATGGGTGCTTCACTGCAGTATTGTATTATTTTTGTCATCCTTCTTTTCCAAAGTGCATTATTCATCACTTTGAACCATATGGGCAGAAATATATTCTGAACATCTGATTTCTGTACTGGCCATTCCCAGAGGAAAGACTCTAATGTCTATGCTTATGGCCAACCAGTGAAGCCTTTAGTGTCATCTTTTCATGAAGATTTCATTCCTTCTGCATACCAAAGATGCAATTAGGAGATTCACAGCTGTGATGCTACAAGGAGACAACAAGGGACCTGCACTTCATTAGGCAGCAAAGGCCTCTTTGCTCAAAGCAATAAATAAAAGCAACTATTTTTTGGAACAGAGTGAGCTTTCTGCAGGTCCTGTGTCCTACACCAACTCTGCTTTTCCCCATGGGTGGCACCTGGCAGTGGACACAGGTCAGGGCATATGAAGTGAAGTGTATGCTGGCACTCCTCCTTCCTGTGCTGGGAGTGACACCCTAGGGTGTCCCCTATCAGAATTTCACAGAAACTTGTAAAAAAACATTTGACTCCTCTGCCCCCACCCTTATAAAAATAAGAATGGAAAATGTCTTTTGAGTTTGCTTTCATTTCCTTTCCCTGACTGCTCCAAATACTCTCCAGCGTACAGGTATAACTGGGATGAGGAGCCTTGAGCACCCTGGCCTTTTTGTGACTGTGTGTCTCTCCTCTGCTTTAGAGATACGATGTTTGCACTGTGCTGTCTCCCATTTCTCTTTCATGACTGTAGCATGTCCAGTAACACTTGCATGAGTTGTACACACTGAGCTGAGCATGTGTATAGTGCACTCTGATATATTTTTTTTCTTTAGGGGGCAAGAGAATGAGTAAGTGGCAAAGTGTCCTTTTTTCCTTTTTTGTTTCTTTTAACTTTCTTTCAGTGTGGTGTCAAAGCTTTTATTTAACACGACCAGCGGGCAGGTTTCATTCTCATTCTTCTGCCCTTTGCCTGTATGAAAAACCTGCCATACAACCTGGTGTAATCAGCAGTCTGCTCACAGGAGGCCCTGAGTTTGGAACAGCAGGAGTTTTGGAGCTTGGGAGCTGAATGGTGTTGGCAGAGCTGTTGGAAGAAGTTTACTTAGTTCCTGCCCGCATTGTGCTGAGCCAATTTCAAAGGGGCTGCTGCCTCTACCTCGTGAGAATGACTTTCAGTCAAAATTCACAAGGAATCATGTATCTATTAATCTGAAACACAGCAAATGCTCCTTTTATTTTCAGTTGTGCCTGTTTCTGTATTGCCACTTACAAAGCAATGTCAGGGACTGCAGATGAGTTCCGGGGAAATACTGGTTTTTACTACCGTGTGTTAAAGTTCAGTAGAATATTTTGGAGACGTAGCAAATCTTCCATGTATTTCCACTGTCATTGGAAATTGCTTAGCTTGGATTGAAGATTAAATGCCTGATTTTTAGCACCTGGTATTTACCATGTGTCTTAATGTTATGAAGATAACAAATGTTGGCTTATGCTGAGATGTAGAGGAATGGTAAATTGGGTTGTGCTACTGAGGTGTAGAAGCATTGAGACTTTCATTCAGGTACTGTATTATAACTCGTAAAATCATAGAATGGTTACAGTTAGAAGGGACCTTGAAGATCATCTCATTCCAACAGTCCTGCTAGATTTTCTCTGAATATTTCCTCCAGGTAATAAGCATCTGGTCCTCCTTCTGAAGTTAGTGGGAGCTGCATGTTTCCTGAGTGCTGAAACCATTATTTCAGATGCTCAGCTTCAAACCTGCAGTAATAGTTCACATTTGGAAGAGCACAAATCGTTTCACTGCGGCATTTCTTTTTGGTGAGTGACTGTGCTAATTCCCATAGAGCTCCAGTTTCTGATCGGCCATTCGTCACTCAACCAGTTCGTGATGCTCCCAGCAAAAAACAGATTTGTTGAAGTAACTCAATGCCTCCACCAAAGTGTGTTTAAACAATGATGCAGGGCCATTTTTAATAAGTCATGTGAAAAGCTGCATGGAAACCAGAACAAAAGCGTCCTTCCTCCAGCACTTAACATTGTCAATGCTTTGGGGTTTGCAGCAGACCTAGCATTGCTCCTTTCCCTGTTGTACGGCTTGATCTCCTTGCCAAGGTTTTGTGCTTTACTGAGGTGAAGGGTGTAAACACTCTCTGCTGATCACATATTTCTTGTGCTGCCTTTCTCTGATTGTAGTGCCTCTTACAATTTCCTCTGAGGCTGCTTCTAGGAGTCAGACGTCTTGCAGACCACCGAGGAGGTTGGACTACCGAGGAGCTTCAACGTGCTTTGAACACTGCTAGGCTTAGATCTGCTGCTTAGGAGTTGCAACAAAAATACAAACTTTTATGTAACCTTTATCTTTTAAAGTTCTAGTCGTCTTTGTTTTTACAGAGTAGCCCCAAATGTGCTAGACCGGAGGAGGTGTTACTGCTCTCTGCAGCCTGAGGCTTGAATGGCTCTTGCTTGGAGCATATTTCTGGGGATTTACCTTCCCCTCCTCTGCTTTCAGCAGACTGAGAGGCCAGCCCATCACGGGGGCACTGCTCTTGTTTTGTGATCTTGTTGATAGGGAATGCAAGTCACTTGATATGTCGTATTAAATTTCCCTCGATTATGTTGCTTAAATAGTAAACCTGAGCTCTGCTGATGTAGGTAAGGGATAGGACCCACATGTTGAGGCAGCTTGGAAATTGCCCAGAAACAATTGCTACCTTCATCGCCATTAAAGGGCACCCAAGATTAAGAAGTATAATTGAAAAATGACACTAGTAATGAAAAAGATTTTTGGTAGTGTGTATAGTGTGTAAGCTTTTTCTGCCTGTAGCTGGAGCAGATCCTCGTGTTTGGGGACTCTTGCTGGTTTTGAACCTGTTGTGACTGTTTTGTAAGCTTTTCCTCAGTGAATATAAGGTCTTGAAAATCACTTTTTCTTTCAGTTACAGGTGAGGCTTTTTTATAAGCACATGATAGATGAGATTCACTTTCAGGAAAACACTTAACATTGCAGCTTAAGAAGAAATTGTATTTTGTTGACATTGAAAATCCAATGGTCAGAAGCCTTAAAACTGGCATAGCAGGAGTATTAGAAGTTAATCTCTCTTCACTGTTAATAATAGCACAGTGACAGAGCTTACCTCTGTTTCTGTGACAGATGGCATAAAGAAGGGATCTTCTAGGATGCAACTGCACCCTATACATCTTTACTTACAATATCATGGGTATTCCTAGGGTGTTGTACGCATTAAGTGTGCCTTGACTACCGGTGAGTACTGATAAAGAAAAGTAGAAAATGAGGAAAGTCGTCTTTAAAAATGCACATCAATTATTTGACAGGGTTTTCTGTATCAGAAGCTCGCCGTTGCTGCTTAACTCTGCTTAAGCTGTCTGCTAGGGCTGTTGTGAAAGAGAATTCTTAAATTGAGGTCTGCGGTATGAGATGGAGGAGCAAGAAGGGTAAAGCTCTGCTGAGTTTTAATTAATGTTAACAGTTATGAGTTATCTGCAAGATTCACAGTAGATTACACAAATTGCATTAAGCAGAGTTAATCAGTCATTTTAGATACTTAAAGGAGCCCTGTTAAAGTCTGGCAAGACAAAATTCTTCTTGAGAGTGTTTGCATGTGCAAATATGCATATGTGTGTGAATGCATAGCCTGGATTACCATTGATAAGTAAATTTTGCCTAGCAGCAGGACAGAGGGCCATTGACTATTTCCTCTTCTGTGTATAGGTGAAATTGTGAAAGTGTTGGAAATTACTTTTTCTAGGTGTGGGGTTGTTTTGGTTTGGTTTTATTTTGTTTTGGGGTGGGTTTTTTGTTTGTTTGTTTGGTTTTTTGTTTTTGTCATAGCTGTCTGTCGTCTTGAATGTGAAATATTTCCCCTGCTGTGCAGTTGCAACAGTGAAGAGATCTTTGTTATTCTGTGAAATTAGCTGCTGCTTGAATTGTGGACTCACTGAGGCTTGGTGGGTTTTCACTGTTAATTTTTAATGGTTTTCTTGCGTATGTGTGAAATACAGTGTGGAACGTGACTGGGTTTTGTAAGTGTGTAGAGGATGAATCTGTCATAAGAGAGGATTCAATGATTGCAGATATAAAATCTTAATGTAGCACAGCACCTTGTGTTGTGGTTTTCCATACTTGTTCAAAATATATGAGTTTTCACTTAATCTTTTTTTTTTATATATATAAAGACGTGTTGGAGCAATTATTTTTTTGTGTAACTACTTAGACTCAAAATACCTCAACTGAAGTTTCCTGATACTGAAAGACTAACCTTAAATTTTATCAAGGACACAGTGTCACACCTTTTCTTTTGCAGACTTCTCAATGTTGTGTGTTTAAGAAGGCAGATTGTTGTGTGATGTGGGTAAAACTCCTAGTGCACTTGCTGCTGAGCTGTGGGGCTCAGAACGTTTAAAAGTGGGACAGTCTTATGTGTAACAAATGTAGTGGAGCTTCCAGGAGGATTTTGATTGTCCCATGTTTGAGCAGGTACAGTAATTCCAGCGTAATAGTGGGGAGAAGTAGCAGAAACTTTATATATACATAGAATCATAGATTGGTTAGAGTTGGAAGTGACCTTAAAGATCATCAAGTTCCAACCTCCCACTAGAGCAGGTTGCTCAAAGCCCTATCCAGCCTGGCCTTAAACACTTCCAGGGATGAGGCATCCACAGCTTCTCTGGGCAACCTATTCCAGTGCTTCACCACTCTCACAGTAAAGAATTTCTTTCTAGTACCTAATCTAAATTTCCCCTCTTCCAATTTAAAGCTGTTACCCCTTATCGTGTCACTACACTTCCTGACAGAGTCCCTCTCCAGTTCTCCTGTAGGTTCCCTTCAGATAGTGGAAGGCTGCTATAAGGTCTCCCTGGAGCTTTCTCTTCTCCAGGCTGAACAAGCCCAGCTCCCTCACCCTGTCTTCATAGGAGAGGTTCTCCATCCCTCTGATCATATTTGTGGCCCTCTGTTGGACCTGTTCCAACAGTTCCATGTCCTTTCTGTGTTGAGGACTCCAGAGCTGGACACGGTACTCCAGGTGGGGTCTCATGAGAGCAGAGTAGAGGGGTAGAATCACCTCCCATGACCCGCTGGCTGCTCTTCTTTTGATGCAGCCCGGGATGCGGTTGGCTTTCTGGGCTGCCGGTGCAGACTGATGGCTAGTGTTGAGCTTCTCTGTAATGTAAGTCTGTGTGTGTGTGTGTGTGTGTACCTATGTATGAAGATGATCTGTGGGCTGGAGCACCTCTTCTGTGAGGACAGGCTGAGTTGGTGTTGTTCACGTGGGAGAAGAGAAGGCTTTGGGGAGACATAATAGACCCTTGCAGTACCTAAAGGGGGCATACAGGAGAGATGGGGAGGGACCCTTTATTAGGGAGTGTAGCAATAGGATGAGGGGTAACATTTCTAAACTGAAAGAGGGTAGATTTAGATTAGATATTAGGAAGAAATTCTTTACTATGTGGGTGTTGAGACACTGGAACAGGTTGCAACATCCCTTTTTTGTCATGGTAGCTCCAGGCTGGCAGTTTACTAAGGGATCTGATGCCAATGAAAGGTCTCCTTGGAGTGGGACCGAGGAGGAGGCTCCTCTGTTGCCTCCTCAGTGGCTGCAAGTTGGGAAAACCGTGGAGTCTGTTCCTGGCAGCCTGAGCTGGCTTTGCTAAGGTGCAAATTACTGGCAGTAAACTCTGTGAATAGGTGAATGACTGTCTCCTCCCTGTAGGTAGCTGTTCCCTCCTGCTGTTCCTTTCCCTGCCCTCTCCCATTTTATTTGCTATTGCTTTTTACCACTGATAGTTTGCATGATCTCTTTTTTCCTCCTTGCCTTCCCTTTCTTTTCTTTCCTTCCCCCCTTTCATTATTCTCAAGGGCAGCACAGTGCTAATGGTAAAACTGGTGACTGACACAGTAAATGCTGGGAGTGTTTTCACCCTTTCACAAAGGTGCTTGGGTTACACACACACACACACAACACACCATAAGCACCACGTGAAATTTACTGCAGCTTTTCCAGCTGCCCAGTGCAAGAAGCATTGATGGGCCTTTGGAATCCCCTTGCATATTACCTGCCTGGGGCAATCTGCTGGCTAGAAGGAGAAATACCACTTGCCACTGTATGTGGAAGAACCATCTGGTCTGACTTGAAGCTTTTCCCTTTACCCACCTTAAGAAAAAATTTGCAGAATAACTGGAAGGCTCATAACATTAACCTGCAATGATACCTGTGTTGAAGTTTGCTAGGAGTATTAGACACCTGAACTGTGAGAACTGAGTCTCTACATCAGCGGTATTTGAATTTTTTGTGCCCCTGGTAACTGGTTGGTAACAAAAGCTTTCCTGCAAGAGAGAGCTGTCAGTGATGAGAAGGTCAGTTTTTTGGAGGAGATGGATGAGAAAGCAGGTAAGTAGCATGCATGAGCTCCTTTGTTTTTGTTTTAACCTACAGACATTATCAATAAAACCTTTACCTCCATGTACTTTCCCAACCACCTCATTTATCCCATGGCATCTAACTGTCCAGTCAGCCATCCTTGAAGGCTGGGATAGCTTCTCCTGCTGCCCTCTCTGTCAGACCATCTGAAAGTTTCCCTCTTCTGTAAATCCAGCACAGACTTTTTCCATGGTTGTCTGCAAATGCTGCGAGGACCACTCTCATGCCTGTGCTTCTGTCCTTTGTTCAAGTTAGATAATAAACTGATGGCATGGTGGCTGTTTGTGTGCTTTCTGAAACACAGGTTTGTTGGTCAATACTAAGTTGCCCATAAGCTGCCCAAGCACAAGAAGTTTTAAGCTTGTTGGGAAATCATGGTTAAAAATCTTTAAATAAGCTTTTGGAAATTAATCAGTTTAAATTAGACATGATTAATTGTTTTATTTTTCCCCTCACATTTATATACATGTTAGGAAGGTGGAGGGAGAGAGTGAGACGAGTGCCAACAGACCAGTTGCTTACTCCTCTCTCTCTCTGGTGTTCCTCAAGCACTGTTACAACCCTTTTCTTCACTGGGAGAAAAAAATTGTCTTGGAATTACAGTTTTTTCTCAATTTAGACTGAAAGATTTTCACGCATTTCAAAATGAGTGTTAACCAATAACCTACACGTTATGTCCCATAAAATCCCTGTTGGTCATCCCTGCCTGAATGCTGGCCGTGTATTTGCCATTCCTCAGTTTCTAGGTGTCTTTTTCTGCATTTCTCCAGTACCATCCATTCAAGTTTCTCAGAATGGTTTACCAATGTAACATGACTTAAATCATGTTTGTTCAGGGAGTAATACCATGGAAAGACTGAGCACGTTTGTGCTTGTTTCTAAGCATTTAACTACCTTACATTTGAGCAGCTCTGAGAGTGTTTGGATGCAGTGAAGGCAAGGCACGGCACCTTTCTCTAACAGCCAGAAATACTTCTCTCTGAGCTGACCCCTTGGCGATCAAGAGGGCTACTGGGACAGTAGGGTGTTAGTCAGCATTAATAAGAGTAGCAGGGGTGAAGTGGCTTGGTTCTTTGGGGGACTGAGGGGTAGATTGACAATAAACAATTAGTGAGTTCCTGCTTCGAGCAGGACGCAGGAGTATCAGGTTAGTAACAGCCAACCCCAATGTTTGTTTTACTTCTGTAGCCCTTAGTCACTGGTGAAACTTGACTCCTACATTCACATTAAACTTGATCGAATCTGCTAAGCTGTCTGTTTGCTACTAAAATATTGTTCATAACAAGGAATTCATTAGAAATCCTGAAAGCATCCCATTCTTGTGTGTGTCCCCTCCCTGCTTCAGTATTTCATTCTTTTTTTCCTAGTTCCACATATTTTTTTTCTTACTTAAACTTTGATGGCTTTGATCTGACTTTTTAATATTTGTACTAGAGGACTTCAAAATGGTTCTTGTCACACATGCCCCTGAGCGCTTCTGGGATTGACAGTTCATTTTACAGAGTTTTCCCCAAGATGCCTAATTCTTTCTAAAGCAAGATTTATACTAATAAATGACTAGATGACACTGGCAAAAGTGCAAAACGTGTATATTTATGCTACATAGTTTCTCCTCGTTATTCATCTTTAATAAAGCAGTATTGCTACGATGTGTACCTGGTATTCCTACATCTTCCCAGCTCCTTTGTATTCCTGTACTTTAGGTTGCTGTTGTTCAGGTGTTGCATTATGATTATCACTCCAGTGGTTGGCTGCTGCTTTGGAGTTCTTGGTGCTTTTTCAGATCCTGGGGCTTGTATTGCAGTGTGGAAGCTGCATGCAGATCTCTAGCTCTGAACCCCTAAATAAGCCCCACAACCCACCACGTGCTTGCCTTGGGCTAATTGGTTTTGTGCTTCTTTATGGCAGTATAGAAGTTGTATTAATGAACTCAGTGTATTTTATGAGAACTGGTGTCATGTGCCCACTTGGCTCTTTACTGTGTCTGTTACATCTAAATCCCCAAGTTTTAGAAATACTTGTAATAATAGAAATAGTAGAAAGCACGTCTTATGCATAGTTTTCTTAGAAATGGTGTTATTGGGTTGGTGTTTGTTTCTTGATAGGAAGCTGTATTTTAATATTGTAAATTTTTTCACTCCAGTGAACAAGGGCAGCGGAGCAGAGTTTATACCTCGGAGTGCTGCATGGCTAATGGACTTTATCAGGCATTAGAAGCTGGAATATAGTTGTTCAGTTGGGGAGTTTGATATGAAAACTCTTGGCTTTATTATCCCAACAAAATATGCTCAAACTGCATATGGGAAAACTTGACTTCCTTGAGTGTGCTTGGTGCGGAGTTTCAGAGGATTCGGAAATCTATTCCGGCCTGTGCTGTTTCTTTTGAATGTGTGTTAGGCTAAATTATTATGGTCCATGGAGACCACCGTAGATTAGCTGGAAGTGTGTTGAACAGATGGATTGCATTTTAGCTGGTTATATTTGTAATGCCAAGTGACAGGCCTTTAATGCAGCACGTTTTGTATTCTCTGTTACTGCACAAACCACCCCAGGACAAGTCTAAGGTGAAATAAAATAGAAGTCAAGAGTAATTTGTCTGGAAACTGTTACAAACATGTGAAGTCACTTGCACATGATTTGATGAGAGAAGTTGAGGATAAATCAATAGGCTTTTTATTTTCAGCAAAGTTGGTAAATTAGTCAAAGGTGCTGCTGGCAATAAAAGCAGGAGAGTGCAGTGCTCTGCAATTGGATTTTCTCCTCTCTGGGGTCAAATCAACATTGCCACCAGGCACAACCAGAGAGCTGGATGTTGTATTCACATAAGTGATTCATCTTGGGGTCAGTGAAACTAGGGTAGGAAATCTGCTGCTACATACCCTTTGAACATTTCATAAGTAAATGTACAAATTTTTTATTTAGTTTGATTTTTAAAAAAAAAAAAATCTTTCCGCTGCAACTGCTGTCACGTGAGGATTCCACTGGGTTAGAAGTAAAACTGTGTCCTAAAATACCTTTTACTTTTTTTATTAAAAAAATACCTTTATTTAAACGTAGGTGTATTTTGTTATGTGATGTGAACAATGTGCACTATAAACAATGAATTGATCTGAAACCAAATGTTTTTATCAGGTCTTGCCTTGCTCTCTGCTGTTGGGGGTGATTTAGTTCTGTGCCATCCTGGAGCAGTTCATTTAACCGGTTCATAAAGCGGCAAGAGCACACACAGTGGATCACAATATAACCATGGAATCTTGGTTTTATTTCCTTCCCTCTGTTCCTTGTTACTATTTTTTCCATCAGCCTACTGATACAGGCTGCCTATATATTTCAAGCTCTCTGTTCCAGGGATGTCTCACTGTGTATTTGTGCAGCTTGCAGCAGATGAGGTTTTGCCCTGGCTGGGGCCTGTGCATTTTTCTAATATAAATAACAAAACCTGAGTCGTAATAATGAATCGGGTGGATGATTTCGCCTGGGCACCTTCTAGTTTGTTTTTATATATGTGCTACTCTATTAGTGCCATACAAATCGCATATCTGTGATTATTTATTTATTTATTTTAATAAAACCTGGTTTTATACAGTGTATTTCTACACTGAGTATATTTCTGTTGTTTGGTGGGTTATCTGCACCCTGCACAGGCTGAGCAGGGCTAAGACTAGGTATGATTCCTTCACATCCCCTCCCACTGAGATTCCAGTCTACGATTGTCAGAACTGATTATTTTCAGCAGATGAAGCAACAGTTATTTTAGTGGCTTTTGGGTTTCCACTTGAAGGGTCTGTAGGAGCGTGCTTTGTAATTTGCTGGGTTTTGGGAGGGGGGGGAAAAATCCATTTAAAAACAGCTAATCCCCTCGTCCGTCACATAACGAATACAATTGTTGCAGAGATGAGCAAAGCTCTTAATCGAATTTTGTCATGTATATAATGTGTTGGCAGGGAAACAGTGAGTACTGAGTCACACGCATAGTGTCATCAGGTGTGCTTGTGTGGTAAGATGTACATGGAAAACATCTCGATAAAAGATCTGTTTGTGTTTCACTTCCTTGTCATTCCCCTGCAACTACTTGTTTCATCTTGTCTAATCTTTTGTGGGACCCTGTTACACATTTTGCAGCATCTTGCTATAAATTATTTCCCTGACACTGTTACTAATTCCTCAGATAATTACAGCAAAATGAAAAGAAAAAAATCCAAACCAAAACAAAAAGCCCACAACTTCAAAAAATAGTTTATATGTATATGTTGGAAGACAAATGTTGCTTTGTTTTCTTTTGAAACATAACCTCCTTGTTGTAGGCTGCAGAATAGCTTGTTTTCACTATATTAAAGCAAAACTGGAAAACTTTAAAAACCCTGTATTTAAAGAACAACCTCTGTCTCTCAATTTGCTGTTTGGAATATGTTTCAACGTTAAAATTTGTTCATTAACCTGAGTGTTCACTCTTTCTTACAGTTCTGATTCCAGAAAAGCTTGAGTTGGGTTGTCTTTTGGACTCGGAGTGCACTTTGCCTGGGAAATGCAGGTTGCAGCCTGACTGTGGCAGCATCCAAAGGGACATTAAGCTGTGTGGGGACAAAGCTGCCACCCCATCCTGCTGCTGGGAGCCTCTCAGCTGGTGCAGATGGCCACTAACTCCTGCTGAGACCTTATCTAAGCACATAGTGTCTCCCTCACCAAATGTTTACCACTCCAAGGGTGTTGGTGAACTCAGATCCATACTGAGGTGGAGGGAGAATGATATTGGCTGTGCTGCACGGTGGGGCTCTGCTGAGTTTCCCTGCTCCCTTGGCCTGAGTTGCGGTTGAAATCTAAGCCAGATTCCCTGGCGAGGCAGTGTTTGCTCTTGCTGGCGTAGCTAAAGCTGGTGGTGCTTTTTCTTCACGGGCATTTTAAGTAGGAAAGCACCATTTGGCTTCCAGTCAGCTGGGCAATTAGCATTTTATAGCCAAGCAATATACTTAAATGGAATTGCTTGGCTTGAGCATTGAATTACAATGGCCGGTAGACTGCTGCCCTCCCTACATAATTTATTTAGTACTCGCTTCTTGTTTAGGATTCAGGCAGAGGTTAATTTAATTCTGCATGAGGAGCTAGTAGTTAACTCCATGTTAATGCTGTGCTGTATTGCAGTGCAGGGGAAAGTTTTTGTGTAGAGCTTGTGTTTGCCTGGTCTCTCAGCCGTGGAAAGGACAATTTTGCCTATTCCTTTCTGAGTGATGCATTGTTTGCAAGAGCTGTTGACATGCTTACAATGGCACCTAAAAATACAGCCAAGAATAATACCTTAAGACCATTTCATTCCATGCTGTTGCATGTGTGTTTTTAAGAAGAAAACATGTATTGAAGTGTAGTATGGACCAAGGAGACTTTGTTCCTACAAAATTGCAAGGGGCCCGGTTACCCTGTTACAGGTAAATAAAATGTTAATATGTGACCATGGTGACTTGAGACTGAGAGCTGCCACCACACCTCTTCAGATGGTCTGGGGCAGAGAACAAACATCCGCTGTGTGTGATCTCGGAAGGATAAAAAGAGTACATAAAGTGTGTCTCAGCACTCCAGAAATGAATCAGAAACTTAGATGGAGGGAATGAATACGTTCGTGCTCTTAGTAAGCCTAAGCACTTCACTCTGTGCTTAGAACTTTATCCTGAATCTTGTACGTGTCTTGATTTTTCCTAAAATCCTTGACTGCTGGAGTCAGTGTGGGGGAATTTTGCCCTTTTTTTTTCTTAAGCTCCTTTCTGTACAAAGTGATTGCAAAGAGCTTGTGAATATAAGTGTGCAGCAAGGGCTTAGTTGCTGGAAGGCTGCTAATAAGAGCTCAGCATTTATTTATTTATATTTAACCTCATGATTTCTAGGCAACTTAATAATGGTTTTGAATCCTTGAGTGCTCCAGGACTGGTGCTTTCAGCCAAACCAGGCTTAGGCAGTCCACCTCTTGTTGCTCAGGTGTTGTCTCAGCCTGCTTCAGGCTCCGTATCTCTGCAGGTCAGCACAGCAGAGGCAGTGAGCAAGGACTGAACACCCAGTTCCACCCTCCCTCCCTTCAAAAGCCTCCCTCTCCAAACGGGGCCACTTAACTCTGTGCCCAGAAGCCTTTTTGGGCTTTATCTACTCAGTCTGGGGATCTGGTTCAAGTAGTGTAGGTCTTGGCCGCTGGTGTTTGTATATTGTGATAGTAGTGTTAACTTGCTAACTAGAGGCATCCATTCTTGCAGTCATTACTGCTGTCAAAAGAGCTGAGATTTTGGACAAACCTCTTCAAGCTTACAATAGTACCGATCTTTGGCAGAGGAGCATTTCAGACACCTACAGATGACGGATGGGGATTTGTTTTGAATTGGATTCCTTAAATAACACTTTGATACCAATATTATTTTTTCATGGAAATCTCATTAGTGACAATTAAAAAAAAAAAAAAAAGAAAAAAGGGGGGGGGGGAGTGGCAAACACTACTGTGAGGGAGGTAATTCCTGATTTGCAGTAGCTGGCCTCCGAGTTGGTTAATGGTCTAGGTGTAAAGCCAGCAGCTCAGACCCTAATTGTTCTCATAATCAGGGAAATTGTTACCATATGTTGTTGCTGTAACCTTTGTTGTTTTAACCAAGCTTTAGTTGTGCTGTAAAACTGATTAAAAGGTTTCTCACAGGAGGAATTAGGGTTTTTGCTTGTACGATCGCTCTCCAGAATACTGTGAGTTTTGTGGGCTATTTAAAGTGTTTGAAAACCTTGCTTTGCTCTCCAGCAACTCCTGCCCTGGCATGCTGCTCCGAGCCGTGCTGATCCCCTGAGGAAGAAGGGCACATCCATGCCATTTCTGCTGCTGCTGCGTTTGATTCCAAGCAACACCCTTTCTTATAATACAATAAACATCTCCCCACAAGGGCAGAAAGTTCATTTTATCTCCCATTTCTTTTGCTGGCTGGGTTTAGGCGGCATTTCTGCTTTAACCCGGTGTCCAGTGGAACTGATGGGGTCTGTGGAGCCCTTTGATGCTCAGTGCCAGCTGAGAGGCTCAGGCAGCACGGCTCCCTTGCCTGAAGGCCAAGCTTGACTTTGCAGGGGCTTTGGAGTGGGACGGTGAGATGTGAGTGGAACAGAGAGCTGAGGCAATACATTTTATTTGTCAGCCTGTGTTGCCGCTGCTTCAGATAAGGAAAACAAGACAAGCAGATGCAGCTGACAAGCAGGTAGAAGTTGAAGAGCACCTGCTTTGCTGTTAGGAGAGGGAACTTCGGTTGTATTTCCAGGTGTGGGATTTTCAGCAATGGACCTGGGACACGGTCACATTGTCCTAGCTACTGAGTCACTCACTGGGTGTCAGCAGAACCTTGCTAACTTTCTGCGTGTGTAGCCCAGACAAAATCTGAGCTAAATTCATCAGTGTCAGCGTAAAAGCTTTTCAGTTGACACACTTTATCTCACACTTGTAGCTGTGTGAGCTGTGTGGTTCACTGGGACATCTCTTTTAACAGAGGATAGTTTATTAAACTCAAGTCACTTTGGTTCTGTGTCTCACTTTCCTTCCCTTGAAAAGGAGAGTAATGACGTTGACCTTCCTGACATCTACAGTGCTGACATCTACAGTGAGCTGCACTGCGCATTGTCTAGGTGTTATCATCTCAAGCACCAGTCTCAAGGTGAAGGCCTTCAGAATAAAGATCGTTATCTGGTTAAATAACAGTATAAAAATAAACAGGGCAGAGTATCACCTCTTGCAACAACTTGAATCTTTCAATCTGAATTAAGAAATCACTCTTCGCCAGCTCGGTGCCGTTTCCGCTTGTGTTCAGTGACTGTCGGATTCGTGCCAGAAAATACTCAGTTCAGGCAGCTCCGAGGGCTGTTCAGTCCTGGTTACGTTGGATGGTACATACTCAAATAATTTTACAGAAGGAGCTCATGGGAGTGTTAACGGTAAAGGTTAGCTGTAATGTCTTTTGTGTCTGGCAGTTAAATAGCTAGCGATCTCATGATTACACAAAGACAACGCAAATTCCTGATGCATTCCTGCCTCACTGCTGCTCCACACGCTGGGGGACTGGAAGCACAATTCCTTTTTTTTTTTTTTTTTTGCCATGGAAATTGCTGGTTAAAGATGAATACTTTGGTATATGCAAATTCAGATTATTTTCCTTTTGTTTTTGTTTAAAGCCTCATTGCCATGCTGGGTTATCATAGCAGATATTGCAGTCCAGCCATGTGCTGTTCAAGCCAATAGATTTTGCAGCTGTTTTGGTAACAGGTGCAAACAAACCTTTGTTTAGTGTGGCTCAAATGCAGGAACTATAAAATGCATTTGGCTAATGACTTGGCCAATGCTTGGTCCACATTAGCCAAAATTCACATGGCATAAAGGTCGGTGCAGCCTTCTTTCTCAACAGCACCAGAAACCTCACCAGCTGTGTCAGTTAAGTATTTCTACTTAATCCAAAAGAGAAGCTGCTGAGGAGTGTATTTTGGGTATGGATCAGAGTTTAAAAAAAAAAAAAGTATTATGTCCAAAACATTTTTATTTTTATTTTTTTTTAGACACTCCACTCTGATTACTTATCAAATGCTACAGGCTCACTGAAGTATTTCCTCTTTCAATCAGGCTTAATTTTCCTCCTGTGGTAAATTTGAAAGGAGAGAAATAACAATGAGGTAATTTGGAGAGGAAGTGTTTGGGCGAATGGGCGATTGTTTTGGGAAATACTTTCTGGGCTGCAGTCCTTTTTTTCCCTGGCTCCAAGTGCTCTGCCAGGACCAGTGCCTGTGTCCTTCTGGTGGCCTAGAGGTGGGCTGGGAAATGGAGAGAAGCAGGGAAAAGCTGCCTGCCAAACATTTGGTAGAGTTGTATGTGCGAACCTTTTGTTTCCTGAATTCCAGCACAGTGCTTTAATCGCACAACCGTTTTCCTCCCAGGCTTTTTATGCGAAACAAATACTTGCCTGCAAAATGTTTTATATGGATCATCACAAGTGAGTGCTGGTAACTGCAGGTTGAAGCTAACGAGTGTACTCCTGTGCTCTGTGCATTACTGAGGTGTGCAGCTGAATGTATTACCATGCAGAGTCCCCTTTGCGTGTATTTATTTTTCCACCTTTGAGAGGGTAGATTTAGATATTAGGAAGAAATTTTTTGGTATGAGAGTGGTGAGACACTGGCACAGGTCGCCCGGAGAGGTGATAGGTGCCCCGTCCCTGGAAGTGTTCAAGGCCAGGCTGGATGGGGCTTTGAGCAACTTGGTCTAGTGAGAGGTGTCCCTGTCTATGGCGGGGGGGTTGGAACTAGATGATCTTTAAGGTCCCTTCCAACTCTAACCATTCTATGATTTTGTCTGTCCCAGGGCTTGTAGTCTTTCCTGTCCCTTAAGCCCATTCTATGATTTCAGAGTAGCTTCAGGCAACTGCCGTTAAATATTGAATCTGACCAAACAACGTACCTCCCTTCCCTCATCTCCCCCCAAACTAAAATGACCTTTAAACATACTTACATCTGTTTTACTCCCCATTAAAAACAGTGCAAACAAATCTAGAACCTGATATCCAGTTTCTTTCAGCACTGCAAGGTGTCTGTTCAATAGCTTTTCTCCACACCCGCTTCCCCAGCTCATCATTAAAATCTCAGACACATGAAATAATTTGACTAATTATTTGAATTACTCAAACTTCACAGAATGGCTTAGGTACCTTTGAACCCACTGCATTTGTACGCCCTGAAACATGACAGCAGCTGTATGTTGAACATCAAATGAATACAGGTCATGCCTGGGGTATCCAACTGACTGATGGGTGTGCCTGGCATGGCCATGCATTTATCCTGATTAGTGCCATGGGACCCTTTAAGTTCCATATTAGCCGTTGTTAAAAGAGGCAATTAGTCTATGTTAGCTGTGCAACCTGATGCCATCTTCAAATACTGATTTCTCTCTCAAGTGGGGCTTCCTTTTGTGACCTCTGACCTGCTAGTATGTTAAAAGCTTTGTAATTGATGGAGCTCTGTATTCTTTGTGGTATAATTGATTGGAATTCCTTCACACTGAACTTTGCTTGTTACTCTCTTTTGTTTAGGAGGTCCTCCAGCAGCTGATTGTAATGAATTTACCAAATGTTTTGATGATTGGCAAAGATCCTCTTTCTGGTGAGTAGTTTGTTGAGTTCTTTACCTCCCTCCTCTGAAATGCTAAGTAAAATTTGTATTTTAAATTTTCTCAAGTAACAAACATGCTTTTAAATAAACCGTATATATTTCTAGCCAAACTACAAATATTTGAGTACCTCTGAGTCTCAGAGTTCAATGTATATTGTGTCTAATATTAATATTTGTACTTAAAGGTATATAAATATAATTGAGATGTGTGTACATGTCATATACATGAGATAGTGAGTTAGTTCTTGCCAAAGCCAGAGCAGCAACTGTTTGTTTGAAAGCAATGTCTCCTCATTCCTTGATGCAAGTGACCCATTCTCCTTCTGCCACAGGAGAACTATTTGTCCTCTAGGTTTTCTGTCCTGTGTGCTTGTATAATCAGGTCCGTTGTGGCAACGTGTACACACCAGAAAAGTCTTGTGGAATTGCCCTAAAGTGTGAAGGAAGTGTTGCAAATGAAGTGTGGGAAGATAAATATGTGAGGATGGGGAGAAAATGTACATATGACAAATTGGGAGAGGTGAGGAAGAGAATGGACAAGGAGAAAAACAGCTGTCTAGGCAAGGGCATCTGTCACATGAGATGTCACATCAAAAGTGACCTGGAAGCCAATGAGCTCATTGTCCAGAGTCCAGTGTCTTTGGTGAGACAAAATCAAAGCTGTTTAGCCTGAAAATGAAGTTGACTTCTCCTTAGAAACACATTTCTGAAGTGAAAGGTTTTGTTGCTGTGGTTTTTACTTTTTTGTATGCATGTTCTGTCTCTGCCTTAGCCCTGTGCCAGTGCAAAGGAGAATGTGTTTGTTTTTACCAAAGAAGGAAAACTGGATGAACCCTGTCAGCAGCGATGGGGAATGACATGGCCATCAGCATCTCCAGAGCAAACAAATGGAAGAAAGCTTGGCAGTAGACTTTATTTTGCTGCCCTTAGCAGCAGTAGTGTGTGTATGTGAATAAAAAGAATTTATAGCAGAAAAGAATATTAAGTTACAGATGTTGGATCACTGAAACTCATAGTCTCGGCACTTCTGCAGTAAAATCAAGCTGAGGGCAAGGCATCCACTTCTTCAGCAGGCAGATTAAAGTCTGCAATGTCAGTCTTAATTCTCCTGTACAGGCTACTGTTATGGGTAAAGGAGAAAACAGAAATACAAGAGCTGTTGCTTTTCTCAGTCACATGGGCAATGGACAGAGCCTGGGCTGGTAGCATCAAGAATGCTAGTGAATAGAGATGTTTGGGCCACAAGGCTGTGTCTCTGCTGGCTAAGTGTCAATGGGAAAGGCTGGCTGGTTTCTTGTCATGGCCATTCCTGCGTGACAGCTGGCAGGAGACTCATAACGCAGTAACCGCAGCGTTGGTGCATGGGGAAGCTGCACACTTGAAAACTTTTCCATATTTAGCTACAATTTCCCCATCATTGACCTGCTCTTTTATGTCAGCACCTTAGTCGTTCTTTTTTTGAATAGAGTACCTGATGTGTCTCTTGTAGGAAAGAAACCAGTCATCCATATGTTCCCATCTTTCAGCTCCTTTTATTACGACCAGCAATTTTGCTTCACTTTCTGACATCTTTTAAAATGTGGTGGTTGGTTTGGTTTGGTTTTTGTTTTGTTTGTTTATGTGGTCTTTTAATTTTATTTTTTTTTAATCTATGGCTGACATTTTTGGCATTACCCAGAACATGAGAAGAGGTGATAAAGAATGCAAAAATGTAACTTCTGAATGTCTAAAATTGATGGGGTATGTGTGTATAAAAAATAAGAAGTTCATGTTTAGCCATATTATACAATGGCTTTGAGAACCAGTCCTGGTTTAGACATTATGGAGGACAATGGTGAACAAAGAAAAACTTGAGATGTACTTGCTCCATCCAAAGAATGTATTCAAGAAGCAGAAGGTCTGAGGGATAGGGTTTCAAGAGAAGCTCATCTTAATCTTACCCTTAGGTAGGTGACCACTGGTAAGATGCGCTGAAGGAAATGGTTGGAGAAGTGGAGAACTAGAACTTTCTTCAGGAACAGGAACCTGGCTGAGGGCTGACGGGAAGCTCAGGAACAGGGAGAAGGCTGAGAAGTAACTAAAACCAAACCAAAACCGAATAGTCTGTGGTGAGCGATGTTGGGTGAGTGATGACCAGATAACTGTCAGGTTGGTGTCTTTGCTACTCAGTGTCCTGCAGAGAGGAGTGAGAAGTCAGGGGCACTTGGGAGAGGAAAACAAGTGAAATTCTGTCAGTGAGAGAACTAAAGGAGGGCTGCAGATTAAACAGAGATGCAAGGATAAAGAAGTCATCAGTGTGGAAAGTGGTACTTCTGGCATGAATGCAGAGAAGCCCCAGGGAAAGCTGATGGAGAAGCAAGGAGGCTGGGAGTGACAGCAGGATGAAGAGAAGAGATAATGGAGATGGTTATTTGAGGGAAGTGTTTAAAAGCAGCAAGAATGGTAGAGGAGAAACCTCTTTCTGTGTGTCTGTGATCCAGTCCAGGACAGAGAGGGGAGGAGGGTCCTGGAGGGCACACTGCCGAGGCAGTGCTGGGCAATGTGGGGAGCACTAGGAGTGGGAGTCTGAGGTATGGGTAGGGTGCAGGGCTGGGGTGGATCCGAGAGGCAGTGATGAAGTCCTAGTTTTGCCTTCCCCATCCTGTAGTTATCTGAATGAAAGGTCCTTCTTGACCAGAGGAAGAAAAATTGATCCTATGATCACATTCCTGGAACGAATACAGCATTGCTTTTTATTGTTTGAACTGGGTAGGCTCCTAATGACTGTATTGACTCCATAGGTCCAAGACAAGAGAGGTGTTAAATCATTTAATATGATGCACTGTGTAACAATTTCAGTGATTTACTCTTTTGTAACAAGCCCACGTGTTTTACTATGCATGTTTTTCAGAGCTCTCTGTTCACCAGTTCTACAGATAATTTTTACTATTTCCTTGCCCTAGTAGTGTTACATCTATTAAATTATAAACTGAACAGCTCTAAAGCTGAGAATGCTGTTCTTGCTTTTTAGCTGCTGTTTGGCATTCAACAGTTGGGACTATTGAGGGCTTCTGCAGCTCTGCTTTGAACATGAGACTATTAGAAAAACAGAGCTGCCACTACTAAAAATGCAGTAGCAGTTGAGCTTTTGCATAGGAGATGGCACACATCTGCTTTCCTTACTGTCATGTCCTCTAAGTTGTTTTGTTCCATGGCAATTTTGCCTACTTCAGTTCATTTGACCATGGGCATAAAGATTGCAAAAAATATTTGTAAGAAGATTTAAGGCCTTGACTGTTTTCTAGAATATAGGGAGCTGAAAATAAATTTGAAAGTTTAATTTAAGGATTTAGAAAGTTTTCCCAGGAATTTGACTTGCAGAGTGATGCAGCTGACATAACAGGATTTATTCTCTTCACTGCACTGTGCAGTAAACAGCCTCTGCCATTAATTTCCGTCTGGTTTTATCTTCGTCCATGCTTTTTCTTGCTGAGTAGCTGTTTCAATTCATTACTGCATCACAAATCCCCCTGTGCTCAACATGAGAATCATCAGCATATTTATCATCTATGCACATCACTGTAATCACCTTTTAAAATTACCTCTGGTTTTAGCATGCCTTATAAATGGCCACTTGTTCGTGTGCCCACACAAGGAATATCAATATACAGTACTGGTCCTGA
The DNA here is from genome assembly GCA_013400055.1 of Nycticryphes semicollaris. Classification (NCBI taxonomy): domain Eukaryota; kingdom Metazoa; phylum Chordata; class Aves; order Charadriiformes; family Rostratulidae; genus Nycticryphes; species Nycticryphes semicollaris. The sequence goes on along the minus strand of VXBJ01001351.1, from coordinate 70,998 downwards.
ACCTCTATTTAGAAGTGGTGTTTAATTTCTTGGTTCCTAGATGTGCGTAGTTTAATGCAGCTAGTTGAGTGTATTTGGAAACTGATGGGAACGAATCCTTTGAAAGTCATAGCTAATTGTGTGTCTGTGTAATTTTAACTTTTGTCAGACCGTGAATGGAAATGAAGATTTATTTGCCTGAAGTAGTCTCATTTCTATGTCTTAAAAATCTTTGCTACTTATATCACCTTTTCATATTACATGTTAAGTTTGTGAATGAGAGAGCCTGAAGTCCTTACTAATAGGTGTCTACAGAAACTGTTTTTCATTAAAATTGAAAAAGATGTCTACTCTCACTGAGGTATTTTTTCATGTCTGGTTTCCTTCCTCACTTTGTTTCACAATCCTCCAGAGGCACATACGTTCATAAAATATAGAAGTAATAACAAAACACTGCCTCAATAGTGTAAATTTAGCATTCAGGCTTTTCTCACTCGGGATGTTGCTACAGTTGGGGGAAAATGGCACTTGTGTGTTTCACTCCTCCTCATCCTCTCCATGCAGCCACCGGCTACCATATGTAGTGCTGCGTGCGCTGGCACTCCCTCTCTGGCGATGGAGGAATGACAAAATAGAAATGTCCAGAAAGAAGCAACACGAGGTCAAGGTTTCGTGTGCTTGGGCCCTCTCATTTCCATTTTCTCTGCCATCTTGCCATCTTTCCTACCCTGCTCTTTTTTGGTTTTGTTTTTTGTTGGGGTGGTGTTTTGGGTTTTGATTTTTTTTTTTTTTCCCCAGATCAACTCTATTCTCTCTGTACCTCAATCTTCCTTTTTTGTTGTTGTTGTGTCTACTAATCCCTCTTCGCCCTGCATCCTGCCATCTGTTTCCCACCCTCCAGCCCCTGTGAGAGTGGAGGGGTCTCCTGGCTCTGGCACAGGGAGGCTCCCAGGATGCACAGGTGGTGCTCAGGCTTTCCCTTCTTTTATTTTCCAGAAAACCTGCTGGCCTTCTCTCACAGTTGGGAGCAGATGGTCTTTCTGCAAATCCCCCAGGTGGCTGGCTCCCTCAGAGGCACAAACCCATGGCCAGAGAGCAGCTGCCCTGGAATTTTCAAAAAGGTGTAAAAGAAAAGAGGGGGGGTTTTGAATTAACACCTTCCTGTTTAAGTGCTGCCCATTCGTTTCAGCTTGTGAGTCCTTGTCTCCCAGGGGCTGCCCCAGACCTACTTGTTTGCATCCAGGCTGTGGAAGGGCCCTGTCTTGCCAAGGTCAGCTAATAAAGCTGGGTGGACCCAGCAGACTTTCTTCTCAGCTGTCTAGGAAGGACTTGTCATCCCAAAGAGCCAGCCTAGGGAGGTTTGCACATTCCTGGTTGTGCAGTTACACAAGGAACTTTATGACCTCATTAAATTAGCACAGATCAAGCCTTTTGAAAAACACCACAGAGCCATTCCCTGTTCAGGAGGCACGACCGAATTGGAGATAATAAAGATGGCTTGCTTTTGCTTGACACACATTGCAGGATAAATGCACTGTCCTGAGCGCAGAACTGAGCTGCTGCGCTGTGTAATACTACTACATGTGCTTCTGATTCGCTTAGTAACCTTGAGCACTCCACTTAAGTGTGTGGTATCTCAGCTGTCCTGTGGGTGAGATGAAAGTCGAGAGGGGTACTTAATCCTTTCCTGGCTCATTCTGAGGTTTAATAGAGCAGTCTTTCTAAAGCACTTCGTGGTAAGAGAGGGTTTTTACTTGCTCATACCCTATTTCTTCTAAATATCTCTTATAAATAATGTGATTCTATGTATCTCCTGTAAATAATGTTATTCTACAAGGCCTTAAAATGTTACTCAAACCTAGCTTGAGTATGAGATATCTCGGAGTGCTTAATGACAACAAACTCTACCCTAGGGGAAGGAACTTCTGAATGAAAGCCCAAGGAGTTGAACTCTTTTTAAAACAGTCACACAAGATCTTCTGAAATACTTGTGTGGCTGGCAGAACAGATCTGCTAAGTAGACCTTTCAACCTTTACGTTTTTCTAGTGGGCAGTACAACCTCATTTTCGTTACGTGTCCAGAGCACGTCTGCAAGCATGAAACAATTTCTTTTAAAAGAAATATTGGAAAAATCCTGACAGCTAAGTTTTCTGTGAAAGCTGCCAGTGCAGAGAGCAGACTGCCAGTTGCTACCTTTAAAACAATAGCAAACTAACGATCTTATAATTACCTCGAGCCTTATAATTTCTCACTCCTTTCTGTAAACCCTGGCTTGGCCTTCCCTGTCAAAGCTTTGTTTGCCTTGGATTCTGTTCCTCCTGATGGGAGGGCCTGTGTAGGGACATGGTCTTGGAATGGCATTTCCAGGCAGGGTCAGTCACTGGTAGGAGAACAAGGTCAACCATGCTAAGTTACACTAAAGTAATAGCTGAAGGTGTTTCACCTCACAGGGTCATGCAGCATCACTGATGCCCATCTGTTATCTCATGGAGAGAAAAGCAAAGCCTACTACCTTTGGCGCAGAGAGGTAGAGTGTGGTTTGAATGCATCAAGTAATTTACATATCTTTAGGATGGTCTGGTTGCTCTCACTGTTGGAGACTGAGAGTGATTTCAAGACAGTTGACTCATCCTAGGATAGCTGTGATCCCTCAGTGCATGGATTGGAATTTATAGTCGACAGATGCAGGTGCCCAGAGAACACAAGGGTTAGAGCATTTGTATGGTGTCATCTGGAGCATCAGCCTGCTGGCTACTTCTTCAGTTTCTAATGGAGAAGGTGTCCAGAGTAAGTTTGGGAGAATGAGACACACACACTGAAGTCACTTGCTGTCTCTCTCCATAATTTAACAATTTGCTCTCATGTCCCACAGTTGTGGATTGCATTTAATCCCTGATCTGGATCTGCTTTAGAGCCGACAAGAAAGCACTTTGGCTGGAACTCAGGGGGAGAAAAAGGAGAGTTCATGACCATTGGAAGAAGGGTAGGCCACTCAGGAGGACTACAAGGAGGTGGTGAGGTTATGCAGGGAGCCAAAGCCCAACTAGAACTTAATCTGGCTACTGCCATTAAAGACAAGAAAAAATGTTTCTGTAAGTACATTAGCAACCAAATGAGGACTGAGGAGAATCTCCATCCTGTATAGGATACCAGGGGGAAACATAGTGATGAAGGATGAGGAAAAGGCTGAGGTACTTAATGCCTTCTTTGCCTCAGTCTTTAATGGTAAGACCAGTTGTTCTCTTGGTCCCCAGCCTCCTGAGCTGGGTGACATGGATGAGGAGCAGAATGTAGCCCCCAAAATCCAAGAGGAAATGGTTAGCGACCTGATACACACTTAGACACACAAAAGTCTCTGCGGCTGGATGGGATCCACCCAAGGGTACTGAGGGAGCTGGTGGAAGTGCTTGCCAAGCCACTTCCCATCATTTATCAGCAGTCGTGGCTCGCTGGGGAGGTCCCAGCTGACTGGAGATTAGCAAATATGTTGCCTGTCTACCAGAATGGTCGGAAGGAGGATCTGGCCTGTCAGGCTGACCTTAGTGCCAGGGAAGGTTATGGAGCAGATAATTTTGAGGGCCATCACTCAGCATGTGCAGGGCAACCAGGTGATCAGGCTTAGTCAGCATGGGTTTATGACTGCCTGACCAACCTGATCTCCTTTTATGACAAGGTGACTCACTTAGTAGATGAGAGAAAGGATGTGGATGTTGTCTACTTAGACTTTAGTAAAGCTTTGGATACTGTTTCCTACAGCATTCTCATGGAGGAACTGGCTGCTTGTGGCGTGGATGGGAGTACACTTCACTGGGTCAAAAACTGGCTGGAGGATTGGGCCTAAAGAGTGGTGGTGAATGGAGTTACATACGGTTGGAAGCCAGTCATAGTAGCATTCCCCAGGAGTCGGTATTGGGGCCTTTTCTCTTTGTTATCTCTGTCAACAATCTGGATGAGGGAATCGAGTGCACCCTCAGTTCGTTTGCAGATGGTGCTCTTGGGCAGGGCTTGTGTTCTGCTTGAAACAGAAAAGCTCTACAGAGGGATCGGGACAGGCTGGATGGATGGACCAAAGCCGATGGTATGAGGTTCAACAAGACCAAGTGCTGGGTCTTGCACTCGAGTCACGACATCCCCAGGCAACACTACAGGCTTGGGGAAGAGTGGCTGGAAAGCTGCCTGGCGCAGAAAAGGACCTGAGGGTCTTGGTTGACAGCCAGTTGATTATGAGCCAGCAGTGTGCCCAGTTGGTCAAGAAGGCCAAGAGCTTTCTGGCTTGTATCAGAAATAGTGTGGCCAGCAGGACTAGGGAAGTGATTGTCCCAATGTACTTGGCACTGGTGAGGCCCCACCTGGAGTACTGTGTTCAGTAAAGAAAGACATTGAGGTGCTAGAGCATGTCCAAAGAGCAGCAACAAAGCTGGTTAAGGGGTCTAGAGCACAAGTCTTTTGAGAAGGCTGAGGGGAGATCTTATCACTCTCTACAGCTACCTTAAAGGAGGTTGTAGTGAGGTGGGGGTTGGTCTCTTCTCCCAAGTAACAAGTGATAGGTCAAGAGAAAGAACCTCAAGTTTCACCAGGGGAGATTTAGGATGGATATTAGGAAAACCTTCTTCACTGAAAGGGTTGTCAAGCATTCAGACAGGCTGGGGAAGCTGGGGAAGTCGTTGAGTCACCAACCCTGGAGGTATTTAAAAAAACGTACAGATGAGGTACTTGGAGACATGATTTAGTGGTGGGCTTGGCAGTGCTAGGTTAACAGTTGGACTTGATGATCTCAAAGGTCTCTTCCAGCCTAAATGATTTTATGATTCTAAAATCAGGAAATCAGAAAAGAAGTTGTTTCCTAAGCTGCCTGCACGTGGCCACGTGGGCTTGCATGGTTCTCAGAATGGAATTAACCCCCGTGGTAATTTAGGTCAGTGAACCTTGGTGCATCTTCAGGGCTGTGGCAGCTTAACTGATGAGTCAGTTTAACTCTAGTTCCCCAGCCTTGGGTCCTGGACATGCCTCTAACTTGCTGCCAGCACAGCCTTAGGGAGGGCCTGCTGTTAGTGGAGGAGCACAGTTGCTCTCAGAAATTTTTTTTTCTGTCTGTTTAGTGACAGAAGGAATTGAGCACCCAAGAAAAGCAGGGTATAAAATGAAAGCATTAATCCCAGAGTTATACCTTCTGTGTAACATGCAGATGTATAGGGATGAGAGAAACTGTATGTGTCCTGTTTCTCTCTCCTTCTCTTTCCCTCAGTGTGAATGAGGACAGACATTTCCTGAACCTAACTCCCTAATGATTTTTCATTTCCTCATTGAAGCTCTTCACCTTCCATCTCCCTTTATCTTTGATGTGCGTAATTTTTTTCACCACTCAGCAATCCCCACATAATTTTGTTGAAACTGGACCTGGAGTTGGCTCCAAGCCACATGGGTTCCCCTTGTGCAGCTTTTTCTCTCCTAACCTTCGGAGGGGGCCGGCAAGGCTGTTGCTCGTGGCAGAATTCCCAGCAGTAACAACCTGCTGGTGCCTCCTCCCCACCACGGCTCCCCAAGCATATGGGTAGCTGCACAGTCTCCCTTCTACAGCACTCGCGTTTTATCCCTCTTAGCACATGGGGTTTGTGCTTCAAAGTGTGAGCAATGCAGAACAGAGGCAGAATTTATTTGCTAAAATAAAATCAGAGAGACTTTATATGCACATCATGACATTCAGCTTTGGGAAGTCTGAGTGGCAACTGTTTCACAGGCAGAGAATTTAGGACAAGCTTTCTTTGAGAGTAACCCTCCTTCGCTTCTGCCCAGGGTGTTTTTGTTTGGTTTTGGTATGAGTTTTTTTTTTTTTTTTTGGGGGGGGGGGGGCAGGGGGGAAGAGGCGGTAGTGTTTTAGTGGGCTTTATGGCACCTTTGCTATTCACAAAACAAAATGAGAAGTGTTGGGCACGTGTGTTGAACTGTTTCAAAGGTTCTCTCCCGTGCCTTCTGCATTGGTCAGAAAAGCCTGAGAAAATGTAGGTGATGATGGCACATTGAGGAAAAAATGTCTTGCTGGATTTGGGATTTTAAACTAATCTGTAAGAACTGTGTTACATTGAAAGTATGGTAACATTATAATGGGCACATACACATTGTTCAAGCACTTGTTCAAAGATCCTATTTGTCTTTTCACACAGATATTTTGGAAGAGTTCACTTGCAAGTACTTAACCTTGTACACGTGTACTGATTCCTTTTTTTCCTCTCTAGGTAAAAGTATGGATGAAATTAAGAAGCTGCTATTGTTGGTTCTGGGATGCGCTGTGCAGGTGAACATTCATTAAGGGCTTGAAAAATATGATTTTTAATTTTTTAAAAAAATCTGTACTTTTTTTTTTTTTCTGGACTGAGAAAATTCACCCAAAAATCAGTGCCATACGAACCAATCTCCAGCTCAAGACAGCTTGGGAGCTGAAACTGTGAGATGGCATAGTAGGTGAATGAAAGAAACACAGGGGAAAGGAGGCACACTTGGCGATAGCGGTATCCTTAGTTTGTTGTCAAGGTTTAATCAGCCACAGGATATGTTCTCTTGCAACTAAGTAGTCCACTTTGGTAACAAAGTGGGAAGTGATAAGCTTTGACACAGTGTTCTTTATGTCAAGATTGTTGTTGGTTTATTTTCTTACTATTTTAAAATACGGAGCATAATGCCAAACAAATAGATAAGTTTACAGTCTAAATATTAGTTTAATGAATCCTGAACTTATTTGCATAATGGTTTGATTGAACATTACATGCAGAAAATCTGAAATGACTAGGTACTTTGTATATTCATGTGGGGATTTTTATGTGGCACTTGTTTAAAATAAGTAGACAGGCAATGTATATGGGAAACTCCCCAAAAATGCACGACAGTTAACCAGATAAAGGAATCAGTGTTCTGCTCACCAAACCTCTGTGGTGGTAAACAATAGACACGTCGGAGGCTTCCCTTCGCTTATAATTGATCATTTGTAGGTCTGCCTAGTGTTTTTGTCTTGCCTTAGGACACTTACCCAGCTCAGCTATGTCAAGTCAATTATGTCAGGGTAAAGCTGTCTGCATATGGTTGCTCTGAACTATCCCAGCGTTGCATTGCAGCACAAAGAATAGAGGTCTGATTTGGCAAGCTGCTGTGCGTCCTCAGTCCCCATTTACGGGCCTGAGGTTCTTCCCAGTGAAATGAATGGTTGAGACTAAGAACCAGGCTCCAAAAGGAAACTAGAAATGAGTTTAAAAAAAAACAAACCAAAAACCAACTTTAAGTAGTGCTTAACTCCTCCCCAAGGCAGAGTTGTTACAAGAAGGCAATAATGTTGTTCGTGTAATACAATCACAGACACACAGATAGCAGATGTCTGCCTCTTTTAAAGCTTTAAGTAAAAGATTTACTAAAATCTGTCTGAAATGTCACTCTTTTATCCAGAATGTTTCCCAATCCTATTTTTAATCTAAAGCACATGTTGGTTTAGTCCAACAAGCAACATCATGCATTGATGTAAATGGTATCTAAAGTGATGCATCTCTTTTCATTGCCAAAACCAAGCAAAATGCAAACAGCAAAGCAGACTGGCTAAATGATGCAATGTAAATGCAGGTTTGCGTTTGTGCAGTTCCATTAATGAATTTGTGATAATTTGTGATGATTTCCTCTGGGTGTTGCCCCACCTCTTGATCTCATTGCATGGTGAACTTGTTTTTAAAGAGCAAACCCAGCCATTTAACAGCCTTAATTGTACTGACTGTAAGAAGTTTAAATAATTTAGTGCATAATTCATTTCATATGGAGCAATGAAGTGTTAGACCTTCTAGTGTGACAAAGTGAAGATCCTGAGCAGTTTTTTGTTAGCAATGTGAGGGTTGGTTTTGGGTTTTTTTTTTATATTTACATGAAAAATGGTGCAGTAAATTTTAGGGTATATAGCACTGTTTCAGGATGTGTTTTCTTTTAACAGTGTGAAAGAAAAGAAGAGTTTATTGAAAGAATAAAACAACTGGATATTGAAACCCAAGCTGCCATTGTGTCGCACATTCAAGAGGTGGGACTGTCAATATTGTCTATCTGACATTTTATCTCTCCCTTCCTTAACTTAACAGGTTGGGGGGGTTTTGCTATGAAATCTTAATGCTTGGAATTTCATAATGGATTAATGAACTTTAAAATATATATATATATTACTGCCATCAAATTATAAGATGAAAATGAATGATTCTGGGAATTTTAGTTGGCTCAGTGGTCCTCTAAAGAAATGCAGTGGTAAATGCCTTGCTTGCCTGTTAAAGGCTATGTAGGAGGAATTATTGTATAGATAAATGTGTAGTATTTCTAAAAAGCATGTATGGCTTAGGAGCTGCACTGCTCCGTGCAGCAAAGGTGCAGGTACTTAGTCCCCATGTCCGGTAGTAGGTGAGACACAAGCACCCCAGCAGCTTGCTTCAGTTGCCTCTGAGCTCAGGTGGTCTTGAGAAGTATACTCTGTGGCTGAGATTGGACATAAACTTTGTTTTTAAAGACAAATTTGATCCAATGATAAGTATTCTTGGACTTCTAAGGTTTCTGTAGAAGAAAAGAATACAGGTAGGCATTAAGAACCAGCTTGCTTTGGACACCCGAAGGAGAGCCATGTGGAAACAGCCCCTGCTGGGAGTTCCGCTTGCCGGGAAGAGGCACTGGCTGTGGCCGGGTGTCAGTGCTGCAGGTGTAGAAAGCCCAGTACACTTAGACTTGAGGAACAAATGGTGAAAGTCTAAGATGGGAACTTTTTTTTTAACACGTAAAACAATAGTTCTGCTTAAAATTTTTTTTTTTTTTTAATGAACTAAGCACATGGTGATAAGAAAAGCAGGAACAGTTTTTAGTGTCTTTAAGAGACTTGCCTGATATTTCTGCTAAATGATTCAGAGGAACTCGGGTTGGGTAAGATAGCAGTTAAAAAGTATACACTGCTAGCAGCATCCAGAGGTGTTTCTGTAGCTGTATCAGCTACAAACTGGAAATACATAAAATCATATAATGGTTTGAATTGGATGGGACCTTAAAGATCATCAGGTTCCAACCCCCCTGCCATGTGCAGGGACATGTCCCACAAGTTGCTCAAAGCCCCATCCAGCCTGACCTTGAACACTTCAAGGGACAGGGCATCCATGACTTCTGTGGGCAACCTGTTCCAGTGCCTCACTACCCTCACAGTAAAGAGTTTCTTCCCAATATCTAATCTAAACCTCCCCTCTTTCAGGTTAAAAGCATTACCCTTCATCCTAGCACTACACTCCCTGATAAAGAGTCCCTCCCCATCTTTTCTGTCAGCCCCCTTTAGGTACTGGAAGTCTGCTACAAGTTAGCCCAGGAGCATTCTCTTCTCCATGCCGAACAACCCCAACTCTCTCAGCCTGTCCTGATAGGAGTGACGCTCTAGCCTTCTGGGCACCCTCATGGCCCTCCTCTGAATCTGCTCCAACAGGTCCATGTCCTTCTTGTGCTGAGGACTCCAAAGCTGGACACAGTATTCCAGGTGGAGTTTGAACAGGGGCAGAATCACCTCCCTCAATCTGCTGGCCACACTTCTTTTGATACAGTCCAGAATGCAGTTGGCTTTCTGGGCTGCCAGCACCCATAGCTGGCTCAAATTCATTGAAAGCAGGGTTTTGTCGTAGTGAGACACCAGCCTTACTGTTCAGTGTCAGGGAGGATTTGAGTCCCGCAGATCCCTGTGGTGACCACCTTAGTGCTTGCAGTAGGAGAGTTGCATTCTTCAAATATGCAAGTACCCATGTTGTTGATCATAATATGTATGTGATCACTTCTTAAAACCAGCCTTAATAATTATAAAAAAAATCTAAATACTAAAAATTGCTGGGTAGTGTTACAGTAAAGGTAGTTGCATTTGTTATTTACAGCTTAATTTTGGTGAAACGTGGTATGTTTTTTAAGTAATCAGTAGAAGAACTTGAGAGATGCAACATATACAACAAATGAATTTACAAATCAATTAGTGGAAAGGTATTTTTTTTTTTGTTCCTGTTCCTAGGTGACTCACAACCAGGAGAATGTCTTCGACTTGCAGTGGCTGGAGCTCCCAGATATGGCCCCAGAAGAACTAGAGTCTCTCTCCAGGAATATGGTTTTCCACCTCAAGAGGCTCATTGATGAGAGAGATGAATGCACAGAAGTACGATGACTTCTCTCTCCCATATGGAGCTCATGTGAAGCAGCAGATGCAGGCTCTGTTCCTTCTCTTGTGTCTTGTTTGTCCACTGGGTTTCTATTTCTTCTGCACCTTTCTACTACACCTCGGAAAATCGGTAGAAAGATTTTGATTTTTCTGTTGATTCTTATGTAAACAGTAAGGCGTGGTGAAATGATTGGTAAAGAAGAGTGGAGTGGTCTCTCCGTGAAGTGGGGAGGCCAAAATATTTGAAGTTGTGGATTTGTCTTGAGATTTTTGTCTCTGTGTGTCTGCTCAGTCATTCATCTCTGAGTGACTGCTTGCCTTTCTCTCCATTGGTATGTACCATCGTGGGTTCCAGTGTTTTCCTGTGCGAAGATGGCCCTGTCTGTTGCTGACTCATCGGTTTCTTTCCCTTCAGGTCCTTGGAGGAGACTTCTCCCCTTCTTTAACCTGTTAATTTTATGTCATGTTTTTACTGTGACTCTTGTCTTAGTTAAAACTGGTAGTTGTTATAGGTTTTTATGAAATATGAAGCAAAGAAGACTGCTTATTTTTAGCAGGGGAAATTTTTTTGTGGTCTGAATGCAGGGGACATTCCTTTCCTCTTCTGTGTAACCTTCCCTCCTGGCTAACACTCGAATTCTGTATAATGCCAGGCTAATACTTTTCTACATTTATAAGTAATTTTTAGGTACTTGAAAAAATGCATAATTATACTGTTTATCTCTTGAGACTACATAATTCTCTGTATTTCCAGGTCATTGTAGATCTCACTCAAGAAAGAGATTATCTGCAGTCTCAGCAACCGCCAAGTCCTCTGAAAGCACCAAGTCCAGATTCTTCACCAAACCCAGCCAACCCTCTTTCTAATGAAGACAAGCAGCACCTTGCAGTTGAGCTGGCAGACACAAAGGCCAAACTGAGAAGAAACCGGCAGGAGCTGTGAGTCACCAGTGATTTGTGCTTCTAGAAATACCTTGTATATTAAGTCTTGTGCATCCTGAAAATGCTGAAGCATGTTAGCTTCTGTACACTGGGCTCCATGGGAGCTCTAGAGTCACATCTTTCAAATGCTCCATCTTTCTTCTTTCTTAACTGGTCTTTGATCACAGTGATGGCTGCTTACATTTTTATTTTTGTGTCTCATCTCTCTTCTACTTTTCAAAATGCCAACTTCTAGCTGCACTTTTAAGTTATTAGTTGGAAGTCTAGATCCCAGTGACGCTAGCTATGACAGCTGTAGCATCAGTGAGATTTAAACAGAGGTAATTAGTGTAAAAATAGTTGCAAACTTAGATCCATGACACATGTATGGTATCATGAGGGGAAAACTCCTTGCTTTTATGAAGCTGTCATGAAAAAGAGGTTCTATGTTCAGAATATCCTTTCCAGTTCCCAGCAGTATCTATAAAATCAACACTGTTTCAGGGGGAAAAAAAATCTTGCTAAGACTTTTCTAATCTTTTTCAGGGAAGAGAAGTCTGAGCAGCTTGTAGATTGTAAACATGAAGTTGAGCAGCTCACCCTGGAGCTGCAAAAAATAAAACAAGAGGTAAGATGGGCTCGTTTTGTGACAAACTTCCCTATTTTAAAAAAGCCTCTTTCAGTGTGAGGCTAAAAATACTACTATTCTGCCTACTGTTGAGTGAAGAAATCAAGTTACTCTGGCAAGCTGTTTTTAGATTATGGCTATGACATAGCAATGCTATACTTTCCACTTAACTGGTGCGAGCAGTTTCATCTGCTCTTCAGCTTTCAAATAGCCTAGTAATGCCTGTAGCTTATGCAGCATCAGGCATTAGAAATGGCAGAGTCCCAACAGGCTGAAGAACCTCTCTGTCTTCACTCTGTCTCATAGAGAATTTACTGTCTAGTGGGAGAATTCTCTTACTCTTGAACCCAGGAATGCTGTTTGCCTACGCTTAAAATAAGCAAGTAAATAAATAAAAATGAAGTTTAAAGAACATACTTGTCCTGGGTTGAGGGACACAGAACTAGCTTTTCTTCTAATGCTAGGAAAAAATGGACTTTTAGAACACTCTGGTGTCTGAATTAATGGAAGTATTTACTTACAGCTAGCCAGGCTATGTGGGATTCAAGGTCTTAGTGTTTTCGAGCCTTGCCAGGTGCAGGGACAAGGAGGAGCAAGGCCTGAACATTTGACCCTGGCTGGCCAATGGGATTGTTTCATACCGTGAACATCACATTCAATATAAATTAGAAAAGTTTGCTGAGTAGTTCTCTCTCCCTTGATGGTGGTGGTCCAGAGAACTCCTTGCCCCGGTGCCAGACCCCAAGCCCTTCCCTTTCTCCTGAAGCCGTAGCGCTCACAGTGTGCCATGTTTACTGTCCCCTGCTGGGACTGCACAACGTCCCACTAATAGAATTGTTTGAGTATAATTCTTGTATATCTTATATCAGTATGGGGATTAATATTGGTTCTTTAGTATTATTGTTAATTATTTAGTCTTAATCTATTAAATCTATTTATATTTCAACCCTCTTGTTTCTCTGTGTTCCACGATTCCCCTTTCCAGGCGTGGAGGGGTCATCAGGTGATAGAATAATTGTCCAAATGACAATAAATTGTTCTGGGTTTTCTTAAACCATACCAGTGCTTTAAAGTACTAGGATTTTCCTACCTGCTTATTCCTCACTTCTTACAGAATATCCACCTGGCCTCAGATGCTCGCTCTGCCCGAGCGTACAGAGATGAGCTTGACTCCCTGAGAGAGAAAGCAAACCGTGTGGAGAGACTTGAGATGGAACTTGTTCGGTGCAAAGAGAAACTTCATGATGTGGATTTTTACAAAGCTCGCATGGAGGCAAGTAAAATTTGGGAGAAAGATGTGCTGAGCCATCCTTAATGTTTGGCTTTTGTTGTGTTACCAGTTCATGTGTCATTTGTCATTGAGCTGACTGTAGCAAAACATCAGAGCAAGTGGAAATTTTATAACATACGTCATAGTTACTGACTTAGCAACATTAAAACTTCTGACAGTGGCAAGAAGGACGTGGTGCACACAAAAAATAAATACCCATTAGATTTAATAAACTCTTCTTAGTTCAGCATTTATGTGGCTAAACAGGGCAGACCTTTTCTGGATGCTTCTTCTAGAGAATCCAGACCTTTAATCTAGCCTTGAAAATTTACTCTTAGGTAAAATGCCTGTGTTAGTCGTTCATCTGACCCAACATTTTAAATGTCGTGTATAAATTACCTAAATGAATGTCTGGGTGTTTTTCCTTAGGGTTTTATAGCAGATGCAACTGTTGTTAAAATGGCTGGGAGTTTTTAGGGATGACCTCGAATAACAAATTCTAGCCACCCCTTTTTGCAACTGTTGCTTGTAGTAGAAAGGAGAGAAAACTCGAATCTTCCCTAGTGCTCTGAGCCCAGCACATCAATGAGAAATGTATAGCTTTGTTCCAGTTGTCCTGCCAGTTACTCAGCTTAGTCACCTGCAGCTGTGCCCATCCTGGAATTATTAATTAACCTAGGTTGGAAAGGATCCTGGACACCATCTAGACAAACTCATTCTCACAGTGTAGTTGACCTTTAATTTAGGTCAGACTGCTCTTGTTTTCTGTGTTTTCAGTGCTTTGAGCCATTCTCACCTAAGTTTTCAGTAATCCATATACATAACACCTCAGCCAAGGTCAAATGAATATCCAGACTTGCTGAACACATGGAGGTTCAGTAACTGACAACCTCACTAAAATGAAATAAATCCCCAGGTCTGAGGTAGAAGAGTGATGTTGAAACTCGCGTTTGCCAGGCTTCTGGCTGAGAACACAGGCCTTATTTCTGCCCTATAAACTCTACTTTGTAGGTGTTTTTGTTTTTCCTCCTCTCTAACCTAAGTGGCCAGCTAGCTGCTGCTTCTTTTGAACAGGTTGACTGAAGTGGATGGTTATTAAATGCAGTAATAGGCTATGAAAAGCCTGTCTTCTCTCTCAGTAATTCCCAGTTTATGCTGGGAAGTCTGAAGCACTGGCTCTCTCTGTTTTCCTCCTTCAAGCTGGCAAATCAGCCGTGCATTAACCTGGCTCAGTAGCTATCAATATGGCATCCTGGTATTTCCCTTTGGGCTGTGCACTGGGGTTGCTTGGCTTCTACCTGCTGCTCAGGTAATTTAGGCAGAGCTAGGAGAGGAGTTTTTTAGTCTTGTCTTCATCTGAGATCAAGGGAGTGTAGCTATTTCTGTTCTTGAGTTCTCAGCCTCCTTGCTTGTCCTGGAGCCAGCAGTTTCCTGCTCTGCTTGTCTGCACGCTAATCTTGATTAACACATCCATCAGTAAAGAGCCTCCCCACTTCAGTTTCAAATTTGTTCCAAGTTTCCTCACTCCTTCTTCCACTCTCTCAGTTTCTCGTGAAAGTTTGGACGTTCAGAAATGAGTGCTGATTCTCCAAGGATACCTCCCTGAAATACAGTAATGGGAAAAAGAATATTTCCCATCAATGTGACACTTTTTCTGATTCCCGGCCAACAGCAAAAGTTGTTGCTGCTGTAGGGGCTGAGCTCTGCAGCAGGATTGCACAGCTCTCTGCAGGCTGCTCTGTGGTCTTGGATACCCAGAGAGTTTCACATTCTCACCGCTCCCTCTCCCATCAATGATGAAGTCTTGGCACAGCCATCGACTGCCAGCGTTGAGAAGTGGCAGCATCAGGCAAACTCCACTGGTTTCATGCTGATACATTCAGAGGATTCCACAGGGTGCTATTCTGTCTTTTTCTTATGGTCATGGACTAGCACAAAGGCTGTGCATAGTAGCCAGTATCCAAGTTTCCGTGATCCCTCCATTTTCTATCTTATCTGCCTCGAGTCCTCTACCCCTCCAAAAGAAGGATTAATGGCTGGAGTCAGTGTCTGCTCAGACTCCTCCCAATCCTTCAGAAACCATTTGGCTTACAATTCCAAGCTGTAAGCTACGTGCAGGGATGTGATGTAGTAGAGATTTTTACCACTAGACAGTATGTTGCTGATTTATCTCCTGGCATTTGCTGGTTGCGGCAGGCGTCCTAAGCTCTAACTCTTAAGACCCAAACAAATCCTACAGTGGCCCAGCAATGAAAATGTAGGTGCGTAAAGTACAGCATAAGCCACTTTTCTATGGTAATAGAAAGGCTCATAGGGTGTTGACAGTTGTTAATAAGGAGTGCCAAATTGGCAAGTAAGAGGAAAAAGTGGGTTTACCTTTGTGCACCTGAATGAGCACTTAAAAATCTCTTCCTTCTTGTAGTTCACATACGTGTTTGGGAGTTTGAGCAAAAAGCACGGAACGTGCTCTGTGGATGATACTGTCACAAGCTTTAGGAATTGCAAGCCAGCTTACAAGTAGTTTCTGAAAGCAGATGATACAAATCAGCAGCGTTGGCAGGAAGAAATTTAAGGAGCTATTGCAGAAGGAGTGCAAAAAGAGGAAGTCTTTCTCTGTGTGAATGTAACACATTTAGGTGTATGTGGTGTTTTCCTTCTCTGTATGTCTTGACAAAGTTGTTCAGAAATGGCATTTTAATTTGACCATCATTCAAGGAACATGGAAATAAATATGATCTGGAGACCTTCCTGCTGGGGAGGCTTAATGAGGTCATAACTGTGAATGTGGAAGAGCGGGCTTAATGCAGGGCTTCCTCCAAGGAGGTGCTTCTCTCCAACGTAAAGCTTCCCTCTGGCATTCTTCTCGGTTGAACCTGTGGTGCTCCAGGAGATCAGATTATTTTCTGAGGCCAGGGAGTCTGCCTTGCCCATTCTTCCTCCTTCTTACTGCAATCACATTTCCATGCAGGAGGAATTTCTGTGAATGTTAAAAAAAAAAACAAACAAGCAAATTATCTCTTCTACATTTTTATACAGCTGTCCGAGGCAATGTTTGATTGTCACAAGAAGTTAACTGTGTCATGGCTCAGTCAGTATGGGCAGCTTCTGAACTGCCAGAAGGGAAGGGTTTGAACTCTCTTTAATAACTAGGTCTGGATATGTGTGCAAATTCTCTAGTTTCAGATTTAAAAAGATCTGATTGCTACTTTAGTTTCTTAAAATGTTTTCCAGTAGCAACACACCCTGATTGTGCAACCACTTACCCTCAGAGTTAATTGTAACCATATGACTACACAATGCACATTCTTAAAGCTATTTTAAGGCACAGTGATACAGGATTTGTTTTAGAAAATCCAAAAGAAGAATTATGTATGATGGATATTAAACCATCACAACTTAAGTGACATAAAACAAAGGGTTTTTTTCGATCCCTTGCCTAATATTCAGTATATTGAAAAAAAAAATCCACAGCCAACTATTTTAGCTGTCAGTTTAAAAATAAACTCTTAGTTACAAAATAATGCTGGTGGGTTTGTTAATTAAAAAAAACCAAAAAAAAACAACATTCATTCCACTGAAAGTACCACCACCCCACTACCTGCTGATTGTCTAACAAGTGTGATTTGTAGCCACACACATGTTTTAGCTCAGCTGTGTTATCCCAGCGACTTCTGGGAGATGTTAGTGCTGATATGTTTTAGTTAGGGCAGTTTTTCCTTCCAGGCCTTGAGGGGTAACTCTACAAAGCTCCCATGGAGTAATTATTTAAATTATATGAACTTCTCAATATTAAGACAACCTCAGATTATGGCTATACCAGTGAGCAATGTTGACCTCGCCATAGCAGGCATTTCCACCAGGTTATTAATTTAAGATTTCATCAGAATTGCTTTGAACAGACATGTCCACCGCTCCTGGGCGGGCGCTCCGTGGAAAGTGCTTGAATCTTCCATATATTGCAGCTCCCCGTGATGTGTGGTTTGTACCAGAGCCTGGATATGTGTACGCACTTGGCACATAGCTTGACTCTTCATGAGACACTAAAATAACTAGTTCCTGCTTGGTAGGCAGTTTTAGGGATAGTTCTGAGGCCATGTTTTTGCGGTCAGATACCACCTTACTTCTTAGGGCTGTGGGTCCAGATTGAGCGTGGTGACCTAGCAAAGTAAACTTTTGTCACGTGGCTATTGCATTGCAGATATTCTGCATGACACCTGGGACATTTTGTGTCATATACTTCCTCTGGTCTGTCCTCTGTTTAGTGTCTGCCTTTTTAGTCTGAAACGACTCTGTTTTAGACTGGGCCTAAAATGCTGATTCTATAAAATTAGTGGTTTGGTATTCTTATTACTCTACTTACTTGCATACTCAGGCATTTTAATTGCGGTTGTTGGACCACTTCAGAAGCACTAACATACTTGCCCTTTGAATGCTCCTGTAGGAGGGATATTTTTCCTCTCATGCTTTGCAAGTTGGTAACTGACCCACTGAGAGATCAAGGGCAATATGGTACTGCATAGGTAGGCTTTCCATGTTATGCCACCTGCAGTCAAGATGCAGCAAAGAACTAAGATTGCTTGCTACGTAAGGCTGTATTGAAAGGCAAGGGGTGTCTTCAGACACTTCTAAACCTGTGCCTTACAGATACTTTCCTTTTTTCCAATTTTCCGTTTTTCCATTTTTTTTTAAAATAACCGAGCCACATAAGGCTTCATAAGGCTGATTGTACCCACAAAAATTAGAAGGTTGTTGCTGATGAAGCAAGTGATTTGCTTATGCCTGGTGATCTTTCAGGAATCTACTTGGTTTGGATGTTTGTGGTCTGAGAGAGCAGACATGAACACTGATGTCAGCAGACACTTCACATTTTGAAGACAGTTGTCCAGGAATAAATTTGACAAGCCATAAGGATTTCATCCTGCCTATGTGCACATTTGCTGGTTTTGCATATTTCATTGGAGTAGGGGAAGGGTTTGGGAGAGAAGGGAGGAAAGCAAAGACAGATGGAGGGAACTTTCTTTAAAGAATCAAATTATCTGTTTCTTGCCTCATTGTAACTCTCCTGGGGAAAAAAAAAAAGTAATCCTTCCTGTATCCATTTAATCTTTTAAATGCTGATGTGTTCCTGACATAGAAAATTCTGTCTCTGACTCAAGACTTATCTGAGGATCAACAAGAGTAAAAGCTAGCAGTGAGTTATTATGGCTTGAAATAAGGCATAATTTAATAGATGTGTCTAAAACATGATTCAAGAACACACAGACAGATTTTATGCTTTGGATATTTCGTGTTTCTGGAGATAAGATACTGGAATCCACAGACCTTCATTTATTGCTTTGCAAGGAACATTTGGAATTCAGTATAATGGTTTCTAATGCTGTGGCCACTGCAGAATAGTAAGTTACACATTTACTCAATAAAATCTGATCCAAAATCTGCAACAGATAAGCCACACAACTTGTGTAGTTAATGCTTATGTGTTTAATGGGAATGGGGTGGGGTATGTTAAGTGGTAAATATAAAAATACTTTTGTTTAAGTGAACTAAAATTCTGTTAGAGAGAGACACTATTAAACAGACACTTACATGTAAGTGCTGAAACAGCAATATGGACATATTGAAGGATAGTGCTCCCAAATGTGTTCTAAATACACTATAACATCCCTTGAAAGTAAATAATGTATTTTGAAACTGGGGATGACGGGGAGTTGGCTAAGGAAATCGTATAATAAACAGTGGAAGTGGAACTGAGCAGTTGCCTTTCTGTATCTTGAGTCTCTTTGGTGCACCTCTTGATCTAGTCTCATACAAGGCAAAAGGAATTCGATTAAAAACTTCTAAAATTAATGAAAAAGCAACAAGTAGTATTAGATATACCTGCATTAATGATTCACAGATAATGATAGTATCATCTCCCATTAAAATATTAGGTAAAAGCTTTTTTATGAAACAGAGAATCATGTCCAATTTCTTTCTTGTGTTTTGCACTGTCAGTTTATGAAAGTCACTTGATCTTTGAAAAGTCAGCTTATGTAAAGAGATTAACACTGTTACCTTTTTCTTCCTAGGAGTTAAGAGAGGACAACATCATATTAATTGAAACAAAGGCCATGCTAGAAGAACAGCTAACAATGGCAAGAGCTCGTGGTGATAAACTACATGAATTAGAGAAGGAAAATTTGCAATTGAAATCCAAACTTCATGATGTAGAGCTGGTATGCCCCCTTTTTCACTATGCTAATTTTTTGAACTTCTGATTTTATGTTAGATCACAGATTCATGTCACAGAAAACAGGGGAGACAGGCAAATAAATTAACAATGCTTTTAAAGAGGTCTTTAGTTTGAACCTTGCATGCATGAATTCTTGAAATATTACAATGTTAACAGTGTAAATATTACCAATGCTACTCTGCGTGAGACTGCTAAGTTTAATTTTATGCAAGAAGGTATATCACAAATTTAAACTATGGGTTGCTTTCATGCACGTTGATAACAGAGATGTTAAAATTTGTCAGTTAAGTAGAAATGTATTGAATAAAGGAGTAGAAATCTACTGTAGTAAATGGTCTTTCTTGTTGGAAACAAAACCTACAGTTATTACAGTGACCTTAAGAATCCATTAGTACTGTAAAAGCCACAAAATTCCAAAATTTATTTCTGTGCAAATCAGAGAAGTGGCTTATTGCTTCATAGGCAAGGAAATGTAAGAAGTGGCTGATTATTGTCTACAAACAGAAAGCAACATTATATTTTAAAATCCCACTAGAAATAATAAATACTCTTTGATCTCTTGTACTTTACTTAATGATTCTCCTCTTATCCCACTGTGCTTGGAATTCTTGTGGTTAAACTGTATAGGGGTTTAACTCTGTAGGGTTTATAACAAGTTCTGTTGGAAACAAAGATGTTGAGGGTGCTGCGTGGAGTTATGTTTGATGACTGATTCAGGGCATTATAAGGGTGATGTCATGCTCTAGCTTTTCCAAAGCTGGTGATTTTGCATGATGCTTTTCTGTGTGACTCGATGAATGTTTGGGTAATGCTTCCTGAAATTTTGTGTCTGTCAGTCAGAGGCACCACTTCAGCTCCCACAAATGCAAATGGCCAAAATTAGTCACAAAAAGAAACAATAAGTTCAATCTCCAGATCTGTTTTCTAGATATTTTAAAACCTAAATTATGAAGGAGGTGTTACTTGCTGATCTCTATGACTGGACCCACATCTGATGTGATTAGCTGAAGAAACTCAATAGAATTCAAGGTTATATCTGCAGAGTCTCCAATGTGTCAGAGCATGATGTCACATGTTTTTGAAGAGCTTACCTCTGGAGACAGCTTGAATCCAGCCTGCCTTACTAGCCCTGGCTTGTGCTGGCCCTGTCGTCACCCAGTATGTTCTCACTCCAGTCACCCTCCCTCCAAGTGTATCACGGACCTGAGCTGATTCTAAACAGGGCCAGCTGGGTGTCTCTGTGCTGCGTCCCATGGCATGTATTGCAGCCCATAGCAAACATTTAATGCTGTATATGTATTTCACTATTTAAGCACACCATATTTAAGGAAATTCTTCTACCCTGAAACATGTGTCATGCTCGTAGCAGAGCAACTGACAGAACAAACTTATGGACAAGCTGACTATGCATTTTTGTTCACGTGTGTCTTGCACAGGACCGAGACACGGACAAGAAGAGAATTGAAGAGCTGCTGGAGGAGAACATGGTTTTGGAGATTGCACAGAAACAGAGCATGAACGAGTCTGCACACCTAGGCTGGGAACTAGAGCAACTGTCTAAAAGCACAGATCTTGCAGACAGTGAGTACCAGCTGGGGTAGCTGTTGGTGTGTTTGTGGTCTCTTTCAGAGTAGACAGGTTGGTTGACAGAGACATGAACAGAAGTTGAGACCAAGTATGGAGACCTTCCTTCTTACAGCCACTTGATTTTGAACTTAGTTTTTCAGAACTTTTAAAATGTAGTAATTTTAATTAATTTCACTTCCTTTTGAAAGCATTAAAATGTTTTCCTTTTAATTTGTTTGTCACTGAGAAAGTGACTTATAAGTAAAGTGATAAAAATTTAAAAAAAGAGAGCTTTGTAAATGACACAGCAGAATGTCACACCAAACACTGGATATTTCTAACTGAATGGCTGGGAGGAGTCTGTGATCTTTAGTACAGTTAGTACAGGCAATTAGCTGGTCTTTGACTCCCAGGAAGCAATGCAGGCTGAAGTCATTTATTTTTACTAGATACTGAAAAACGTGTACAGTTAAAATAACTGGCTGATTTTTTATTTTTTTTGATGGTTGATTTGATTTCCATAACTATCACAAACATAACTAATGCTTCCTTCCCAAGTCAGGTTTTAGCATCGCTTTGTGTCTAACATTCAGTCTGTCTATAATGCCAGCCTAAATAACAATGTTAACTGGAACTTGGGAAGTATAAGCTATTTTGTGCAGTTTAACCTGCAGCTCTTGTTGTTTACTCACCTGATTTTGCAAAGACTTGCATGTTTGGCTTTGTGTATCAGGAACTCTTTAACTTGAAGACAAAGGAAGAGAATTGAGTAAGCAGATGTTCAGTGCTCAGTAAAGCTCTCTACAAGAAGAGATTTGTCTTGTAAAATATCTGAATGTATGTCTGACACCAGTTCTCAAATCCACATGCGTCTAGGTTCTGAGCTCTCTGTACTAGGATTAATGGCCAATTAATTGATACTTTTAATTAATAATCTTGCAAAGCAGGTTTATCTTAGCCTGAGAAGTGAATGGCACTCTATTCCTCCTTATGTGTAATTAAGGATATTGCTTATTATGTTAGTCAGCAGGAAAAAAACCACAGTTCTCTCAAAACTTATAAATTTTGATGTAAAGTATTTCAGGAAAATGCAAAACTGTAATTTTCTGGCTTGTCTCGAATAGTAAGTTGGTTTTGTTCCCCCCCTTCTGGATTTGGTTTTACCACTTCTGTAATAGAAGGAAGGATGCCAAGTTTATTTTGTTATTCTTCTATTTATTCATTTCTATCAAATGTAACTGTCAAAATTTGCTCAACAGAGTGGTTTAGAAAAAATGAAAAACTACGAGATTCCTTCAGGGCACTGATGCTTAGCAGTTCAGCAATGGAGCTCTGGAATCTCTCTTATTAACCAAAGAAAAAGAGAGTAAGAACTGAGAACATCAGCAATCTTTTGTATTCAGTAGGAAAATGAAATTGTAAAGGAAATCCGATTTTAAAAAAACCCCACAAAACAACATTAAACTTTGAAACTTTTAAATTATTTCATAGAAGTGCTGTCCTACTTTTACAGTAATTCTCTTTAAGAAGTTCCATTTCAATGCATGTTACTGTTCAGAATGCAGCTTGTTTGTTCAAATAGAGTCTGTCTGCAAAGCTCTTTTGGAAAACCTCCTGTTCCTGGATTTCAGGTTGAGTCTATAAAGGTGGTAGATAACAGAAGATTGTATCTGCGAGTTTGGAATGTTTTATTCAAAATAATTTAAAAAATAAGCAAAGGAAAACGTCATTTAGATGGGCTTTGCCTCAGGTCAGAACTCCACTACAGTATTTAGTTAATATTTGAATCTTCATTTGACCAAAACTCTCCAGGTGATGCTCCATAAGAGACAAATGGGATTTTACAATTCTCAGAAACTTTCCAGTTCTAAAGTACTCAGTGTGCTGTGTGTAATAGTGCTGATTATTTAGCAGGAGTGATTAATTTTCTGAGATTTGAAGACAATGTTAAAGTCAATTTTTGTGTGAAATGGGGTTTTGAGTTGAAGGGTAGCAGTTATTCCATGTGAAACAGAGGGTTGCTTTTATCATTATTCAGGTGCTGAGCAGAGAAATGAACAGGACAATGAGGCTTTGGTGCTGGGAGTTAAGGCTGAGAAGTAGTGAGAGTTTTGATCTACAAGTATTCAGAGTAGAATAACATCTCCGTCGTAAGACTTGCATAAATTTTCTCAGTTCTGAGATTTCAACCTCAGATGTTTCCCTACCATCAACATTCTGATGGATGCCCTGTGCCTGGGTACCTGGTAGTAAAATTTCCTCCTTGATTCAGCGTGTTCTTGATCAAGTAGCTGTGAAGATAAGCACTGAAACTCAATTGTGTAAGATTTTTTTCCGATGACCAGATATGATCGAATACCTACATTTTCACTAGCTTTTGGAAGTGCCAAACCGTCCTACTGTTCTAGGCTATTTTACTGCTAACATTAAACTGCTATTAACATGACTAAAACAATTTTAAGAGAAGTTAGGAAAGTAACTAACTTTCAAGATGGTTATCTGTTCAGATACTTCCCGGTTTATTAAAGTCTTAATTGTTATCTGCGAAAATGGATTCTGGTTTTAACAGTGTTTACTTAGCAGTCAAGCTGAAGTGATAAGGATCTGACTGCAATTATCTTCATAAGGACCCTAGAAGGGGAGATGTTTGTGAATTGGTTAGTGCCACTTTGTGATTCTCATGTTTCAACAGCCAGAAAGTCCTTTGTGTTTGAGTTGAATGAGTGTGCTTCAAGTCGCATTCTGAAGCTAGAGAAGGATAATCAGAGCTTGCAGAACACAATCCAAGAGCTGAGAGATGCCTCCTTGACCTCCAGAGAGAGCAGCCTGAAGTTTGTGGAACTGGAAAAGGAAAATCAACAGCTTAGCAAAAAGGTAAGTTGGTCACAGGAACAAACAGGGGTCTTCAGTTCTTAAACATAGTGCACACGGGGCTGTATGGCATAACTGAACGATGAGGGGTTACAGGGAATTCACATACGTTCCCCAGACTTGGGCATGTTTTTGGGCCCATCTATTTAATCGCTTTCTAACATTGGTGTATTCCATTGCCTTCTATTTCACTGCATACTTACAGGCATTATTGTAAGCAAAAACAACTGTTCCTTTTTAATAAAAGGTGTCTTTCAGTGCTCGTTTGTCCCTCTCTGGCTTTGCTGTTGATGTGTCCCTTATTGTGGTCATGGCAGTCGCCATGGCCACATGACATGGAAGACATGGCCGTGTTGAACTATTTTGTTTGAAAGTTTTAGTATTGTTTCCATTAAGTCAAATCAAACAGGTGAATTCAGGTTAGTATATTTTTAAATAAGTCTTTTCCTGCCCCTAATGCTTGATCAGCTCATTCTCTTGTCCTTTTGGCTATTAGAAGTTCTCTAGCATCTCCCTCTCTGCAAAGATTTGGCTTCTTTTAATCTTTGTAGCAAACAAGCAGATCATCTTTTAAAATTTATTTATGTGTGTGTGTGTGTGTGTTATGCTCTATTATTAACTGTGATGACGTTTAACTCAAATGCCAGCTCAGTGCTTATCCTTGTGAAACGCGGTGCTGAATTCACCTCCAGCCACTAGCTTTATTTTTGCCTGGCAAATTACTAACTTGCATCTAGAACTCGGATTAATTGAGCTAAGTGCCAGTGGGGGAAGAGGACACTTGCTAGTCAGAGTATAAAAATTTCCATGAATGCTTTAAAGGACAAGGGGAGAAAGAATAATGGGTATGAAATGCTGGTCATGGATTACCAGATTGTAACTGGCAGAGTGCCAGTTTCTCTGCCAAGGAGAAGAGAATATCCATCACTGGATCTTTCCATCTTCTGGAGAGATTCTTTTGTCAATTTGAGAGAGCAGTTCTGCTTCTTGGCTTTCTTCTGTGAACAAGGGAAACTGTAAAAATTTAGTTCACTGTAATCTTCCTTCCACACTCCCTTTTATGACCTGATGTGTATGAGTAATTCACTCCAGCTCTAATTTACATGCTTAAAATTTGAGATCAAGGCATTTAAATCACTCAGCAGATACCTGTGGTGTACAGCAATTTAAGGCACTTGAACAACTGTGGTCAACCTTTGGCTTTGCCTCAGGCAGATTCCTGTGGGCATCTCTCATTTTGGCACTCTATTGGTGCCAACAGTTGTGATGCCAGAATTAGTCTGATGGTTTTGATGACGATGAATGCATTGACATGGAGGGGTCACTTGCAGGTCTGATAGTTAAATAAGGCAAAAACTGGTACTGGGGAATGCTTGCATGCTAAAAGGAGGGGGGAATGTGTGTATCAGGCTAACGAGGAAAAAAGTGGCAGGTAAAAATACTACTATTAAGAGCAATTAAAATGCATGAACATGTCACTGGAGAAAGAGAATGTGGTGGGAACTGTTGACTGAATACCACAAGCCAGTTGGTGGACTTCACCTCCCATTCAGGGAGATTTGTGGGAAAAAATGTAGTAAATGGTATTCTACAGTCTGTGCAAGACCTACGGTTGTGCCTCGGTGTACAGAGACCTGATACATGATACATA
Source organism: Nycticryphes semicollaris (assembly GCA_013400055.1). NCBI lineage: Eukaryota > Metazoa > Chordata > Aves > Charadriiformes > Rostratulidae > Nycticryphes > Nycticryphes semicollaris. Next base: position 45,702 of record VXBJ01001351.1, on the reverse strand, counting down.
AAATAATCTTGATTTGAGATGTTTGAATTTGATGATATTTTTTAATGTTCTCTTGCTCTTAAGTGTTTTGGTATTTCTCTCACTCATGTATCCCCATAATTAGAGGGTATGGATGTCCACAGGAGGGTGTGTGGGGGTAAAAGGGGATAGTAGGGGAAGTCTCTCTGATGCATTGTAGAGTGGTTACTACAGCAGGCAGAGGAGAGGGCAGCAGTTCTTAAGGACTCTTAAAGACAAGTACGTATAAAGTCACAGGAGAAGAGAGAAAGTGTTTTTCTCAAATGTTGGGCGCCTGTGGGTTTTTTGGTGATTTTGGCAAGGTACCCATAGTAAAGTCATTTAACTGGAGTGAGATTTCAACCAATGTCTGAGACTTTCAAAAATTGTTGTTTGAGTATGCTTGGCTATCTGCTAATCTAGTGCTTGGATAGGTCATGTAGCCAGAATGTGATTATTCAGGTCACAAGGAAAAGTCACATATATATATATATATATATATATATGTTGGGGTTTTTTTTCATTTCTTGCAAGGTTTTCAGAAGCACTAATAATAGAAAACTCTCCTTTCAGACACAGTCAAGTAGTAGCAGTCCAAGTACCTATCTGTTTTCTCTGTGTTGCTGAATTCTTGGACTGAAAGAAGCTGTAAACAGTAGTTTGGTACTTGCCTCCAGTTCTCTGGGAAGTGCTAATGAGGACCAGCTATTGCAGAGTTACTGAGTTTGTTCCAGCTTTCTCTGAACAGCTCCTTTGAGACCAATGAACCTTAACATGGTTACATTTCTAACTGTTAAGCCCTTCTTATCTCCAATCTGGGCAGCCCCTGCTTGTTTAAACACTTCCTGTAATGAGGCACATGTTGACATAGGCAGAGCCCAGCCTCCAGCTATTTCCCACTTGTAAGAATTACGGTTAATACTTTTTTCATTGACATTTTCACTGTTGGCAAAGTTCGTTATACTAACGCACAAAAATGAGCTGGTACTTGTGCAGAGCTGTAGGTACTCACAGTACTCACAGTACATTACAGGCACAAAAAGGAACGTGGAAGCCTAGCTCTCTGAATCTCTTCCTTCAAAATACTAAAGAACTACAGCTTTTCAGTGTTTAGTGCATTATGAGTATGACTTTCAAAAGGAGGGATTAAGAAGACATCGTAGGACTAGGACCTTATTCACAACTCTTACAAATCCAGTGTTGACACCTGCTGGGGAAAGCAGAAGGCCAAATGAGCATGGGGAGAGGGACAGTAAACTTGGAAACTCCAGTGCTTTTCCTCTGTTCCTGGATTTATTATTTATTTTTTTTTAGTTCTGCTGCTCACTAAATTGTCTTAGTAACTTTCTCTGTATTCTCTGGTGCATTAAGGCCATCAGTGATGGAGAGGCTGGGAAGAGGCAAGGCCCTCAGAAAGGTGGGCACCAGAAACTCAATCACTGATGACAGGAGCACAACAGGGCATTTTGGCTGGCAGGTGAAGCATTTCTTACCGCTGTAGCACATATATAGGCATGAAGGACATTCTGTGCAATGTGAGAAAAACAAAGTGGTCCACTTCCTCCTCTGAGACTGGCAAGGTACAGAAGGGAGGGGTTACATCTTCTATCCATAGTCCCCATCTCATTCCTCGCCGGTGTTCAAAATAACTTAAAGTGCAGACAGCCACTGTGTCAAGCCGTGGCTGATGTGCTTTGGTGTGTTCTCTCCATGCAGATTGAGAAGTTGCAAAATCAAATTGAAAAAGAGAAGCAAAGTAATCAAGATCTGGAGACCCTGAGTGAGGAGCTGATAAAGGATAAAAAGCAGCTACAAGTCGTCATGGAGACTCTAAAAGCTGACAAAGATAGACAGGTGCAAATCTTTCAAATGTAATATAAAAGCATATGTGGTAATTAAGTGATGCCCTTGAGAGCATTTGGTTCTTTCAGGGAGAATGGCAATTTGAGAGCTATTAAGTACAGGCTGAACTTGTTCAAGTGTAGGTAAAAGGCTTCTTTAAGCAAGAAAGCCAGCATTTTTTACTACCCACTATTCCTCTTACCATAGGGGGATCTTCAGGCTGTGGTAAGGACAGATCTTCTCTCTTTAGGGGAAAAAAAAGCCCTGGATCTTACTAAATGGGATGCCAACTGGTTTTAGGATGTGCAAGCAAAATCCCATTTTATTGCAGAAATTTGGTCTTCTGCCAGCTATATGTCCTGATTAGTTTGGATGGGGTTTGGGGTTTTTTTTGCCCCCCCTCGACCTTTTTTGCTCTGTTTTAAAAAGATGCTGAGAAAGCATTACTGTCTTCTGGATAGATATTTTGAATGTCCTTCAGTTTTTACTACTGTACTGCAGTTCATGTGCAATGCCTTAAAATCATCCTGTTAGAGGTTTGTGGAAGGTATCACCTGTATTAATTTGACTAGTGAAGGAAACACAGACACAGGTCATTGGAGACTGGTCTGTATATTTTCAACCTGTATTAAAAACCTTACTTACACAGAAATTTACAAGCTTTGTGGGGTGAAGATTAAATAACAAAATGTCTTATTTGTGTAGTGCTTTTCATCTTGAAGGGTTCTTACCCAGACTTCTACCTGGGAAACCGTGCTTTGCCACAAAGTCCTCCATTTCAGTTAGAACACATATGGAATGATGCTTAAACAGAGATAATTTGTGTCTTCAGATCCCAAAGATTAATATAATCCTACAGAAAGATTATATATATATATATATATATATACACACACACACATAAAGAAATACAGAAAGCTATGCTTTTTTAGGAATGAATCCTAACAAAGTGTCTTTCTCCACAATGTTCTCTGAAAGTCCCCTGTCTGCTTTTTTCTGCTCTCTTGACCTTCCTATCTTGTAGCAGGAATATAGCACTCTTTTGAATTTGTTAGAATCACAGGTTATCAGAGATAACAGGTTTTTTCATTAGTTTGGGTTGTTGGTTTTAGTCAGGGAAAGCTGTTGAGAAATTTGTCTTGGATTAAATGGGCGTGGGTTTGTTATCAATAATCTGTTTGCTTGAGGACTAATTTCTATTGCAGCCTGTAAGATAGATGAGTAATATCTTTGTGGGTTTTCTATTGTTTATGTAGATAAATGACCTTAAACAAGAAAATGATCACCTTAATCAAGTGGTCTTATCCCTGAGACAAAGATCTCAAGTGAGCAGTGAGGCAAGAGTAAAAGATATTGAAAAAGAGAACAAGATCCTTCATGAAACAGTTACGGAGACTAGTAGCAAACTGAGCAAGCTGGAATTTGAGAAGAAACAATTGCAAAAGGATTTTGACCAAGTTAAAGAAAAAGTGGAAAGAGTGGAAGAAATGGAGAAAGAGCTCCATCGGCTGGAGAGAGAGAATGAACAGCTGACAAAGAAGGCAGCAGCGATGAAAATAGTGACAGAAAAAGTGGAAGTTCTGGAGCAGGAGAATGGAAATCTGGAAGTGGAAAACAGGAAGCTAAGAAAATCCTTGGACACATTGCAGAATATTTCTATCCGGCTTGGGGACCTGGAAAGGGACAACAAGCAATTGGATGAAGAAAATCTGGAGCTTAGGAGAGTGGTAGAAACCATGAGATTTACCAGCACAAAAATGGCACAAATAGAAGCAGAAAATAAAGATCTGGAGAGGGAAAAAGAGGACCTAAGAAAGAACGTGGAAATGTTAAAAGCGATGAGCAAAAAATCAGAGAGGCTAGAGCTAAGCTATCAGAGTGTCAACTCTGAAAACCAGAGACTTCAGCAAATTGTGGAGAACAGCAGCAAAAAGATCCAGGAGTTAGAAAAAGAAGTCCAGGGAATGGAGAGTGAAAATCAGGTCCTTCAGAGAAACCTTGAGGAGCTAAAGATTTCTGCCAAACGGCTAGAGAGGTTAGAAAAGGAGAACAAAGCCATGGAACAAGAAATGTCTCAGCTTGAGAAGGACAAAAAAATGCTAGAGAAAGAAGCAAAACGACTTTGGCAGCAGGTGGAGCTGAAAGATGCTATTTTGGATGACAGTACAGTAAAGTTGGCAGTTGCTGAGAAAGAAAACAAGACACTAGAAAAGGAAATTGCTCGATTCAGGGATTCATCTAATAAGCTGAAAGAATTTGAAAAGGACAATAAAGATCTCATCAAGCAGGTTACAATTGATAAAAGAACACTAGCTACGTTGAGGGAGGTAAGCAAATAATACTACTGCTTACAATACGATGCTATTTTTTTATTTCAGGTCTGTAAAACATCAAAGGGAGACCTCTGTCCCATGACAATTTAATACATGAGCTAGGAGATCTTCATAGTCTTAACCGCCATCACTGGATGGTATTGCCTTGGAAAGTGGAACCTGCCAAAAACTGACATGTACCACATCGTGTCCACAACCACAATGTCTCCAAATGACATAAATTTTCCTGCAGTGTAGGGGTTTAACAAAGCTCCCACATGGTAGCTGTAAACCAAAGACTTGGATATTTTCTCTAACCCTGTGACCACAGCGTTGGTTCCGCTCTTAAGCCTAGAAAATTAGAGCTGTTGTAGAGGACACATTAACATCTCTGTTCTAAAACGGATTTAGCTAAGACAAGACCATCCCAGATGACCAACCTAACTCTTTCCATGACAGCTGCACCAAGTTTTTGCTTTATAGCTAACTACAGCCTCTTCCCCCAGAAGCTTCGCTGCAGAGTGAGAGTGTGCTGTGAAGCAGCAGCCATCTCTTCCAGCACCCCTCTCCCCTGCAGAATGCAGTCATTGCCCTTTTCCTAGTAGCAATATTTAAAAAATGCACAATTAGCCTTAGGATGTTGGCAAACTAATGATGTGTGTGCCAGAAGGGATGCTTTTATAAGTAGCCTATATGCAGATTCAGGTCATTGCAACTCACTCTCATTTGCTTGCCCCAGCTGCTGTTGTCCTGCCAGAAACAGGATTTCCTGTTGAAAGCATTCAAAGGAAAATGGTCGATGTTGTGGTAGCTCAGTGAAATAAATAAGCTTAGCAAGACTAATGTAGCAAGCGATTACTGACTTGACAATTTAGTTCTGTTTTAGTTTTTGAAGCATTAGTGTCATTTTGAGAAGGAAATGATGTTTACCAGAAACATTAAAACAGTCCCAAGATGTGTTTCAATACAACTTTCCTTAACAGTTGGTCGGACTAGATGGCCTTTAAAGGTCACTTCCAACCCAAACTATTCTATGATTCTATAAAAATAAATAATAATAAAAAAACATTTCTGAGAAGGACCCTGTTTAATCTTTCCCATCTCAGACTCCTGCAAATTTCCAGTGTTGCAGACCCCTATGGAAGCGTATCTTCTTTTCTTTAGATACTTTCTATAGATTCTACAAAAGGAGTTTATGGATGTTGAAGGGACCAGCCCGTGGCCTGGCACTGCCCTTAGCCTTACTTGTTTATCTGTTGCCATGTGAATGAATAGGTGGCTAAATTTATGATACGAGAGGAGTATTGAATGCCTACGGTTTATGTTTAACAATGTTTTTTTTTTTTATTTTATTTTATTCTTGCTTGTGTTTGATGTCCAGGATAATGTTTTTTCTTCTTTGAAGTGCTTCCGGAACTTCATTGTTCTTTTTTCATGCCTTGCTTAAGAAAACTTTGGGGCAGAAATATGAGCGATGTAGTTCTGTTATGTTTGCATTTCAGAGAATTCTGAGTGGCAGCATTCTTTGAACTTGGCTACGCACCAAAAATTATTTGTCCTTTTGAAACATGCAGGCTGGTATTTTGTCTTCTTGGGCCACTTCTACACAGAGCAATTTACTGGCATAACAGCAAGGCATTGTCCAATGCACCTTCTGGAATAACTCCATCAAATCTCCTCCTCATGTGACTTCCTTGTCTGGTTCTGCTTACGTTTCTTCCAAAGAAACCTAAATGAAATGAGAACAAGCCATAAGATTCCAGAATAAGTTACCAAGCACTCTGTTCTCCAGAACTGTTCTGCCTCTTAAATGACAATGTAAATATGCTTTTTTAATTTTGGCACTAGGTTACCATCTGTCAGAAACTGGGAGTCAGTAGTGAAAATACACTGTTACTAAGTCTCTTAGTAATAATTTTTTAACCGTATTATCTCAGAAAACTTCCCAACTGAAGTCTTGTCACTCCTTTGTGTGTGCCAGTGTTGGCTGGGCTTTTCAGCAGGCATTTTGGTCCTAGTCGAGAGGTGGGAACTCCCTCTGCTGGTGTCCCATTGACCTGCACAACACCCCTTCTGTGGCAGGATGTCTCCTGGCCCGCACACATTCCCGCTTTTGGCAGGCAGGCAGGATGCCAGTGGTCGAAGAAGTCATTCAGTACAGCGAGCAAGACAAAGGACAAAAGAAACATTCTTCAGATTTATTCCAAGTAAACTATAAATAAAAGCAGTCATTTTAATTCTGCACTCAGCTGTCATTGATGAAGAATTTTAGGTGACCCTGTTGGAACCAGGATCTTATCCAATTATATTTAAAAAAAAATAAAAAATCTGTAGTGCTGGATAATTATGACAGCCCTTTGCACAGCAGCTAATCATGTCCATGCTGTTGCAGGATTTGGTCCTGGAGAAGCTGAAGACTCAACAGTTGTCTAGTGAGCTGGACAAACTGAGCCAGGAACTGGAGAAGATAGGCTTGAACAAAGAGCTGCTGCTACAGGATGACAATGGCAATGATGACACGTAAGGAAACTGAGATGTCTTAGTCATTCTTTTGACTCTGTGGGCTTTCCCTCAGCCTAAATCAAGCTCTTGGACTTTCTTTGTGGTTCTCTTATGTCTTCTTCCAAATACCCATAGTAATTCTGGACATACAGCATACTTTTCAGTCCCAAGCCTGGCTGTATACTATAAGTTTTGAACAACTTTGGATGGAAGGTAGAAATGCCATTTTCTCTCTCCACGACAGCCAGTGTTACTACAGTCCCCCTCTACTCCCTGGTAGAGTAATGGGTAGCTATTTCCATGTGCATTTCTCCTCCTACTCTCTACAAGTAATAACTGCGTCTAGTAGACAGTGTCTGTCATTACTCCCAGTAATTGGTGATCCAACCACCTGTTAATATAAACATGGATGTTGCCTAAGAAAATCCTGACTGCAATGAATTCTTTTGTAAATCCTATAGTAATGAATAAAGAAACGCCAACAACCCACATGTATATAGGCCTCTTGGTGAGACCTAATTAGAGAAACGTAGCCATCTTGAAGGAGTCTTTTAGCATCTACTGCAGCTTTTTATCCTTGTCAAGAATGTACAAAAAAGCCATGAGAAGAGATTGCTGTGGTGTAATTAGGAGGAAATTGGAAAAAACATATTTTTTTTAAGTTATATTGCTCTTGGATATTGCTGTAGAACCATGCTGGTGTTACCTCTATTATAATTAGTGGGATTTTCCAAAAGCAGGTTCCTAAGTTACAGTATATCAGTAGCAATCTGCAACAGTAGAGGAATTCATGTTCCTGAAGAAGCAAACACATGCAGTGTAACATGTGGAGAGATTCAGAATGAGTGAAGGTGAGGTCTCTGATATAGATGGTGGCTCCTATCCTAATGGCAGACGTTGGAAAGCTCTTCTCATGTCTTCCAGAAAATACAAGATTTTGGAGAGCAAAACTGAATCAGCACTAAAAACAACACTAGCTGTGAAAGAGGAAAAGATTGCAATGCTGGAAGCTCAAGTGAAAGACTCTTTGAACTTGAACCAGCAGTTACAGAATGATCTAAATATGGTAAGACGTTAACTGTGTTTTAATTGTTGATGATGTTATTCTGCATATTCACATGCATTTGTTTTGTCGCTCAACAGGAGCAAGCACTTCCCCCAAACCTTTTTTGGCTGGACTGCTTTCTCTTGTCCCTTTCTATATAATGGCAGCAATTTCAGCAAAATTGTTGGGCTGGGGGCATGACAGGAGTTTTATTCCATAACCACTATTTGCAATCTCTGTTTTTCCATGGGTTTTTAATTAACATGCGGCTGTTTTTCTGCCTTGTGTAATGAAAGCATAGGCTGAGAAAGACTGCAGTTGAAACGTCTCACCTAAGAGATAGTTGTTTAGGTGATGGTGAGCTTGAGTCAAAGGGCACCTGACTGGAGGTCCAAGAGACATGCATTCCTCCCCCTGTCCATGTCTCAGCTTCTGCATCTGCAAAGTGAGAGCTATGGTTCTTGAATCACTTGAAGTCCTTAGAATGCAAGAGAGGAACTACTTAGCCCATCATTATTAATATGAAATCCCACTGTGAAATCAATGTTGAAGGCTGTTGCTTCTTGGCTTTTGCAGGTGAAGAAGGACTTTGATGCACTTCAGCAGACTCAACAAGACGGGCAGTATGCTCAGAAGTCACTGAGGTATTCTGCAGAGAATCTCATTCCCAACCACCAAATGAGTGAGAAATTGGAGACGGGACACCGAGAAGCGACCATGGAGCTGCTGAAACTGAAGGACAGGGCGATTGAACTGGAAAGGAATGTAAGCCTTCCTCTATTTTCTGCTATCCCTCAGGCTTCCCTTGCAATCATGGTTGCTGGGAACTGGATTTTTGAGCTTATAGGAATCTTGTGGTTTTTCTGGAATACATGAGCCTTGCAGATTCCTCAGGTATCTCCTAGGACTGCATGGGACTGTAATACACAATGTCTTGTCTTGTGAAACATCATTGCAGGAGTGAGTCCTGTGTATAACATCTGTCCTAACTTCATTTAACACTGGGAAGAGTTTGCTTTTGCACATTTGTTGTAGAATGATCCTCACCAATTGGTTCTCAATTTTGGTAGGACTCCAAATGATAGGGACAGCTGTTTCATTTCTTCCTATCACCCCTCCAATGCCAAATCTCTTTCAGAATGCAGCCCTGCATACTGAGAAGCAGCTGCTTAAGGAGCAGCTGAAGCATTTGGAAACACAGAATGTCTCCTTCAACAATCAGATCATGACACTACAGAAGCAGAATGTCTTCCTTCAGGAGCACAATACTACCCTGCAGACGCAGACGGCCAAACTCCAGGTCAGGGCAGCCTTTCACCTCCGTGCCAGAAGACTGGATGTGATAATAGTAGTGTGGGAAGATGACAGTTAATAAGAAAAATGTTTGTATTGGTAGGCAAATGTAGTGTGATGTAAAGATGAAGCCCATACGGTGGAGCTTAGTTGGAGGTCTGAATTTCTCCAAGTTAGGAGGAAAATGTCTGGTGGCTTCTCCATTAAGGTAGTTTATTTAGAGAGTAACTTTTACAATCAATACAGCAAAATCCAGTGCAGCTTCTGGAATAAAAGATCTTTGCTCTTTTATTGTGTTAATGCTATGCCTGTGAAAGAGTTTGGAAGAAATGCAAAGAGGACACAAGTCAGCTCCCAAGAGGTGTTGTAGCAATGGGTTCCAGTCACAATTTTCACACTTTGAGATAAATTGTCAATATTACCAATGGAAAACAGATACTTCTAAATAATACTTTAATTTTGAAAAATAAACTTAGTTTGAGAAAGAGAATAGTTTTAAACAACAACATTGGATTAGCTCTATTTTTTTTGGTGGAAATTTGCATTTTCAAGCTTTTCCTCTCACATGTTTGCAGATACATGGTTGAGTATTTTTTTTTTGTTATTGTTATCTTTTCCTAGTTTTCACCTGCAATTGCAGTATCTAAGCAACCCCAAGTCAATGCACTACCTACCTACTGAAATCAGACTTGTTAGGAGTGCTGCCTCCATATGGACTGGTACAATTAATTTTGTTGATCTGGGGCAAACTTAAGTTTTCATTAGTTGTACACAAACAGGGGGTAATGTTGGCTTTGTACATGATTGTCAGAGAGGCAGCTGAGTTGTGAGTATTCCAGCTCATCTTGGTCTTCAGGCTCAAAAGGCTCTGCTAGTAAAACAGTATTGCTTCAGTTTGGAGGTTGTACTAATACTTTTCAGACCATCAATAGCATGGCTTTATATGTTACATGTTGCTGGTAATACCAAAATAGTGCTAAATTTTCCATAAATGTCAAGTTTACAAAGCAAGGGATGCATTCTGGGTGAACTCTGTACAGATACAACTGTTGTACTTACCAGTAGGTGTAAATAAGTAATGCTTGCTTTCTATTTGAGAAACTCTAGGTAGAAAATTCAACCCTCAGCTCCCAGAGTGCTTCTCTGATGGCCCAGAACGCTTTGCTCCAGAATCAGCAGACAGCCAAAGAGAATGAGAATGAAAATCTCCTGAAACAGAAGGAGCAGCTGAAAGCTGAGTATGAGTCATTGCTTCAGGACCACGAACACCTTGCTTCACTGCATGAGCGGCAGTCTGCAGAATATGAAATGCTAATAAACCAGCACAGCTGCCTGAAAACATTACACAAAAACCTGGATCTGGAGCACAAAGGTCTGGGTGAGAGGTATGTTCACTGCTCAGGGGTGTAGTGTAGCCGGACTGTTCCCATGTTACAATCCTCCCCTTGAATGTTGGTCTCCGATTACAAAGGGAAACTACAGAGTAAGTTGTTCCCCTGAAAAAGTGTCTTCTCATTCTTGCTATCATTAGGAGATTAGATGAAAAAATTTGCAAAGTTGTAGATTTTAGAGCTCTCAAGGTAGCATCCCACAGTTGACTCTGATGTTTAGCAAACATGGGCTTGGGGATGCTTTGTCAGAAGTAGCTTAAAGTGTCTTTACTACATTTAAGGATCTGTGCTACAATAGCATGCAGCCTTGAAAAATTCTCCCAGTTCTATTGCATGGGTTATCTTTTGTAGTCATACAGTGAGGGCTGCAAGTCACCTAGGGAATTACCTCTGTGTGAATAACATATATCCTGAGAAGTTGGAATTATTGAAGATTCTGTGTGGCATCAACCTCACAACAGAGGAGGCTCTCTGAAGGAGTTAGCAATGAGATGGTGGGGTATTATTTATTTTCTTCTAGTTCTCACAATCTAAGGCTTTTGCTTCAGGCTCTTCAACTGAATTGTGAAATGAGTTATCTGCTTATTTTTCAGTCATTGTCATTGTCATTTTCTGCAATCGAGGGTGGATTGAACAATATCTATATAATGTACCACTACATAAATGCCACTCTGCCTAACATGCAAAACTTTTCCCATACAATTCTGTTTCTCATACAATTTTCCTCAAAATATTTGTATTTAGGTTCAGTCTCTGTGCAAGATCACCTCCTCAGTGATGATCTTTGAGGGTGGACTGCAAACTGGTGCTCAGCTTTTCTTTCCCAAAGGCTGAGGAGCTGGCAATATAATGTGCAGTAGGTTTTGATAGAATACAGAAATAAACCTATTGTGATTAGAATAGCCACCAGGGCTGTGTGGCAGGACAGCTGCATGGCTGTCAACTAAATGGGCTGTAAGTGATTACACAGCCACTGCTGCTGCTTAGCAAGTCTCTCTCAGACTGATTTATGGTTCTCATTGATTCAGGCTTGGCTTTTGAGATTATCAGGTTTAGGTGGGTTGAGGCTGTTTGCTGGGTTCTTTCTTTTCTTGATGAGTACCAGTTATTAATCAATTCTAGCCTAAGGAAAAGGCACTCTTCTAAAAATAGGTTACCTCTAGTGATAAGCGCTCAGATCACCATCATAAACATTAACAATTTGGAGTGTCTGTTGCCAAGATGTGACTTCGGGTGTGAGATATTTCAGGGGAGCAGATGGTGGCCTTTTCTATACTCAGAGCAGGTTGATTTTGGCAGTTTTGAGAGTGCGGTGTCCTCCTCAGCTGATCAATCCAAAAGATACTTACCAAGGTGATTTGTCAAAGGACAGCCTGTATCTCCATTTCGTTGCCTGATGGACAAGCCCCCTTTCTTGTGTGTGTGTTTTGTTTTCCCTCCATCATGTGCTATGTGCAGTTCAGCTGGCTGAGGGAGCAGAGGGGAGAAAGTTAGAATAACACCTTCAAGAAAACTGTTTTCTTCTGCCACTCTGAGGCATTTAACTGCTAAGATGAAATATCTCACTTCCAACTTCAGCTAGAAAGCACCACCTGCTCAATTTTCCTAGAGCAGCTTAGTGCAACCAGGAAGTTTGCTCGTGCAGTGTCTAAGAGTTGGGTTTTGCTTGTGCCAACTCCAAAGTAATTATTTTTTCTCCTTTGATGACAGCACTGTAATCATAGTTTCATCACTTACAGCAGGATTGCGCTCCTGCAGAAATTTAGAACAGCGACTGGTCTAGAAAAATCCACAGGAACTTTAGTTAGCTCCTGGACTGCTTACACTGGGTACAGCCAAGGTCCTCAAGGTTTGTGTAGTTCACGCTGATGCATTCTAACCACAGAGTGTTTTCTGCACCTTAGCAAACTTCATTAAACCTCCCCCAGCTCTATCTGCACAGTATTAGCACTACAGTGGGGATTAAATAATGGATTGTGTGTAAGAGTAGTGAAGTGGTTTGTCATAACCCAGAAAACCACAGGGTTTGACATAGCAAGAAAGGGAGAGTTAGTATGTTAGGACCATTTACCGTTAATAGCAGTTTCTTGACTTTGTGGTGTTTGGCTGAACGTCTCGGTGAACACAGAAAGGCTGGACTCCTGTAAAGCATTTTTTAAAATGCAGCAGGTCATAATTAACTGTAATTGATTAGCAGATCCTTGAGCATTTCTTTGTAGCTTACTTTGGAGAAGAATAATCCTGTAGAGACACTGGGAAAGCCAAATCCCTGCTGTGGAGGCTGTCATGGTTTAACCCTGGCCAGCGAGCAGAACCATGCGGCCACTTGCTCACTTCTCCCCCGCAGTGGAATAGGGAGAAGAATCATAAAAATGAGGAAAACTTGTAGGTTGAGATAAAGACCATTTGATAAGTAAAGCAAAAGCTGTGTATGCCAGCAAAGCAAACCAAGGAAGACAAAATCCCGTAACTACGAACATCTTCCCCTTCAATCTTCTTTCCCCAGCTTTATGTGCTGACATGAGGCCATACAGTATGGAATATCTCTCTATTTGGTCAGTTGGGGTCAGTTCTGTCTCCTCCCAACTCCTTGAGCATCCCCAGCCCACTCGCTGGCAGGGTGGTGTGAGGAGCAGAGAAGGCCTTGACTTCTTAGCAACAACTAAAAATGTTAGCATGTTATCAACATTATTCTCATCTCAAAACCAGAGGACTATACCAGCTGCTAGTGAGAAAGTTAACTGTGTCCCAGCCAAAATCAGGAATGGGGGTTATGTACTGCAGGGACTTGCATTACTATTTTACCAGTGCTGCCCAGTAATTATTTTCTGGGCTTATTTTGCCACATGCTTTTTATTGTAGCTGAGCATTTATAAAATTCTCTCAGCCACAAATACCTGCTGGCAGTATTTCCCCTAACAAAGCAGCAGAAAGAATGAAAGCCAAAAGGAGTACAGACAAATATGATCAGTCATTCCCAGGAATGGATTGTGTCAGAGCCAAAATTTTACTTCCATGTAGAAGAAAATCTTTTGAAAAAACCTCTTCTGCCCAAGTGCCTGGGGCTTAAAGAAGTGGAGAGAACGTGAGTGTTGAGCAGCCTGCAGGATGGGTAACCTTGCCCCTGGTGGGAGAACTTGTCAGGTTGCACAAATCCTGCTCAAATGGTAGACTCTGTATTGAATCTGACCTGTGAGAGGAATTTGCCTGGGGATTTCATTTGGGCACCAGAGATGCAGAATCACTCTTGGCTTTGCAGGCAGCTTCTGCTTTCTTAGCTTTTCCCTAATACCCAGGAGAGCAGCTGTGGTCTGCCTCTGGGGTTCTCATGCTGGAAGGCAGCATGTGGAACTGGGCAAAGGTGGTAAAACAGGACCAGTGTATTGTTTATCTCTCAGTAGCCCTGTCTGAAAAATAGAGGGCTTGGGTGAAAATGAACTGAGTAGCCCTATCGTAGAGAAATGGCAAAAGGCTCGATGGCGCAGTTTCTGCAGAGGCAGCCGTGGTAATCTCTGCCAAGGGACTGACTGTGGAGTTTGTCTTCTCTGACTCTGGATTGGCAAATCCAGAGTGGTCTCTCTCAAATTCTTCTTGGAGCTGGATGTGAAACCTTCTTCTGCTTTCAGGTTCTTGCATTTGTTGTATGGACATTGAATTTGAAATGTCCTGGAGCTGAATGGAGGAAGCAAACGAGTAAATAAGGTCAATTCAAGTCCAGTGCTGTTACTGGGAATGAATAGCAAAAAGCAGCTTTTGTCTGGGAGACAGGTACTTTTCTGTGTGGCCCTTCATTGGACTGGAATTTGGGACAAGCTGTAATTTGACGCAGGGATGAAGGGAATTTTAGCCTGAAAGAAAAACCGAGTTGGCAGGAGTGACTGCATTTGGTGCTGTCTGCTGCTTTTGGTCTTGTTTTGAAGTTTGTGTGACTGCAGAGTAACTGTGCTCTGCGTTCATCTCTGCTGGGATCGATGGTGCTTGTTCTTTGTGGCTTCTTCCAGCAGTGCTTCATCTTGCACCCAGCTGCTGTTTTGAGATTGCTTAGAAGGATGTTTCTGCGTGACTGGCAGGGGTGTATCTTCCCAGGGATATTTCAGGGCAATATGATTTTATCACAGTCACAGAAGAATGTGCTGATGGCTTTTGGCATTCACTGTGTATGGGCACAGACCCTGACAGAGACCACCAGAGGAAACAAAAAAAAAAAGTCTTCTGAAAACAGCTTGTTGTTCTGTGAAGTGTTCTGAGCCCACCTCCTTCCTTGCAGCATTTTCTGAATGCAGGCAGTGTAGCTGCCCAGGGAGGCTTAGTCTATGCCAGGTGTTGGGGTAGTTGTTCCACACCTCTGTTATTTATCAAAATTAAAGACACAGTTGGTGGCATCTGCCCTGTGTCCATCTCCCCCCCAACCTCCCTGGTTTTTGCACAACTTGTATAAACGGAGTGACAGTGCAAGCCTGGAGTTGTGTTGCTTTTGGGCTTCTGACTGGAGAGTGAGTAGAGTCACTCCAGCAGGTGGGTCACTCTGCTTGAAGGTGTTTTGCTGTCAGCTCCCTGATCCTGGACTCATCCTCTGTCTGAAGTATGCAGGGGATTGTTACCTCTGCAGGATCCTACTACTACACGTGTAACATCAGATGCATTACGTTGTTACTGAATAAACTGTTGCTCATTCCATGCTTTCTTGTTGCCTTTTAGCAGCTGCTTCCTTTTTTTCAGTCAGGTTTTTTGAAAAATTCCCCTGACAATTGTTTGTGAATGGGATTCCGGTTTAATGGTGCAGTTTTCACTCACGCTGGAGACTCACAGGCTTTTTACCAAGTTATCGAAATCTGGAATTGAAATAATGTTCTGGCAATTGTGTTCCAGTCTGCTTTAAAAATGCATTTATTTTTTTTTCTGAAAGCCTCCCTTTTGACGTTATAGACTAGGTTAATTTCCATGCCTGGTTTGGAATTCTTCAGCCTTGGTAGATGTTCAACCACATTTGTGTATGAAACTGAGCAGCCAGGAAATAAAATAAGATTTACTTGTCGTTGTGGTATTAGCTATTAAAAGTCTTAAGCTAGAGGAAAAAAAATGTTTAAATGAAAGCTGAGCATATGCTGCTCCACTTTTTGCAGATACAGCAGTTTAATGAAACACAAGGCAGAACTGGAAGAGTTGGAAATAGTTTTAAAAACTGAGAGAGAAGTTCTGCAGCAAGAGAGAAGATCAAATGCAATAACCACTGGGGAAAATCAGAAGCTGAGGGAAGAACTGGACAGGTATGGTTTCCTTGCTACATTCTTTTATATGTCATTAAAAAGTCACAGAATCACAGAATGATATGAGTTTGGAAGGGACCTCTGGAGATCATCTAGTTCAACCTGTGTGCCAAAACAGGTCCACCTAGAGGAGGTTGCACAGGAGCGTGTCCAGGTGGCTTTTGAATGTCTCCAGAGATGGAGACTCCACCACCTTTCTGGGCAGCCTTGAAGAAGTTCCTCCTCATGTTTAGATGGAACTTCTTATGGTCAACTTTGTGTCCATTTCCTCTTGTCCTCTCAGTGGGCACTACTGAAAAAAGACTGGCCCCTTCCTCTTGACACCCACCCTTTAAGTATTTATAGGTGTTGATGAGATCCCCCCCTCAGCCTTCTCTTCTCTAGCCTAAAAAGACCCAAGTCCCTCAGCCTTTCCTTGTGAGATGTTACAGGTCCCTAATCATCTTTGTAGTCCTCTGCTGTACTCTCTCCAGCAGTTCCCTCTATTTCTTGAACTGGGGAGTCCAGAACTGGACACAGTACTACAGATGGGGCCTCACCAGCGCAGAGTTGAGGGGCAGGATAACCTCCCTCAACCTGCTGGTCACACTTCCTGATGCACCCCAGGATGCCCTTGGCCTTCTTGGCCACAAGGGCACATTGCTGGCTGATGGTCATTCTGTTATTCGCCAGGACTCCCAAGTCTTTTTCCTCAGAGCTGCTCTCCAGCAGGTCAGCTCCCAGCCTATACTGATGCATGGGGTTGTTCTGCCCTATGTGCAGCATCCTACACTTGCCCTTGTTGAATTTCATCAGGTTCCTCTCTGCCCAACTCTCCAGCCTGTCCAGGTCTTGCTGTATGGCAGCACAGCCTTCTGGTGTGTCAGCCAACCCCTCCCGGTTTTGAAGGCACTTATGCAAAGCACACAGTTGTTTTGCTGTGTTAATTGTAGCTCCAGCATACCTTCATTAATGTGTCCATTAATTTTTCTCAGTTTGTCTTGTTAATTTGATTTTTCTGTTTAATTCATTCAAGATCATCAGCTTCATGAATGCTGTCAACAAATACTGTTACTTGGTGCTTCAAACATGGTCTGATCCCGGGGCTTTTGCTCATTCGCAATAAGCTTCCACGTGTGGTTCAGTTCACAAGTGTTTCTGTAATGAGTTGTTTCCAAGTGCTTGTCTTCAAGTAGCACAAATGAGTACATTAAGCACAAACACCCAAACCTCCCACTAATACCTAGGGTTGTATGAAATGGTTCCTATCCATTTTTTTTCCCCTTAAGAACTGTTTCTTACATAATATGACTTAGATCTAGGAGGTACCATTGCTATTTATCTTCTGCTCTCATTTGTTACTAACTTGAAAGAGACTTATTCCTGTTATTAAAAGTGGGCTTAGTGATTCTTAGGATCCCTGGGTAACTTAACTCATGTCAAAACCCCTTTTATGACCCAGCACCCAAACTTTACCCAATGCAACAGTAAAATGTACCCTGCTCCCCAGCCTGTATCCCTACTGGGCCTCTCCCCATTATAACCAGTTCAATGCCACTGTTCATACCACCAAGGCATTTTGAGAAAGAGTTTGGTACAAATAAAGGGCCACAGTCATATCAAGTTAAAGCAACGTCAGATTGAATCATATTTCAAAATCCCACGTTAAGTTCAGTCACGAGAGTTTCATGTGCGGTCCCAGGTGTGATGTACTTCGGAACGCTGCAGGGCTCTGCAAAGGAGGTGTCCTCAAACTTACTGTTTCCAGCTCAGCTTCTCTAAGGACAAAGGAAGATGTCGCTAAATGTTGATTGTGATGCTGGCAGAGAGCGAGGCCTAGGTGGTCTGTCAGCAGATACAGAACTTGAACTTTTTTATTTATCTATTTACTTAATTTTAGGCCTTTGAGATTTGTAGACTTTTTTAGATTTACCAAAAGCTATAAAAGAATGCAATATCTCACAGCTCGGGACACTTTAATGCTCATATTTCATGCATCAGGAAAAAAATTCCATGAGTGTTCCGTATTTGTGCCAGAGCTGCCTTTATGTCCAAATGATCTTTAAAACATTGTGTCTTTAATAGCAGTTCTATGTTTAATCTATTTTGAGTTCTTTTGTAGATTTGAAATATTTTCTAATGCCGTTACTACTTTCTTAACAGAATTGTATTATATGCTTAGAATAAAAATGTCTTTAGGAGTTAGTCTTTGGAACTTAATGTTTGGTTTACTGACAGCTGTATGTTCATGGTGTGGTCTTTGAATGCTGTGAGGTGCTTTCTATGAAGTGTCCTTCATAAACCTTCTGGCTTCTTCGTGTTTAGGGTGAATTTCTTGCACAGCCAACTAAAGGCAGAGTATGAAGGGCTGCATTCACACACTAAAGAGTTGAAAACTTCCTTGAACAACTCTCAGCTAGAGCTGAATCGTTGGCAGGCTCGATACGATGAACTGAAAGAGCAGCACCAGTCCATGGATATTTCTCTGACCAAGCTGGATAACCACTGTGAGGTGAGTAGCTAAAGGTAGAAGCGCTACTTGGGCTCCTCTTAAGGTGTTAGCATTCCTCTTGTGAAGTTTTTGGCAGGCTATAGATAGAAGGTCAAGCTCTGTGGTCATAATCCCACTCACATATCCTTTGCAGTTTATCAGTTCATATCCCAATGCTATTGTGTCAGCTTGATTGTGATGCACTTCCAGGGAAGCCAGAGGCAGAGGAGAGATTAATGTGTCTCTTTTAATAGCTGCTGTCCCGTCTAAAAGGAAATCTGGAAGAAGAAAACCACCACCTCCTAAGTCAGATTCAAATCCTGAGCCAGCAGAATCAGATGTTACTGGAGCAGAACATGGAGAACAAGGAGCAGTATCATGAAGAGCAGAAACAGTACATGTAAGAAACTAGTGGTTTGAATTGTGCAACCTTAAAAAGGCATCTAGACAAGGAGAGACTGGGAAGGACAGTCAGGGGAATGAGAGCTGTACTTGATACCTGGCTAGAAAAGGGGATGTTTAGGAGGACATACATGTTTAGGGAGAAGCTATGAACCTGTTCATCCTGCAGTGAGTTTCCCTTATCAATATGAAAGAAGGAAGAAAAGTGTTCGCAATCCCAGGATTTTTATTCTAAGCACCTCGGGATGATGTGGGAGCTGCTGAGATTTATTTCAGTACTGGATAATACAGTTGGAATGTTTGAAATTGTTTGCTGAATGCAGTTCAAATGTACTCTAAGTGTATTTGTGCAGGTGCCTGCCAGTTCTGTGATAGAGGTACATTCTAACTGCCGCTTGAATGAAAAAAGATTTGCTAACATCCACTGTGCAGGTTAATAAAATATTGAGTAAAAAAGCTAGGAAGATTACATGGCAGTGCTGAAAGTGTTTGACACTGCTTGCAGGAGACCAGAATAGTCTTACAGTTATCAAGCAATATTTATTTCTCTTGTTACAACAGTGTAAGCGGAACAGGAATAAAATACCCAGTTATCATGTAGCCAAGGAATTCAAACTACGTAAGGATCTTCACCCCTGAGTAATTGTCAGTGATCTGTGAGTAAGACTGAGCGTTCAGCAAATGGATTTTCATAAAACAAAAACCAGACAGTGAATGAGCTTTGTAGGATTCTGAAGATTATGCAATGGGAAGATGTTGCAGTCTCCTCTCTTGGTGGCTGTTGGTCTTCCATTCTTTGGTTATGCTTAATTTCATAGAGATGGTTCAGGATTTGCTTTCCCCCCCTCACAGTGATAAATTGAATGCCTTAAGGAGACACAAGGAAAAACTTGAAGAGAAGATAATGGATCAGTACAAGTTTTATGATCCTACTCCAAAAAAGTAAGTCCCACGTGGGTTTGGTTCTGTTCAGTTGTACAGATTTGTGAGGGTGAGAAAGAGCTCTCCATATTTCTGTAACTGGAGATAACAGAAGTTTTATCTGAAATGAGGACAGTGTCGTCTCCACTTCTCTCCTCACTCTCACTCCACAAGCCATATGCTGAAGCAGCAGGTTGTGTTAAAGTAAGAGCACGGTACCTCATGTAGCGCCCTGTGTTTTAATACTGGAATTTGAAACTGTATTAATTAGAAAAAAGGCATATCATGAATATCATCTTGTCCCTTGTATGGGGGAGGGACCCCCAGTATGGTGACTAAGCAGCAGTAGGAGCTTCCAGATTTGCTTTTTCAAAAGGGGTAAGTGGTTCATTGGAGAGGAAGGACTTATGAAAACTTTATTTTATGAACAAAGAGCCAGGCTAATGCCCCCCCACAGAGTTCTGACTGAAAGCCTTAGCAAAGAGAAGGATTAGTCTTTAAAGCAATTTTAATTTCTTTCCTTCTCAGTCTGTTCCTGTAGTAGAGCTTCTCACCCTGTTAAAATGTCATACATGGGTCCATATGTATAGTTTAGGTTTCTGGCAGAGGGAACAGTTGTCTTTCTCATATTTCTCATGCTGAAGAAATATTTCTGTAGAATACTTTTGACTTCAGGAGGGAAGTGGATCTCAAGCTCTATGGAATTCACAACTGTAGACTTCTTTGGAGAGTATTTCTTGTAGTGTTTTATGAATTCATGAATTCATTCACAAAACATGTTTTATCAGGAAAAACCACTGGATTGGAGCCAGAGCCTTAGTCAAACTCATCAAGCCAAAGAAGGAGACTACAAGGGAGCGGATGAAACCATCAGCAGAAAGCCCTACGCGGCGCTCTGAGTCCCCAGAGACAGTAAACTCTCCGTCTGCCTCCCAAAAGCTGAAACATCAACAAGAGACTCAGGATAACACTTCTCAAGGGTCAAACTCTATGGAGGAGAGAGAGAACCCTGGGGCTTCTTCAAACAAAGGTAAGGAATGCTCAGCCTAAACTCATGAGATGAACAGTATTTTTTAAAAAAGATTTCAAAAAGATTTAATATATCGGATATGTTGATCACTTTATGGGTTTTTAGTAAACCAAAAGTTTTAGCAAGCCAAAACCCCTAAACTAAAAAGCTGAGTAAACTTTAAAGGTGGTGGGGTTTGGGTTTTGGGTTTGTTCCCTGTATCTATTTCATCTTCCTTCAACTGTTGTATATATTTTCTTGGTTTGCCTGAATGTGTTGCATGTTACTTAATACGTTGATGGAAATGCTTCATTTCCTGGGGTTGTGCAACAAAGCAGTTTAAAATTGGACCACATGATACTACGGTTGATGAGCAACTACTCTTCACATGGGCAATAGGCAGTCTTACAGCGACTGCCAGGAGATGGTGCACATGCAGAAGAAATAATAGAAAATGCTACTTTATTGTAGTCTAATTATTTTGGAGGATAATACTGTGTTTTGACTTTGACTGAAACTAAGAATTATGTAATTTCAATTGATGAAATGATTTTCCTGAACTCTGTAACGCAAGCGTAAAGGAAGATGGAATGATTTTTTTTTTTTGCTGTTTAGTCAGTTCATACAGTAAATCAAGTGTTCTTAAGCGTGGGAAATGTAAAAGGGAGCTCCTCAAAATAAATACTCTTTGATCTTTATTAAAGGAAATATATCTCCCAAGCTTTGCATACTCTACTGAGATCACTTCTGTCAGCTTCTGTAGATAGGCTGTTTTCCTCCAGGAGTTGTTAAATGTTTAATATGTATCCAAAGTTCAACCTGGGAATTTGGGCTTGGGTTTCTGCAGAACAAGGCCCTTGTGGAGCACCGGAGACAACAGAAAGTCACTAGGACTTTGTTCTTTTTGACGTGATATGGAACGTGCTTATGTTGAGATGTAGAGTATCAGTATTAAAGCCTAGAAGACATCTAGGAAATTTGAGTATGTTCTTAGCAAGTAACAGGCAACTCTACTCGAATTTACTTTATTACTAAAAATGTTTTGGGTAATCTAACAGCAATTTCTTACTGGTCTTCCTTATATTTTATGTCTATGTGTTAATTGATGTGTTAATCTCAGTCAGATCAACTATGATTAACAACACATTAGTCCTCCAAATAGATGTGTTAGTCTTTGTTTAGCCTTTTTTGGTTTTACTGGTTGTGTAGTCTTTAATCTGTTTTAAGACACTTTAAGACTTATTGACAAGGGTTTTTTTACTTTTTTGTTTTTCTTCTTCTTTTTGGGATACCTGGGTGATAACAATTTAGCTGCGCAGCGCAAAAAGATTGCCTTTTTGAGAAGCAAAATCAAGGATAAAGAAAAGTCTCCTAAGTCTCCATCGAATCATCAGTCTCTGTCTAACCGGTTCCGGTTCTGGTCGTCTTCCGACATCCCATCCTCTCCTAATGAAACACTTTCTTTCCCGGAATTGGGATATTTCTAACACCTTCTCTTTAGCATTTACCCTCATTTATTTCTGACTAATACTTTGAACAAGCAAACAAACAGACATCCCACCTGCCTTAAGAGAACACACACCTTGATAGAAACACTCAGCATGTCTTTACAATACTCTAAACACAAGCACAGATTAGTGACCATGGACCTAAGTTTTCCTGTAGAAGACGAATCCCTATTGCACACTGGATCATTTCTTCAATGCAGCACACTTTTAGGGGACCTCATGGCATAGAGTTTGCGTATGTATATTGGCTGTGGTGCATGTGCTGAGTAAGTGAAGTTGCTGTGCGCTTCGATACTTGTTCTTGCAGTCACATACTGGCATCATGTCCAGTTCAAGTGTTGCACTGGTTTGCTGTTGCTATGCTTTCTACAGCATTGTAGTTGTAGGCCTACTGAAATACAAATCTAATCGATGGGAGTCTCACATCCTGGAGACTTCTCCAATATTCTCTGCCATTAAATCCTAAAAATGGCATTTTTTTTTTTTAACATCTTTGTCTGCTTTTAAATAGTCTAGCTTTGAATATAGAGTGGAAGCTGCTGGGAAAGTAATTCTCTGCAAAGTGTCTTGACGTTTGCATCCAAACCGTCTGTTTAGCAGAGTTTCACACTTCCAGTTCTGGAAATTTGTCTTGAATTGAGCTGAAGTTTCAGTTTCTGCTGCTTCAGTTTTGACAGATTTTTTTGGAAGAAGAAAGTGGATTTTTTTCTTAAGGTTAGAACTAAACTTCATCATGGAACCATTGCCCAGAACTCTTATTGCCTGATAGTCATGACCTGGCGGCTTCTGAAGGGAACGTGTGGGTCCAGTCTCCACTCTGCATTACAGAAATGTACGCAGCAGGGGCAGTACACTATGGGGAGCTCAGCAGAGAGGCCAAAAGATCTCATCTCCCCTCTCTCTTTCTCTCTCTGAGAAGTGATCTCTCTGTGGCATGACCAAGGTCAAGCCTGTTGCTGCCATGTTGGGATTTGTAGAGAATGTTTGTCTGCAGGGCGATTAATAATTCTGGCATATATGGAAGGTGTGAAGTGCATCTCCAAAGCCAGTTAGAAATACACGTTTGCCATAGCAAGCTTTAGCCCGGAGGCTGTGCCGTACAATTCAGTTCTGAGAGAAAGTGCCAGCCCTGGTCTATGGACCCCACACAGACTGGGGAGGGGCGGGGGGGAAACACTGATTCTGAAGTCAGTGTCCAGGAGTGGTCTAAGATGACAGTATCGCGGTCCATTTCTCTAATACAGCTTTGCTGCTGCTCTGTGCGTTCAACTAACTCTGTGTCCCTTGTCTCTGCAAGTTGTTTATTTTGACCACTGCCCTCCACTGTGTTTACAGCATTTAGTTACTATTAGTTAACAAGTACTCCACAGGAATATATAGAAAAGTAGAATCTTGCATCCCTTTAAGAGCATTTCCTATAGTAAATTCTTTAAATGTTGTTCTATTTTATGAGTGCCTCAAAGCCTTACATTCACATTACAAGAAATGAATGAACCTGCCTCATCACTAGGAAAGACGTCTTCAGCTTTCTGAATCTAAATAATATTCTAGCGGGTAGTTTATGTTGTTCTCATGCTAAGATCCTAGTAATTCCACTTAAAAATCATTGCAGCACAGCATCATAAGAGCAATAGAGTTTTAACCTTGTAGAGACTGAGCTCTTGCCACAGCAAAGTTCTAAACTTGAAAACTGTTAGCTTAGTGTGCAGGTCATGGTAGATAATTTCCAAATCAGCATTATTTCTCTTTGAATAAGAGTGTGACTTCGGTCGCTATTTCCTCGTTCTATTTTATTACCGAAGTAAGTGTTTATAAAATGTACCTGCAAGGAATAATGTTACGGGAATTCCACACCTTTCCTATCTTTTCTGCATTCGTGTCTTTATTCCTTTTCTTCCACTTTTCATGGTGATTGTTGCATGTATAATATCAGCCCTCCCACTGGCACAAAGCAGCCCTTGTCACTCCCACCTGTTACATGGTAGGAAATCTCTGTTTTTCAGTCCAGTGGAAAAGCTTGCAAAAGTAGCGCCTCTGTTGTGCAGTTTCTTTGTGCCTGCTTGTCCTGTTTGTACGGGCAGATAAATCACGAATCTCCTAATGCTATTTTTCATTGACTCGTGTTTATTTACCTCTCTCCCACTCAGTGCTAATGGACCTAAAGCAAAAGAGGAATTCCCATCACGGAGGCAGCAATGATAATGTTGAAATCTCAGCAGACTCTGCGACCAAACACTGCGGTGTGGAGCTGGGTCCCAGGACTTACTCGACCTCGGCTATTCATCTGCACACTTCCACCCCCATTTCCAGGCTCCAGAGCAGACCAAAAGGTGTGTTCTGTGTATGATAGACCAGCTCTTAGGACAGGTCAGGCTACTTCGTAGCTCCTGCTTGGGTGAAACATGACTTCTAGGGGCATTCAAGTACAAAACCAGAGCACTAGTAGTTTCACTCCTACTTTGTCTAGTTTAATTGATCGGATACAGGTTTTTCTTAGTCTTGTAATGTCACCAGCTTGACAGAACACATTTGGATGTTAGTTGTCCCATAATTCCCTGCCCTGTGGTTCACAGCAGTGGTTACAAGACAGCTACTCTTCCAGTGTTGGCTCTGTAAAACCCTCTTGATTACCTCAGTCTTCTGCACTGCTAGAATGCATCAGAGGCTGCCCTGAAGGATTAACCTTCCTGTGTTTAATATTGCCTTTTAAGTTTTGTGGGTTTTTTCAGGCTATAATTCAGAAGATAATCTATGTGAACAGTCCCCTGAGGTGGAGTTTGCAAGCACCAGACAGCACGGTAAGCTTGTAGTATGTACGAATGCTCCAAACATCTGCATTAAGACTTGTTTCATTGCATCCACGTGAACTGTCCTGCAATGTTTTAGTTAAATTGACAGAATGAGATGTAGTAATGCAACACCGTTTTGGGAATGTGGATCTAAGTACTTCTGGTTTTCTATTGAGAAGCTTTTAATGGACATTTTCCCAAAACAAATTTTCAAAACCAATGCTGACGTTGAGATGAGTTGCCTTGCCCCAGCAACAGACCCTTTAATACACGTCTGACAGATTTGTTGCTGATTTTTCTGGACAATGTTCAATTCCTTCCTTAAAGGAGTAAATCAGCCATAAAAAAGATTCGGCGTGGGGGGTCTGGATGCACAGCAGAAACACTCGTGCAACAGCAGCAGCGCTCCCTGCTTAGGGATCTGTGGAAGACTGTGTTTGCAGGCTGGTTACAAGCCCCTTCCAAAGAACAAAACTCAGAGAGAGACAGCAACTTATTGTTGAACTTCTTCAGTGTCTGCATGAGTGTGTTTATTGTTGTAAGAGCAAAACCCAGAACATATTTTGTTGTGCAAAAAAAAAAATGAGAAAAATACAAGGGATTCTGAACAGCTTCACTTGAAAAGTAAAAATGGTTTCTACTCTGTCCAGACTTGGACATCCTGTGTATTTTATGTTGTTAATGTTTTCAAAGTGACTTAGTTGCACTATTTTCAGAAGGCAGACTGTAGCCAAGTCTTTTAGAGAATCAGAGGAACTTAAGATCTGTTTGTTCAATGCTTCATCTGTGTTTTTCAGTGTCCAGGCCAAACAGTTTAGAGAGCAGTAGGAATCCTTCCAGCAGTAGTTCGCCACTCAATTTGAAAGGTAAACTTTTTACAGCTGTGTTCTGACAAATCAAAAGTGAAATTCCATGGAATTGTGTGCAAAGTGCAGTATTCCTTCCAATTAAATTTGAAAACTCTTCTTTTGAAATTGTAATGGTTATACAATGTGGACATGGCAGTCTTTGGAATCAAAACTGCTAGCAAGAAGTCTTTTTCTAAGATTGATTCCAGCAAGGGGTGGCTTTTTCACGGCAGGCAGTCCAGTTTTGCTTCAGCATCATATTGTGGGAACTATCAGGCTATTCTTGGATTCCTTTCACAACAACAAGTTCTTACGAAAATCTCCGTTGTTCTTACAACGTACACAGCTTGTGTATGGAATCTCTGTGCCCCGGAGATTTGCTTTTGCTGAAATTGTGCATCTTTGAAGGGTGCCAGAAGACTTGATTCTGAGGAAAAATCCACTTTCTGCTTTCCCAGTGGTAGGTTCCAGCTCTCAGATCACACACAGCCAAGACTGGGAGATCTTCTAGCAGCACAGAGGTGGTAAAGAAGCCCCCTTATTACTTGTGTTATTCATATTCTTTGGACAAGTAGGTGTGCTCAAAGTATGTACTGTAAAACATCTACTAGTCCTGATTTTTCAAAGTTCTGACTGCTTTGAGTTCTGTGAGAGAAGAAAGTAAGGTCAAAAATGCCACCTAGTCTGTGTGGAAATGGCCCTGGATGATAAAGTTCTCATACCTCAGTGAGAAACCTACTGAAATGAGGGAAGAACAGTGTCTTTAATCATATTTATGCTTCTCCTTAGGTTCCTTAGATCATATCCATGGTCGAACTGAGAGCCTCAGCAGTGAAGATACGGTGCCAAGCAGAGAGGCACCAGCTTTGCTCCAAGACACCTATCCCTTTCACTCTGCGTCTGCTGTCTTAAGCCCTAGCAGCAGGCATGAGTCCTCCTCCCACAGGAACGGTCTGATCTCTTACGATACACCTCAGAAGAGTACCCCGTCCCCCTCTTACGCAGGCAGGCGACGGTCTGCCTCACCTGGCAGCGAGATGGTGACTTTGGAAGAATTCTTGGAAGAGAGCAACAGGCTGTCTCCACCAAGTGTAAGTATGTCAAAAAGCTCTTCCGAGCTGATTCAGGGGGCTGAGGGCATAGGGAAGCAAGGAAAGACAAGGTCATTGTTTGTATGTGTGGAACTTGTAGAGAACTATTGAATCTTGCAAAATGAACGAAACAGTTCCAACAACTACAGCAAGGTGAACTTTCACACAGTACTGTGCTGATTTATTTTGGTGTATCAGCTACGGCAAAGTCAGGCAGCTAATTCACTGCAAACCTTATATATGGGACTGATGGGGCTTTTTGATGCCAAACAGTCGTGGTCAAGGTTTCCTGTTAAATCATCAGTTCTCAGCTCCAGGTATTTTTATTTGCGAACTGATCAGTTTTCTGTGGAGCTTTCCCCTGCTACATCTGCAAATAGAAATGAAAGCTAACGGTGGTTTTCAACTGAAGTGCAAAATATGCAGTCGTTAAAAAACCATCTCCTAATCTGAAAATACCAATCAGTGCATTTGAGAGAGAATATTTCTCTTGTTGAAGGCAGTTCTCGATGCTTTCCCCATGCTGTGTGTCCGTGTGCTGACTGGCACCGTGCTCTTGGTTCAGTAACTGCAAGAATCTGTCGCAGGTTGAAGTGCTTTGTCAGGAATGAAAGGCTTGTTTGTCACTGCTGAGACACGCCGTACAGCAGGGAGGCGGTGCAGGATTGAGCACGTTAATATGTTAAGGACAATTCACTGGTAGTGTAAGATGTTTCTGTTTCAATGCCGTGGTAACAGTATGGAAACCAACAGAACAGGCTTCAGTGAATTCTGGTCCTGGGATTTTCAGAGCAATATTTAAATATACCTTCTATTCCCTCATTACCCTAATTACAATTCTTAGCTTTTAGAGATATTTAAAATTTTATTATTTTTTTTTTGTCTGTAACTACCTGACCATC
The DNA here is from genome assembly GCA_013400055.1 of Nycticryphes semicollaris. NCBI lineage: Eukaryota > Metazoa > Chordata > Aves > Charadriiformes > Rostratulidae > Nycticryphes > Nycticryphes semicollaris. Next base: position 18,113 of record VXBJ01001351.1, on the reverse strand, counting down.
TCTCCATTTTCATTCTTTCTGTCATCCTTGTTCCTTTTCAGCGTCGTCGCAGTTTAAATGAGAGCGAAATGATTTCATTGCACCAATTTCTGTTAGAAGCTGATGCACTGTATCCCTCTTGCTACTCCCTATGTCCTTCCCTCCGTCAGGAACCTTCGCAGTCACTCGAATCAGTCCTCAGTCATTCATATCCCGACAGCGTGAGGCACAGAACAGGCAGGGGAAATAGGAGATCTACTTCACTGTATATCCCCAGGGTATCTGTTGTTCTGGCTATGAAGGCAACAACTCCCAACTTACCACAGCTTTTGCTGGCATATTAATACCTATAAAAGCATCCTGTAACTCCTAGCTGTTATTTTAAAGGCTGCCAGATCACTTGCATTAACTGCTCATGAAGTATTCCCTGTGCTTGTTCATAGACACGTGTGCTTTTGGAGAGCTTGTCATTCTCTAATGTTAATGCACAAACCAGCAGGTTAAAGTGACCTTAAAAATAATCCTAACACTTCAACATTTAGTTGAGCGTAGAAATGCTCCCGCTGCACTTTTGCTATTCATTGTGTTCACCTCTAGCAAAGGAGTTTTGCGACTGGAAGGAATGTTTGGAATGCTAGTGAAATGAATATATTAAGCTATAATATGCTCCCTAGAAGAGAGTAAAGAACTTTCATGAGCTTGTTACAGCACGTTTTTCATGATGACAGCATGTCCCTTAACTATTCTGAGCATGCCTCCTGCTAATAGTCCCATGGCAGCTGATCATTTGTCACCATTTGATTGCATGGACCATCCCCATGAAATATTCATTTTATATTTTCTTTCAATGCCAGGTTAATTGTCTGACTTGAAATTTTAAAGTTAATTGTGGGCAAGCAACCTCATTTCTATTTTTGTGATGATTTTTTGGTACGTTTCGTTATATTGTACACGTGGTTTTTAATATGGCTGGTGTATTGGGTGGGAGAGGTGAGGGGAATCAGTGGAGAAGCAATGAAACTCTCCTGTAACGCTCACGCATCCCCCCAAAGTATTCTCTCCTGTGACATCCCTGAAGTTACAGTGGAGCGTCACCCAGATGAACTGTGTTCTGGACAATGGCAGACCGTCATCGGTATCTGCTGACAGCAATGGCTAATGTCATTAATGAGATCCTGATGTTACAGTGGCGGTGGCTGATGTGAAAGGAAGCAAAAGAACTGCTGCCCAGGTTGCAAGTGAAATAAAACATTTTTAAATTTATGACAATTAATCTGGCAAACAAGGCTGTCAAAATTAATTGTGGTGAACATGTTACTCCTTGATTTGGATTTATACCTGTTGGAAACATTAACATCTGTTCCCCACTTTAAATATAAAATCTATGGTTGTGTTTGGGTTGAATTAAGTGGGAAGAAAGATTATCTGAACAGAAAGCTCTGTATGATCCTTTCCACAGAAAGCGTTGTCATTAATGTGCATATTTTCTCACCCCAGGACACCTCCAATAACAGAGATGACTTGCTCAGCAATTATTTTAGGAAAGCAAATGAGCCTTCAGCTACTGGGAGCCTGCTGGTTCAGCCATCCAGAAAGGAAGCTGCTAAGATGCCTTCTAGTCTTGTTGCTCCATCTGTAAAGATGACCATCACTAACGAAGAAGGAAGAACAGCTAAGCCTGGAAATTACGTGAAGCCGAACCTCAGACAAGTTGAACCTGAGGCTCTAGCAAACTCTCAGGGGTCCCTTAAGCTTCCCCACACACCACAGCACCAGCCCACCAGTGGGATGCGGCAGATGGCACAGCTTCAGCAGCCTGGAACCGCGAGCAGGAGGAGTGCGTCACTGAGCAGGGCATTTAGCTTAGCCTCTGCAGACCTCCTCAGAGCCACTGGCCCAGAGACGTACAGGCAGGAGAGTCCTCAGAAATCAGCAGCAGACCTGCGTGGGAGCAAGGACGCTGTCAGTCAGACTGCCAGGGCTTCTGTGCCAGCCAGCTCCCAGGCAACCTTGAGGGAGAGGCCACAGTCTGCAAAGGTGACAGGTTCGATGCAAGGTGTCGATTGCCGCTGTCGGCAGCTTGACACGAGGCGCCTTTCCCTGGCCCCACCGAAGGATGAGAGGCCGCTCTCCTTCCATCAGTTCTCTGCCTCACCCACAGCATCCACCAGCAACCTGAACGTGCTGCAGCAGGAGCGTGTGACCCCTGGGCAGCACTACTCACCCGCATCACACGCTCCCTCTAAAGTCAAACCCAAGCCAGCCCCTCGTACTGGGGAGGTGGCCACCGTGGCCCCTGCCAGAGCTGTGTCCAGCAGCACCGAGGGGAGTATTTCCTTAGGGCAAGGCCAGGATGATGCCCTACTTACTAAGTGCCAGGGTAAACTGCCAGAAGGCAGCATGGGGACTATGGAGGAGGCCATGAGAGGAAGCAGCTCCAACAGCACTCCTGGGTCTCCAGACCCCCAGGGGGATCAGCAGACCGTTTGGTATGAATATGGGTGTGTGTAACCCATGGATGCAGCCAGTAGTGTGTGCGTCTGGCATTGCTGATGTCTGGGTAGCGTTTGTCTAGACACCATGTCAGGTCTTAAAAGGCATCCTGTGCATGCTGCTCTGAGTGTTCAACAGGTGCTGTCTCCTAGTTGGACAACGTATGATTAAGAGAAACAAGGAGCAAAACCCCAGCCCTTCTTTTGACACTGTTGTGCCTAAAACAAAGTGGAAGCCTGACCTAATCTTCACAGTGGGCTTGGCACCTGGTTCTCACAGGTGCTGAACATTCCCCACTCCAGGAGAGGCTTAGCAGGGTCCTCTGTCATAGCTGTGCTGTGCTCCCCTCCTTACCTGCATTAAAGAAGAGTTTCACAGGTCATATGTGTGCTGAACCCAGCCCCACCATTGATAGACAACAGGTCACATAAAAGCCAAACTTCTCCCCCAAAAGACAGAACTTGGCTTGGGTAGCTTAAAGGGAAAGCTGAAGAGCAAAAGCGTGTGGCTTTAGCCATGGATCTGTTAAAATCAATTCCTCTTGCCACAGCCACATTTTGTAGAGGTAACATGTAGACTTCAAGGGTCACATCTGCCCCACATCTTCCTTCCTCTCTGTGTAAGACAGAGAGGCTGGTGTCATTCCCCGCTGCTGTCACTCAGCTGCAGCTCAGTGGGTCCTTGACTCTGCAAGCCAAGTGGTGCTGCCTTTTGGAACTTGTTTTATCTTTCATACAAACACTGGAACTAATGCAACCTTTCAGGGGAGATGCTGTTTCAGTTGCAAAGGTGGCATCTCATGTACAAAAGTGTCTTGTATGTATATAAGAAGCTCAAGTATTGTATAGGAATGCTGTGTAAATTGTATTACTACATCCTTGTGTGCACAACAGCCCACATCCTAAACAACATGTGGGATTTTGTCCCTTAGAAATCCTTGTGTGTCTCCAAGAACTTTGCTCAGTATAGAAAACAAAATAATTTTGTATACACGTGAAAGAAATATACTTTTAAAAATCTATTTATGTGCAAAGAAGTTCCTTGTGTGTTCCTGTCCAGAGCATCATCAGCTGCTTATGTATATACGATCAAATGCATATCTTTAATTCTATTTCATGTTTGTAAAGCTCTTTATCTTGCGATAGACTAAATCCTTAAAAAAAAACAAAACCAAACCCAAACAAAACTTGTTTTGCTGGTTCTGATTTAATCTAGTAAAAGCTGAAACTGATTCAGCTGAGGATGTTTTTGTTATCTAGTATGTAGTAATCCCATTCTGGAAACTACAAAATTGTTTACAATAAAGACTAAAATAAAATCAAGGGCTGTTGTACTTTGGTGATCCGTGGTGCTGGATGGAGATGTGTCTGCAATAGCTTTGTGTGAGCATCTCTGCGTGGCAGAGTTGCCTTTGCTTTTATAACGTTTGCCACAAACGACGTATGAGAAATCTTTCCACTTGTTTGTAACCTTCTTACTGAAGACTTTAAGAGGATTGATCATGCAAGTTAAGTGACTTACAGGTCGCTGTAGAGTCACACTGTTAGATTTTTATGCTTCTCTGAGCACTTCAGACAGTGCCAAGCACACTGTCAGCCTGTCAGCGTTGTAAGCACTGCATTTTGTGCAACCTGTTTTGTGCTTAACTCTCGGGATTCCTTACGAAAGTGAGAAATTACACACCTTTGAACATGAAGAGAATGGCCAAATGAACTTTCTGCCATCTCTGCTATTTTAATTGCTAAGCACAGTTTTGCAACAGTTTTTAAATGATGTGCTGTTCAGCAACTTTAGAAGATACTGAGTGGTTTTGGTAAACTGAAATTCTTCTTCCAACACCGATTCTTGGGCAGATCATTAAAGACTAGTGTTTCTCCTTTGTTTCAGCTCCTTTTTGGAGGCATGTGCTAGATGGCCTTGCAGGCTGGACTGCTTGAGGAACTGATCTGTGAGTTGTCAGTTCCTGTAGACCTGCTTTTGCTATAAATACCAGCCCAGTCACTTACACCTTAGTTGTAATTTTCTGAGTGATTTACAGTTATTTACTTTGTCAGGTCTAGTGAGTTTGAATCAAAATGTACTTAATACTTACATAGTATCTTTCAAATATGGGATAATTTTAAGTACAGATGTTATAACATAGAACAGCCCTTGAAGCACACAGTGCTGTGGCGCTTGGGCCTTCCTGAGAACATCCAGGAAAGTTCTGGGATAAGTGCCTGTCCTGCCGCAGCACTCTGCTCAATTCATTAATTGTTTTCAACTCTTCCTTCATAGATTCAGTGGCTCCCAAGTAAGACCCACCACCAGGTAAGAATTGAGGTGAGAGGGAAAAGCTATTAACATGAGGAAGCAAATTTTGCTTAAAATTGCGTGCACTGAATGGTTATGGTGTTATAGGACCAGCTGCTGTGGAAATTGCTGCTAGAGAGTTGCACGTTCTACGGAGACAGGGCATCTCCCTACCAAGAAATCTGAAGCCCAGGCCCTTTCCAAAGACACCTTGTCATGGAAACCTTGCTCTTCCATATGGTTCACCTGTTCCTCAAACTTGGGAACTGATTGTGAAGCAAACAGACCTCTTCTGATTTCAGTGAATTGAGTTCAGAACATGAATTCCTCAGAAGAATTCAGAAATAGAATTTACTTTATGTCTGTAACGAGGAAGATCCAAGTGTAAGCGCAGTGTAAAATTGGCTCCTGCTTAGCTTCAGACAAATGATACATCAGGGAACACCGTGCAGTTGGAAATTGTTTCTGTTCATCCAGATGTTTGGGGATGTATTACATCAGCCAAAGGTAAATGACTTTACTAGAAGATGGAAGAATCGCTCCAGAAATCATTAGTTCATGTGAAATGACTACAACCTAGATGTTAAAATTATTGTAAAGTAAAAC
>VXBJ01001350.1:100312-272058 GCA_013400055.1 Nycticryphes semicollaris | reverse complement strand
CCACCCCTTCGTTACCAACGCCGGGGAACGCCTCAAATAAAGGACAAGTAAAACTTCGCGTGGAGGAAGGCGCTCCATCGCGGTGGGGGACGGCCCCGTGGCCCAGCAGCCCCCCCTCACACCCTCCAGGCAGCGCACCCCGCTGTCAAAGGTCGCTTTCCTGAGGGGGGAAAAAAAATAATCCGTTTTCCCCCTTTTCACCTTTCTCCCTGCACGAACAGCGTCCGCGGGGGTTAAAGCGCCGGCACCGGAGGCGCCAGCGCTCTTCTCCCGGCGGCGGTAGGCGAGGGCTTCCCGGGCGGCCCGTCCCGCTCCCCGCTGAGGCCAGGGGCTGCACTAGAGGCGGAATCACCTCACGGCATCCCGGCCCGGGGCCAGGACCCAGGGCAGGGGGCGGGGGAAGCACCCTGGCATCTTTTTCTGCACACACAAAAAATAAGAGTTACCCTTCTCCCTCTCCCATCCCATATAACCTTTTTTTATTTTTTCCTGTACTAAACTCATTTTTAGGTAAGTCTAAAAACAAGCTGCGATAATTTCCATGAGCGCTAGGCTGACTGCCAAAGTACAGTGGATGCCTCATAGATGAATCTAGGTTTGGAGAGAAAGGAAGGTTTAGGATGGAGTTATGCTGGAAATGCACCTAAATCCTCTGGTTTAAGAAGAGCAACAGCATTACAAATACATGGGATATATCCAAAGTGGCGTGAGTGAATTGAAGTCAGAAAGATCTTAAGTTTCTCCTTGAGAAATAATGGTGGGAGGTTACTTGTTTAAGTAACAAGTTGAATCAAACCCATATAGCAACAATGCTATCTATCGTATGTCAAGATACTTCAGATAGCTACTGTAATTTAAAAGTAAGGGCACTAATAAGAGGTCTCTCCTTCTAGGTCAGAATATCTTCCCTATTTGTACAGGATATACTCCAATGCAGAATTATAGAAGGACAATTCAAGCAGCCAACCAAGGAAATATGAAACTAAAGAGAACAAACTTTCACTAAGGGTCTAATCCTGGAAGTTGCTTAATATCCTCTGGATTACAACTAGCGTTCTAGAAACAAAATGCTTTGTTTGGATCTGCAAATACTGCCATTAGGATGGCAAAAAATAAATATCATTATTGAGGTAGGATCTTGCTCTACAAAGTGAAGCGTCCTGATATAAATTATTCTTTACAACACGCAATAAAAGATATTCTATATTTTTAACCCACTTGGAAAACCTAATTCAAGATTACATGGAAGAAAATTTATCTGCTATGAATGAAAAAAATACCATCATCCAATTAAGCTGTCAGACAGTTACATTTTTTCAAACTAGCATAACTCGATTTTGTAATTTGTATTGGAAACAAAGCATCTCCCAATTGCAAGTATTGGAAAGGACTGCTAACTTTCTCAGGCGTCACTCACTCATGCTCCCTGCTCATGTTGGTAGAATGCTGGGATGTGCGGCCACAATAACTGCTTTCTGGCACACGTGCACACTTTTCATTAACAATAAAATCTAATACTACCCTGTAGCTGTAAGTGACCCAGATGCGGCGCGTGCTGAAGTTCAGTCACATGTTTATGTCGCACCTAAATTGCTGAAGACTTAGTAGTGTGCTACACTCGGTATTTCTACTTCAACTAGAATCTACCAGGATTTTATTCCAAGTAAATCAAAGCTGTTGTCTCTGCAAAAGGGAGCATTTTTCTTAACAGCCTGATCTGACGATGAAAACTTAGTTATCAACGTAGCAATCACTTCCACATTCAGGAGACAATGATATAAACACCGTATTGTGACACCGCTGACTAATCTACCGGTCACAATCTAGACTCTGTAACACCACTTGCAGGTGTATTTCTGTGATGTCACTAACCGGGTTGCATCACGGCTGAATAAAATCAGGCAAGAAGCACAGAGGGATTTAGGAGAGCTTTGGCCTGGGCATGAAGCCATGCCCCTGATGCAGCAGTGCTCTGGCAGGACTTCCCTTGCCCTGCGCTGACTGGCGTTTGCTCCAACTTCTTCCCTCACTCAGCCCTTTCACCTTGATCTCACTGCTCTCCTCCACCTCTCATGCCCTTCCCTTCGCCTTTCCCTCTGCCTCCATCCCGCCTTCAGCCTTCTCCTTCCTGTCTTCATGCATTCGTTGCCCTTTAAATGAATCCCACAGGAAACACGCAAGGAGCCCCACTGAACTCATGCGCCCTTTGGAACCACCTGGCCGAGCACTGTCTCGATGTGCATGCACCTCTTCCTAGTCTGCCTTTTGACATTGCTATCTAGAGAAACTGGGAATTATTCTGGACAAGAATTAGTTACTGTCATGACTTACCTAACAAATAAGGTTCTAAAATCTCATACCTGATAATTACCGTCTATATACACCTGTGCAATATAAAAAACAAGTTGCATCAAGTTTGTAACAGTACTCTGGATTTCACAAAACGCAGCAGAGAGTCAAAACGAGATACTTTCTACTTAATCTGAACCCCTCGGATGTGAGGGCCAGGCTGCAGAGCTGGCTGTAAAGAGCAGCAAATCTTCTATACTGCTCTCCCTTACGCAGCGCACCGGGCAAGCTTTTCTCTCCTGCAACACGCTTGCAGGGACTGAAGACAGAGCTGGAAAAGAAAGCCTGAAGCTGATCACTGACCCCCACAGAATTAGCTGAAGGTATCAAAGGGCTGAAAAAAAAAAAAAAAGAAGAAAAAAAAAGCCCATGCAGAGGTTCCTGAACTCAGTAGGAAGTGAGGTGAAAGCAGCCACAGGGGAAGGGAATAGAAAGACAAGTGACAGTGGAAGAGGAAGCTGGAAATGCCTTGTAGGAAAGAGAAGACGGAAAAAGCTGGGGAAAAAAAAAAGAGGGTAGAGAAATAAATGAAAGCACAATATGTGAAACAGAATAACAGAACTGTCAGAGTTGGAAGGGACATCTAGAGATCATCTAGTCCAACTCCCCTGCCAGAGCAGGATTGCCCAGAGCACATCACTCAGGGCTGCATCCAGGTGGGTCTTGAAGGTCTCCAGAGAAGGGGACTCCACACCCTCCCTGGGCAGCCTGTTCCAGTGCCTGCAACCCTCACTGGAAAGAAGTTTTTTCTCACATTTGAATGTAACTTCCTTGTGTTCCAGTTTGTGCCCGTTGCCCCTTCATCCTGCCACTGGGAGCCACTGAGAAGAGTCTGGCTCCATCCTCCTTCAACCCACCCTTTAGATAACTGTAACCATTAATAAACTGCTTGTTTTTCCACTTCAGTCACATCCCTATATGCGATCTTGCAGGCCTTCCTCAAAGATTCCCCTTTTGATTCTGCACTTAGTCCTCAAGATAACACAGATGTTGTTGAGAGCATACAGACTGTTCAGGGGCAGGAGATGCAGCTCCACCAGCCTGACCGAGGATGCTCTGAAATTACAATGCAAATGTTGCAGTAGCCTAAAAAATAATAATAAATTAAAAAAAAAAAAATCAGTCTCCAGCCTAGAATCCTATCAATGGTAAAATCTTTAGCATGCTCACCAGTCACACTGAACATTTCTCATCTCTGCTCGATCCTGCGCTTGCTCTGGATTTGACTTTGGTGCACACAGGCCCTGCCGCGCAGGCCGGCAGCAGTGGAGCAAGGGAACAGCGTGTGCAGGTCTTTGGCTGCATCATGTTCTCTGCCCTAATCCGCTTTGCTCCACAGCACGGAAACCACCCAGCTGCCCAGCCAGAAGTTACGAAGGCCACGGATCTCGGCTCGCTGAACAAAAGTGTTTTGTCACAATCTCATACCGATGCAGTATGACCTACTGTGCACGTGAGCTCCAGGGCCAGGTGGATTCCTTCACATCCCAGCGTCACAGCCAGCGGCAGGAGGTGGCAATGGGGAATCCTGCTGCACCACGGTCCAAGCCCTGCTCAGAAGCACAGGAACCAGCCTGTCTGTAGACATGAAGCCTACCTAGAGTGTGAGGAGCTGATGGCTCACCAGGAACTAACTAACTCTGCAGTCTGATACCCTGACCTTGCGAGCTGGGGAACTTGGATAGTTCTAGGATGCTCTTCCATGGGCCTGTAACGAGGTGGCATCTTCATCTCTGTCTCAGAAGCCTTTACTCAGCCTCAGGCAGCCCTGTCAGAGGCAAGCAGTGCTCGATCAGACAGCCATTGCAGGAGTCCTCCGTGAACAGGCACCACAGAAGCACCCCAGGACCCAGATCAAGCTTTTGGATTGCAGCATAGACACTAAACAAACCTGGCGCGTTCTCAGGAGGCAATGGCAGGGTCTGCAGCTGATGAGCAAAGCCACTGCTAGGACAACAGGGAGCAGATACACAGTATCTGTAGGATACAGAGCAGCCATGCAAGATCACTAGAGGAACACACTTGTATTTTCTTTTAAAACTACCTGATATACTGCCGGAGGCAGAGTGTAAATGCTGAGGATCAGGGAGTGTTCTGGCTCTCAAAATGCTGCCAGTAGGAGTTGTAGAAGGGCAGCTATAAGCTCACGTGAGGACATAAGCATTCATCACCTCCTGTTCTGCCAGTCCTTACTCTTGCTCACCGTTTCAGTGCCATCCTAGCACAAGCAGCTGTGAGGACAGCTCTTTCACATACACCCGTTTCCAAATCTTGGCATCCCCTTTATATACTCCTTCATCTAACCTGGCCAGGAACAAAGGAGCTTCATGTGTGAGGAGGAACAGGACTACTAACTGCAGGGGAGACACTGGAAAGCAAGCAATCTGCACTCGGTGCAAGGACAAAAGCAGCGAGAGATGCTGGTTTGATAAATCCCCACTTCAACATGCTCAGCCAGGAAATATGTATGACCACGTGTGCTGGGAAGCCTATTTAATTTTGGATCAAAACAGGAGATTTGTTAATTGAAGTTATCCTGATTCTTCTCTGTGAAGAAGCATAAAACTTACTCACCCTGACGTGGGGAAGAGACAGCTGAACCAGGGAGCAAATACTTCCAGACTTTTCCTCTCCCAAAAAGCCCTGTGGGTCCTAGTCCTGGTCCTGGCCATTTTACTCCCAGCCCTGCGAAAGTACCCTCTGAACACCTTCCCATAAATACCCTGAAATCATCTTTTCAGGACCATGAGCAAAAGTCTTGTTTGTCCATAAAGAGAGAAAAGTCATTTTGAGGAAGGGACTTTTGAGCACCCCAAGAAGTTACGACAGAGCGAGTTGTTCATTGTGTTCCCCACAACATTGCACGAAGCTTTCTCAAATCTTCCAAACACCAATGTTTCAGGGGACGTGCTCAAAACGCATTAGGAGAGATGTAATTGCAGTGAAGCCCGTACAACACACTATGGCAAATAAATTAGACTAATATTGCTGACAGGCACTGGGCTTGGCCAACTCTCACTCTGTTGTTAAATCAGGTTCAGGGCCTTCACTGTGCATAAGAGTTTAAGGAGAAAGTCAAACAGCTCTCCTTCATGTCTGGGAAATGGTAAAAACTCTAAAAAGAAAAATGTGTTTGACTAAGTTGAGACTGAAAATGCAGACACGCTGGGGTAGTGAAAAACTATAGGGTAAAATTTTGCTGAAGGCTGTACCTTTCCTAAGAAAATGAAACTTCTCTCGTATTTCTCCACTGAAGCACCAGAAAGGCTGCGTTATTTAGGAGAATTCATAAAGCAAGGTTACTTTTGCGCTTTTAAAGGTTGAAAAAAAATAGCACATTAAAATATAACAAACTAGGAAAAAGCCTAAATTCACTTCAGAAGGCACATCAAGGTCTCAGAATAACTGATTTGCTATTGTCCAAGTTAATAATTATTTAACTATTCTAAATCTTAACATATGATGTTTTAAAAGTTTAATCTAAAAAAAAAAACCACTTGCCTTTATCTATATACTTAAGAACTCTCTTCAACTTTTAGAGTAAGAAGGAAAACAAACCAGGTTCACTCGACTTAAAATTTCCATGGGAAGAAGTTAAAAAAAAAAAAAAAACACCAAAAAATAACAAAGTAGCTATCAGCAAGTTGAGCTTTCCCCGGACATTTTCTGCAAATAGTTAAGAGAAAGGAGCTGTAACTTAAAAGTCGACAGAAGAGGTGGCTGGAACTGCGGGGTTGCGGCAGACACCCTGCCCTTCAGCTCTCCGCCGGGAGCTGCCTGTTCAACCAGCGCGGCTCCACCTCAGGGTTATATTAACTGGACTCAAAGTAGTTGTCCCAGGAGAGCTCAACTACACTTGACTGAAGATAAGGCACTCCTGTGGCTCGTCAGCTTCTTAAACATCATTACTCCAACGTAAGTGTTGATTGATTAAACTGGATAGAACTAACATTAAATATTTCAGGGGCACACCCTGCACTTTTACATCTGACTCTTAACCTATGTGTCCAGAAGGCACAGGCCTCTCGATGATTAACTGCAAGCTTTATTCCAGTTTATTAAAGTTCAGCTTTAATTTATTCTAACATCTAAGGGAGCTTTGTTACGTTTGTAACAATGTAACAATGAGCACAGTATTTTTAATTTATGAAGCTCAGATTTTACTACTACAGTAGTTTTAAAGAAAGGTGTACCTATAATTAAGCGCGTAAGGCTTTCAAATAAAGACTTCTGAATTAAATAAATCCTTTATGTATAATAAGGTGTCTTTTAGATAGTTAATTCAAAACTTTAACAGATATTATAGTTAAAAGAATGAGACACTTTCAGTGGCTTGAGCAAGCGCTGTTGAAAACACTGACAATGTGTATTACAGTTCTGTAGATTTTTACCTGATACGAATACTCACCTAAAACAAGAACAACAGGTAATTTTACCCGATACTTACAAAGTTTAGTAATTCACTCAGGTGAGGTCAACCATAACAGATAATGCCTAATTTCAAAGCACAACCTCCGGACACAAGATGAGATTCAGACGTACATTCTGAGCCCGTTAATGTAAACACCAGTTCAATACCCACACCTCGTGAGAGGTCTGAAGTATCTGGCACAACGTGGCCAGAGATTTAGACACGCTAAAATGTACCCACTTACGAAACCTCCAACACATACAAAGCGGAACAGCTCAGTCTGATCTTTCTTCTTCCCCCATCAAGCAGAGTTTAGCTCTGTATGGCTAAAACCATGCCCTTTTCATCTGCACAGCACATCCACCTTGTACAGGACCGTTGCTCTAAATCCCTCTCCTACAGTAATTACTTAAAACACCTGAAAAAGTAAAAACTTTCACCCAAAATGTGTCTTTTCTGTCACCTTAAACCAGGACACCATGCTCAATCACACCCTGCCTCTACTGCGCCAGCAAAGCGCCCTGGTTTGCTGGTGTTCCCAAGTAACTATTACAACTTACCTTTAATAGTCCTGTCTGCTCTACCCATGCCTGAAACTCTGCTTTATCCCTTCGCTCCAGACAGGCAGGGCAGCACATCCCCTCTCCGATCATTTGACTCTTCCCAATTTTTACACAACAGTTTCAGGGATTGAACTGCGGCAGATTTTAAACCCTTCCATCATACTCAGGAATCTGCTCACCGACCTGATTACCTTCACAGATCACATCTCCCTGAAGCCCTTGCTCAGGAAGATACTACTCTTTGTAAAGTCTGCAGACACCATTTTTCTTTTCTATAATAATACTTAGAAACAGCCGTTGATTTGGGTTTTGATCAAATGGTTTTGGCAACTTCTGTACTCCATGCTGATGGTTGGAGTTGCTGAGTTTTATTTCAGTCAGCTCAAAGCAGCATTATTCATCTGGGTATCTACTCAACATCTCTGTTCAACATATGTATACGTTACGGTGCCTTTAATGTAGTGGGAGCACCCAACTTCATTTACACGTTGTCTGGAAGAGTTTAAAAAACTCGGTGCATAAATAAGATTGAGCATGAGAAACTGGTAGAAAGGCTGAGGCACAAGCTGCCGAAGATGCTGGATTATAAAGCAGCCAGAGAAATTCAAATTACAGTAGCCTGACAAGAGAAGAACGAGAGGAGGACCTGGCAGTTATTGTTGCACATGAAATAGGATGGGCCAAGTATAAAAGTAGCTGCAAAATCCATGAAGCCTGGAACATGGACCTGAGCGGTGTTAACTTGAAGGAGAGGCTCAGGTATAACAAAGAGTCTGGTGGACACCCAGGATGGAAGGAAATGTAGAAAACAGCACCAGATTCACTCCAGAACAGCCTGTTTAGAACCAACGACTAAAAAACTCACTGTAGTGAAAACATCAACCAACTGTTCCTTTTATTTGTTAACGTGCCATTTCAAACCAAAGTAAACATTACTATCTAGAAATATATTTGCTGTCGTACAACAGCAGGCAAAAAAATAGATATTATTTTAATCGCAAAATCTCACAATGTAATTAGATGCTAACATGTACAAATATGCCCCCAAAATGGTAATTTCACAGCTTCCTGTTGGCTCTGATGCAAAGCGGGGAAATAAATTGTGATAAACAGTTTCCGCGGTAACTTTCCCAGTTGGAAATCAGTACCTTAAATTATATTTAAAATGACACTACAACTGAAGTACAGTAGTAGATCTCAGCACTACTATCTTAACAAAAAATTTCCAGGCAGGTAAAATGATCAATGTAATACCATGGTGTGGGATCCAACCAACTAATTTACACGGTTTTAATCCTGTCATTTTTAGGCCTTTTTACTTCCTTAGGCCTGTGCTGTATTTTGGCTTTTTACAGACTTTTTTATTAAAAAGTTTGTGTTCTATCATGCACACCTCATCATGAATGTAAGAAGGCTGTATCCTCAGAAGAAAGGAGAATAAACTTATTACAAAATGGTAACTCTGGGGAAAGTCCATGTCCTTGTAATGAGCCAGATGACCACACAATCTGAAAAGAAAGGGAAAAAAAACCCCATAAATTACAAGTGTACTTAGGATTTAGCTAGCATTTATATATTTAAATGTAATTAGATGAAAACTGTACATTTTATCAACAGCATAAATCCCAAGTCTGACCTACAACATCAATTCCATGAAAGGATCCACTCCCGCAAAGCCCTGAAGCAGAGGACTGGACCAAGACATGTCGAGAGATGGTGCAAGACATGGTAAGAAGGAAAAGCCCGTGCGGCTTCTTGCACTGCAAATCAGGACCATGCTCAACCAGGCAAAGAATATGGTTTTTGCCTTTCAGGACTAAACTGAACCACTGTTCATTCTACCAGCTTCTAGCAAATGTAGCAAAATGTGAAAACAGACGCATTATTCTATTTTTAAAATGTCTAAGACTACCTCTGGGGGCTGGAGCACCTCCGCTATCGGGACAGGCTGAGAAAGTTTGGGTTATTCAGCCCGAAGTAGAAAAGCACCAGGGAGATCTTACAGCCCCTTCTAGTATCTAGAGGGAGCCTACAGGAAAGATGGGGAGGGACTTTTTATGGGGGAGGGTAGTGATAGGATGAGGGGAAATGCTTTTAACCTGAAAGCGGGGAGATTTAGATTAAGATAGTAGGAAGAAAATCTTTACTGTGGGGGTGGTGAGACACTGTAACAGGTTTCCCAGAGAAGCTGTGGATGCCCCATCCCTGGAGGTGTTCAAAGCCAAGCTGATGGGGCTTTGAGAACCTGCTCTAGTGGGAGGTGTCCCTGCCCATGGCAGGGGGGGTGGAACTCGATGATCTTCAAGATCCCTTCCAACCAGAACCATTCTTTGATTCTATGATCCAATGCAGACAACCAGGACCTTTTCTCTGTTCCTTGATCACACTCTCCATAGGGTCCCCTCTCCTCTTCTAACGCTATCGCATGGGCTTATAACCCATCCATTTTTTCTCTGTTGCCTTTGCGGGCCAAATGTAAACTACCTGCCTAGAGAGAAAAAATCTAAATTCAAGTCAATGGAGTAATATAGGAAACACTAGGGTAACAGAAAGTAATTAGTGCTGTAGCAGCCTTCTGATTAATTATTTTGTAGCTTTCACAGTGAAATTGTTAATGGAAACAGTGAGATGATTTTACTCATGAAGTATCTAATGAAAATAGACTGGACTTGCTGGTAATAAGTGTCAGACTAAACAAAAGACAACACGGAGGACAGACTGCAGAAACAGCTCCATAAATACTAGGTTCAGCAATTTAGGTTGGAAAAATACCCTGTTCTGGGTTAGCACCAAATTTGATTTTTATTAGAAGTGGTAAGTTTAAAATAGTATCAAAATCCAGCTGTTTCATTTGTACAAAAAAGTATTTTACATTGATACGGGGATTTAGGTGCTATTCACCCTACAAGGCCTTTGCATCTTCCAGCTTACCAGGTATTGCCCTGGGATGTGGAGAAGCAGAGTTTAAAATTTCCCCTCTGTCTGATTCAGAGCAGCAGCCTTAAATATTCACCAGAACAAGGACTGGAACCTGTCTGTCCCAATTTACGGGCAAGCGTGCTAATTACTAGACTATAGAATCATTTGCTCGCTCCCTCTGGCCCAACAAACATTTACATTTTACCTCAAACTGGAGGAACAGACGGACCCATCCCAGAGTGCCGCGCAGGCCGCACTTCAGGGAGCAGAGTCTTTGTTTAAAGCCTCCCAAAGTCGGAGAGGTTGGAAATCTGAAACTAGGCTTCTTGTGCCGCACATCCCACCCGTAGAGCATGATCCTCAAAAGCTGCCAGTGACTTCTTACAAAAAATGAATTAAATCAGACATTTCGGCAGCGTCAAAATGAATGAGCTCACCCAACAACCCAATGCTTCATTTCGCTCAACTCCAGCTTCATTGAGAAATGTCGGCTGAACCAAATCTGCATTTTCGGGCTTATATGAATTAAGACTTTTTGATATATGTCCTAGTCCTAAGCCCGAGACTCAGCAATTACAGCTCTTGTGGGAACTTCGGTGTTACATCTCGGTTTTCATGGGGGGAGGGCAGACAGAGATATTGTATATTCTGAGGCAAATGCATAATTACATCCATACTGTAAAGCACCTATTTGCTTACCCGGTGTTACACTTTTCACAAGAGTACCTAAATACATGCACATTTCTGCCCCATTTTGTGCTCTTTTTGTGCTACTTCCCCTAAGAGCATTTCTGAAGAGCTAAAAAAAAATCCAAAGTGATTTTAAATTTAGATGTGATAAGGTTAATACATTTTTAATCAATATTTTTCACACATTTTATAAAACCTCATCACATATCACCTAAAGACCAAATACCAAACCCATTTAGATCTGCTTTAAAACTGAAAGTTTTAAAATAAAAGAAAATGTAAGAGCATTTTACCAACCATGTGACCTATCTCAGCTTTGCTGATCTAAAATCATACCTTAGTCCTAAAATTAAAGCATTTCAGTAGTCTCAGTTAGACTGTGCTGATTTTTAGAGAAAAACTATTTGTAAGTTTGTATGTATAATCGAACTAAAACCAAACACTTGCGTAGGATAAAACCTCATATCTGAGGGAGTAGAAGATGTTTTCCAAAGTTAAATAGGTGTCAGATGTATAATTAACTACTTGCATTGCAAATGATACAATGGGAAATTTAACTGGTAAGAATTTAAATTCAAATCTTGTTTCATGAAGGCTATGACAGTTTGCCATTAACATTTTAATATATTACATATGAAAATGTAGTCTTAAAACAGACTTTGCATGCAAGATTATTCACACAAACATACACCGAAATATCCACTCATTCAGTGTGTACATAAGATTTACGCAAATTTGTGGTAAAAGGATTATTACCTCTCCTCCCTTAAAAAAAAAAAAAGAAAAAAAAAGCTTCTTATTCATACAAAAGAATGAATCCATACAACCAAAGCTCTTGTAATATAACACTGTGTTTACATTATTCCAACCCATTTCTGTCACGGTGGATATGTGAAAGGTAATGTGAAAAGGAAAATAAAGATAAGCAAATAAATCCACTGATAGACAGAAAAGACTGCATGTAAAAGCCAGTTATTTTTAAGAAGAATATTTAAAGTTTTAAAAATCAAGAAGGTATCTCTAAGATTTTGTAGGGGCTGTTGCTCTCTTAAGCATGCCATTTAGAAGTATATACTCCAGATAATGATATTTAAGATGTTATGCAATGCGCTAATGAAATCTCGTGTCACATTAATGTACCCCAACCTCCTTTCCAAAAAAAACCCCACATTCTAACTGCAAACATAAGAAATTCAGGAGAACCCAATCCATCTGCAACGTTCATCTTTTTCAGTCTTACCCACCGGTACATTCATCTGCTGGATGAGGATTTCACGATGCAACCAATGGCAGACCCCAAATCTAGTGTGTAATGCAGAAGCCGTATCCACACCACCCACCGAGTTTAGAAGAAACACCCTTTTAGCTATTTCCTGTTCCCTGGAGTCAATGCTGCCAAAGTCCTACACTCCCTCAGCAGGGCTTTTGCTCTCTTTCTCTGGCCACAGTTCTCTGCCAGCATCCACCAATTTTTGCAGAATTTGACCCAAGAGGAGAAGGTAGTAAAGGCAGAATGAGAAGTTCAAAACAAATCACGCAGATACTTCAATATCCATATAATTAGGTTCTTGAAAGAAAATAGCTTTTGATATAGCCTTAATTGAAAAGCAAAATTCCCTTTCACTCGCAAAGTCAGGATTTGGGAACAGTTCTCAAGTAAGACAGACATTAAACTCCCTTAATAGCACAAAATGGTTTATGTTCTTTTTCATATTTCTTCTTTTACTTTCCTAGTTACAGAAATCTCTCCTTTTATGTTTCTAATTGCAAAATATACAACTGTTCATTCTCGATATGCTTAGATGAAATGGTGATGAAGACCTTTACACTTGTAATTTTTTGTAATTTGGTAAAAAAATATGTGCTGGAGGCATTAACTGCCTGCTTATTTGAAGTCTGGCCGCTAATTTTAACTTCAATTTGATTAAGGATACCCAAAAGCAGTTTCATAATTTAGGAAATGAATTTCCTATGTTTTTTTGGGGGCCAGGGGAAAGAGGAATGGAACCATTTTACCATTCTCTGGAGAGCTCTGGCGCAAGTGTTTTCTAAAATACTATGAAGAAGGAAGTGAAGTGAATATTTGTACCCAGCTGCCACTCTCACCATGTGACTCTAGTTGTTGATTTTGTCTCATCTCCTCTCTTCTCTAAAGCTCACTTTGATCACTCTTCATATTACAATTTGTCTACTCCCAATCCAGGACTAACCATTGCGCACATGCCCCTTTCTACAAATGAGTTTAACTATATGTGAATACATAGCTGGGTACACACCCCATATTTGTCATTTGTAAATACATATATATATATGTGTGTGTGACACTTGATTTTTGAGAGAACTTTCCAGAATGTATGTAACAAAAGTTTGAATACTTACTTCTCATTACATAGTTTAACTACGCACAGCCAATAGTTAGGGTTAATGGCTGTAAGTACACCGTGTTTTTCTTGCAAAATTCCCTTCAGGCTATGCCCGTGAAAACAACTCCCATCTGTGTTTTCTTCAGACCAACTTAACTGAAAACTTGAAGGATTTGGCTTTTCAGCAGGTAGCACTGAACCAGACAGCTTGCCAAACTGATTCTGTAAGTTCACAACCAAAGATGTACAAATAGGAACAAAATAAATAAATAAATAAAAAGACCAACAAAAACAAAAGGCAGAATTATTAAGTACTAGATAGAATACTGGTTAGAGATGACTAATACAGGATGAAAATAGGGTATTTGTGCCCTTTTTATTTGTATTTTTTTTCCTTTGAAACCTCTGTGCGGAATACTAAGAAACTCCTCATTCCATTTAAAATCCAACTCTTGTCTTGTGCTTTAGGGAAAGATTTTGGAAGGTAATTCAAAATGTCATGTCTTTCATACCTAATGATATTAATACTGGGCTACTCCAAAAGCATTCCCAAGCAAAACACATAAAATCCATTTTATTCTGCTGGTATTTTTATTCTGCTAGAGAACACATGCCAGGGTGTCTTTTGCTATATTTACCTGGTTCTATGCTACCACTCAGACTGGCTAAGATTTTGTGAGTAGTTTCCTCCGTATCAGAAGTAAGGAAGCCTGGTGTCATAGACATATGGATTTCATAGGGCAAATTTCAGCTGGGGGGAAGAAAAAAACCCAAAACCAACCCAACAACAAACCACTCCACCTTTCCCCACTGTGAAAAGTGAATTAGTCGTTAGTGACAGAATGAGTTCCTGAGGCTGAGAAAGGAAAGGAGGTACGGCAATAGATCAGCACACACAACATGACTGCCTAAGCTGTGTCTCCCTAGGATAAAAAGCAGGTTAAAAAACACTGTTGTTGAAGCTTCAACTTCTTTTTATGACTGGTCTCTGAATAAACTAATTCATAAACTGGAAAAAAAAGTAGAAGAGGCACTCTAAAGTAATCCAAGGCCTGGGAAGCTTATCTTTCAAGAGCACATTAAAAACTACCATCAAAAACAAAGGATGAGGAATGTTTCTGAAAACCTGTATCTGGCACGTAAGTCTTCTGGAGCACTATTTGTCTCTGCTATTTTACATTTGGCTTAAGACAAATCTTGGCCAGTTGCAATGGCATTATGTGACACTCCTCCTTGCAACAACCAGTGGTAAAGCTCCATAATCTAAGTGGTCCTCTTTTAGCTCTAAGAGAAGCAGAGCCAGAAGAGGAATCTAGAGTGCCACAGAGATGGTGAACAATGAATCATTATTCACTTTTTTTCTTATAAATGCAGAAACTAAAGGGTATCTGAGTAAGTTATCAGCTTGAAATAAATAAACCTAAATATCTATTTCCATGGAACATGACTGGACTGCAGGATCAACCCTACCAAATTTTGAAGAGGAAGAACATTTAAAAAAACCCAACTGCACCCTTGAAATAGAAATTCAACATGAGTTATTCAAACAAAACAGGATTATACAAGTTGTTTAGAAGTCCCTATATCAATCACTTCCAGAAACTGGAAGAGTATATAAAGGAAAAAATATCACTTGCCACATTTAATGTCTCTCCAAAAAATCTGCCGCTTAGTAGATA
The DNA here is from genome assembly GCA_013400055.1 of Nycticryphes semicollaris. Classification (NCBI taxonomy): domain Eukaryota; kingdom Metazoa; phylum Chordata; class Aves; order Charadriiformes; family Rostratulidae; genus Nycticryphes; species Nycticryphes semicollaris. Next base: position 257,084 of record VXBJ01001350.1, on the reverse strand, counting down.
CTATTAAACGTAGAATGAAGAACTTCATATCTAATTTGGTTGAATAAAATGATGGATTTCCATACTTCCACAGGTAAGTGGGAGCTTTGTTGTTTTGTTTGTTTGCTTTCATGGCTACATAAAACATAGTAATTTCTTATAAGTACTACTGGAGCTACTAAAATAAAGTAGATGTGCCTACATTCTGACGACATATATAGCTTGCTATTCCAGAAAAGCCATCTTCAGACAAGCCTTTCTCACTTTCTACAAGACTTCAAGGAGGAGTGGCAGACACGAGGGACATGCAAGGTCTACCAAAGGACACACTGGAATGTCCGTATCAGGATAAAGTAAAGGAGAAAAGGGACAGGAAAGCTATGGAAGATCAGCAACAACTCATGAAGGTGACAATTGCATAACGGCAACTAACAAACCAGTGAACATGACGGCAGTAGGTCATTAGGAAGAATGGCAAAGGCAGTTCCAGTTAAGCAGGAGGAAAACATCTGTTTGAAGAATTCCAGTCACAGGCTGTAAAATAGTACTACGCTAATTGTACCCAGAGATGAAAGAGAGAAGAGAAAGTATTTTAAGGTGTAAATGATACCGCAGTCAGAGCTGCAGATTTTCTATGGTGGGAAAAGCTTGAGCAGATTTCTGACTTGCCGGGAAGGCAAAGTCTACTCACGTCTTCTCCTAAGAACTTTAGATTTCTTCTTGACTGAATAAAACACCGGTTTTTCACATCTCCACAGATACCTACCAGTAAGAGATATCAGAATTGTTAGGAAAAAGAAAGCTGGAGCAAACAAGTAAAAGAATAATAATTTCTTACAAATACTACTAGAGTTATTAAAATAAAAATAATTTAATGGTTAGTGCTATTACAAGCCCCAACTCATCTAGGAAATAATTTTTCAGAGTAGGCAAACTGAGGCACGTAAGCCTAGATTTACTGTAACAGTCAGGTGTTCAGTCACATTGGGTACTTGTCACAGAAAGTGAGCACTTACGCTGGATAGACATTATGACTGTAAATAGAAAATTAAGATAGAGATTTAATCGCTCTTTCACCCAAGCTTGAGGGATGGAAATGTGGAGCAAATTCTTAAGCTTTTTAATTTCTGTGGGGGTCAGTATTTCACATAAAACTTTCTACCTTAAAAAAAGAAAAAGTACTTGAAACCCTCTTACTTGGCTCTCTCTTCGTCCAGTTTCTTTTGCTTCACATCCAAGGAACATTTTATAACCTTGTACCACTTTTTGAACTCAAAGTAGGGACCACCTGAATAAAACGTTCACATTTTAGGTTGGGAAGAAGTCAAAGAAACATGTAATACACAGAATCATAGAGTGGTCAGAGTTGGAAGGAACCTTAAAGATGATCAAGTTCCAACCCACTGCCATAGGCAAGGACACCTCCCACTAGAGCAACAGCTCAAAGTTCCATCCAGCCTGGCCTTAAACACTTGCAGGGATGGGGCATCCACAACTTCTCTGGGAAACCTGTTCCAGTGCCTCACCACCCTCACAGAAAAGAATTTATTTCTAGTATCTAATCTAAACCTCCCCACTTTCAATATAAAACCATTACCCCTTGTCCTGTCACTACACTTCCTGACAGAGTCCCTCTCCAGCTCTCCTGTAGGCTCCCTTCAGAAGGTGGTCTCCACACAGTTAAGACCCTGCACCTTCCACCTGTATGCAAACCTATCCTGAATTCTATGTGCTTTCAGAAGGCACACTTGATCTAACAATTCTGAAAAAATGAGAAATGCAAAAATGCAGTGAAAGAACAGCATGTCTAAGAAGTTCAAAAAAGCTCCTTACCTTAGAATAGATTTCATAGATTTAGCACAATTCAAACATTTTCCCTCCTTTCTGAAAGCTAAGCCTAGAAACTACCCCTTCTCTACCAAATTAATTAGATCTCCACAGTGGGAAGTGGCCTTCACCTATTTGAAAGTTGACTTCAAGGGATTAATGAAACTATACATCAAGCTTAGGTTTAAACAAATAAGATCTAAACAAGCTCAGGTGTAAGATGTAAACTAGTTTCATCAGCCCCTCACTGTTTATTCCACTATCCATAAAATGTTACAGGGTACGAAGAATGGACTAGACAACTGGATTCACTTGATATCAGCCTCCCATGTTTTTGAGCACAGGAACTTCACTCCATATCTGAACAAATGTTTATCAGCACATGCAAAATCATTAAGGCATGTGGCATTCTAGCAGCCCTTTTATCACCCGTGCTCCTAAGAGGCACAGGACTGAAGCAGATCAACTGGGTACAGTAAGTATAAGAATGCCAAACAGAACTGTAGTGTAGATTTATATATTTAAAATATAATCAGCTCTCATTACCCATGGGTGGATTATCTGCATTGTGAATTAACCAGGCTTTGCATTTCCCCATCACCTCAGCTGCACTGCGTGCGATGCTTGCATCATGCTTAGCTTTGCCAGCTAGCTGTTTAAACTGTTTTGAAGGTGAATATACTGTTCTTATAATCAAGCTTATATACATTTTGTGTTATCTGCATTTTTGCTTTTCAAGTTATCCTGCCACAGTTTGCCTTAGAAAGCACAAATATGGATGGACTCAAAAAGCAACAGAGAAATAAAGGGAAGAAAGACCCTTCAGTAATGCTTAAAATTCAAAGGTGTGGATACAACTTTTTTATTAATTCCTTAAACCCAGAGGTTTAAGTAAGTACTCTTAAATTGCTGGGAGGGCAGTCGGGAGGGGAAGGAGGCAGAACTCTTTATTTAACTTCCTATGAATTATTAAGCATGTCACAAGCAAAACCATTGTCAGAGACATCATGTGACGCTGTAAGAACTGTTGACCTGTCCAGTACCGCCTGTCTGATGTTCACACAGCTACGCCCAGCCCACTGGAAAACACATGGCTCTGTGGTACACACGGACATACGTACACTTCAACCACATGTTTTATTTGAACATAAGCAGTATTGTGTATGTGTGCAGTTCACAGAACATAGAACAAACCTACTAGGTAACTACAACTATCTACTACTGTACCACTTCCAGTCTGTAGCAGCTGAAATACTATTTTTTTAATTACAAAAAAAAAAAGACTGGAGAAAGGAAAGTTACATTGAGAATAGAGTCAACATAAACTGGATCTCTAAAACTCAGTATTAATCATTATTCATTTTAGCACGCTAACTTTGAGAAAATGCCAGAGGCAGTTTTGAGATCTGGCACTCATCAGTGCTCTAACAGAAATTCTCACATCAGCGCCTTTGCGCAGCTGCTCACCGTCCCCATAACATTTTAAGGACAGGGACAACACAGCACAGCACACGGATCATTTTGCACCAGCAGATTTTAAATTTAAAAAGTGGGCAAAGAATGAGCTGTTAATTCCCAAGGGCCATGAGACTTGGTAATAGGGGAGAAACCCCATTAAGACATTAATGGCTTTGCGCCTCAGCTTGTAAGCAGTTGCACAACTTCTACCCATCACTATCATGTACCTCAAGTTTTCAAGGGAAATGAAAAGAAAAAAAAACCAAACAAAAGGTCCAAAGTAAGTTTGTGTATCCACTTGAAAATGAGAATTACCAGATTTAGTTAACAGTGATGACTATCTCTAGATACAGCAGTAATTGTGCTCACACATGGTTAACACTGATTTTATTGTTGAATTAAATTTTGAGAAAGTAACAGAAGGGCCAAAATGGACCAAAAACTGGATGGAACACTTAAAAGATAAACCACTGGAACATATCTTTGAGCTTATCTTCAACTGTGATCTGGATCAGGCCATGGAACATCTTCCTGAAGATTTCTAATCTTTGATTTGGTCTTTCTGCCCTCAAAGAACCATGTTCACACCATTATCTTCTCTATCTTAATTGCTGCCAGCTTTTCCACACTCTCTCAGGATTATTTGGACTAAGAAAATAGATTACATCTGAAATATGTTACACACTAAGACATTTTATTTAGCAAGACTAAACAAGTTTTGATTTTATCATAAACGTGGTTTGATGCCCCTAATAAGTGTCTGCTATTTGCGATCAAAGTGTGTTCCCTCTTTACTGTGTATCCGTTCATCTTCACTTACCATGCATAAAATTCTAGAACAAGAGACAAACATGCACAAGGAGAAGCAGAATAGTACCCATCAAAGTACGTACCAAATTCCCTTGTCCAATACAGCAAGAATTATGCAGGTGAACCGAGACTATTTTATGTGAGGTTGTACTGTTTGAATAAAAATTTGCCCTAAAAAAATAACTAACGAAACCAAATTTTAATGACCAATAAGACAAGTCTTTCTAAGCCTGATTAAAGTTCCAAAATCATAAGGTTGCTTCACCTAGAATATTTACGTACCTTCTTTGTTATTTTTATTTCTTTCTTCAGCAAAGTCTGAAAGTAACCTGAAAAAAAACCCATCAGGCTATTTTGTAGATCCAAATACTGAGTTCAAATACAACCCACAAACATTATACCCTAATTTTATTCCAAGTTTCAGATTCAAACTGATGATTTTTACAAAGTAGTACTATGTAACGTCTAAAATGTCTTCAGATGGCTGTTCAGTGCTACTGAACTTAATCACAATTCAAATACTATAAATTTAACATTACTAAATAATGATCCAAGACAATCATCCGCACAGCTTGAAATTTGAGATTTGTTACAGATTTACCTGTACACTCACCATTCATAGTGATCATCTAATAAAAACAATAATTTGAGCACAACTACAATAACTGCTGCAGCCAGAACATCGTATTTCACGTTTCTTGTTGACTTATTTCCAGGCACAAGAGTCAGGAAATCCGTTTCTCCAACAGAGATCTTTTTCACCACTCGACAAGTCCAATTATGCAATTCATCTGATTAATGTAAATAAAAACATAAATTTGGTATGTTGAGACAAACTAGAAGAACTTGCACAGTGCAAACCTGTTGGTCATTTGAGGAAAACAATGCTTATGACTTTTAGGACCACTAAACAGCATGTTTTTTTCGGGCTTCAAAGTATTTTGATCATCCCGAAAACTGTTGTGGGAAAGAGTATCTTAAATCTACATAAATGTCGTTCCAAAAAAACCCACCAAACCTCCAAAAGCTGAAGACTTATCACAACCTTTCTTCCTGCGTGCTGGCTAAACACCTGTGCAAGGACGGGTTCGGTACCGCAGAGGGGAACAGGGTTCATTTTACATCAGTGAACTGGGTAGGAAGAGCAGCCCTACGAGCAGGGCAGGGGCTCGCTGCCGCCCCGACACAATCGGGACGAGGCACGGACAATCCCAGCCCGGGTTAAAACCGGCGTCACGCTGCGAAGCCGGGCTACGGCAAAAAGACACAGCTCCGGCGCCAAAAGCAGCACTACCGTAATCTGTACAGTCTCTCATTACTCTATACTTATTTTTCACAGATACAAACCCCCCAAATTTCTCACCTTTCCTGTTCAGCAAGAAATACAGGAGTTGATTACATCACCATCAGATTCCACAAAGGTTAGCAAGGTATGACTAAGTACAACCTTAATCCAGCTGTACTGCGGAGTCTCTTGCTGCTTACAAAGAGTTCAGCAGGAACTAGTTTTTAATCCTCTCATATATAACAGTAAAAATTAAACAAAATCTGGAAACCAAATTTTCTTGTAAATATTGCTGGTATATTTTCTTTTATTTAACTGACTTTCTAAGTTAAATAAATAAATAAAAAGTTACTAACTCTTATTTTAACTTACTTTACATTATAATGTCCTAAGAGGCACTGCCAATTCATTGCTTAATTTGTTTCCTTAGGAGTTGTTAGACAACAGCAGTAGTCCTTTTTCAAATTGTAAAGAAATGGTTCTACATGACAAAAAGTTTAGTTGCAAGGAAAAAGCAAAGAACAATATTATTCTTATTTTACAGTAATTTTCAAAGAGCTTCGTATTTCTCTGTAATAAATCTGAAAATGGCAAATTTCTAACCGCTTCTGTGATTCAATGGATACTTCAAACTCTGAAACATAATATGATCTTCTATAGGCTCCAGTGCAACCCCGGCATAGAACTACAAAATAAGACTTTCCACCATGGAATTTTAGCCCTAAGTCTGTTATTTGTCTTCTCTTTGTTCAACTGTGAGTACAAAGAAAAGCCAAGTAGCTTTGTTCAACATAACTAACTTCCAAATAAGACCACAAAAAAATCCAAACTATTAATTGATAGAATGGTTTGAGGAAAAAAAATAATTAATTTACAGCTATTTGTCTGTCGATCTCCTCTACCATGATAGTAGTATTTGATAGGAGGTACAGACACAGTTCATGTCATGGACTGGGACTTACTGGCCTTTCTCTGGCAATTTAATATTCAAGACTTAGTTTCAGGATAAACAGAAATACTCAATATTTACGCAACGTATGATTTCAAAACTAAATTGGAATCAAGTGGAAATCAAATCAATTTAGTATTAACACAGCATCGCTTCTCAATACTAAAATTAATGCTAATACACAATATTATACAATATATTTTTGCTATTATAGAAGAGAAAATTCTAGTGCTAAGCAATCAGGTCCCAGCCTCATGAACCATTTAGCTAAAGTTAATAAATCAAGTGATTTCAACTAGTGCCTCTTAGTTCTCATGGATACTGAAAGATTTGAAATGAAGTATCCACTCCACAGCCTTAGAGAGCCAGCACCAGAGTGCCCCTGCATATCTGGGCCTATAATACATACTCTAAATGTTTGATGAAGGTGCTTTCTATAGAAATTATCTTTCTGTTCAAGCTTAAATGGGTATAAATTAGAAGGAAAAGAGTAGGCACTTTTAAAGTAGTAATTCAAGTCTTTTTGCTAGAGTTTAATAAACCAAAGAAAAATTTTATCAGTTCGGGTTTGGGAAAATATTTACCAGGTAAATTAGTTTCCATCAAGTACTTCATGCACAACACGTCTGGATGAAGAAAGCAGCTGTCTGTTATATCTGGAAAACGAGGCAGCTCTAAGAACGCGGCAAGCTCAATCATTTTGTTGTGCACTTCTTCATATACAGGCCACGACTGAAAGACAAGGGTTAGAGGGTGTTACACACTTGCGCTATTACCATACTCGTTATTGATTTTCAATTAGTTATCCATGTTAAATTCTGTATGATTTAATACAGAATTACTGATACAGACTCTTTTAGCACTCTGTGGCTAAACACACATGCAAGCATGGAGCCAGACTGCAGTACTGCAAACGTGCTCATTTAGAAGCCCGTGAAATGAATACAGAACGAATAGAAAGTTGCTTCAGACCCACAACCAACCCACTACCTTTTTTGTGAAGTGAGCAGCAACGAATAGAAAGTTGCTTCAGACCCACAACCAACCCACTACCTTTTTTGTGAAGTGAGCAGCCTGACTGCCAATGCTCCAAAACTGAAAGAGCTTTGGAAAAAAACTAAGTAATAATACAGGTGCAACGGAGGGTGAACTCTCTGAACAGCTAGGAGATCACAGAACCACAGAAGGGTGGAGGTTGGCAGGGACTGCTTGTGACCATCTAGTCCAAGCCCCCGGCTCGGGTCAGCTACAGCACGTTGCCCAGGACCACGTTCAGTTGGATTTTTAATGTCTCCATAGATGGCAACTCCACAAGCTCTGTGGGAAATCCGCTTTGGTGTTTCACTACCCTTACTGTACAAATTTATTACATTTTCCTTATGCTTAAATGGAATTTCTTGTATTTCAATTTGTGTCCATTTCCACTCATCATGTCACTCGACACCACTGAGAAGGATCTGGTTCTTCTCCTTTGTGCCCTCTCATCAGGTATTAATACACACATCACACACACACACCTCAAATCTTTTCCTTCTCCAGACTGAACAGCCCCAGCTCTCTCAGCCTCCCCTTGTTTGTCAGAAGTTTTAATGCCTTCATCATCTTTGTGGCCCTTTTCTGGACTCACTCCAGTATGTCCCCATCTCCTTTGGGGAAGCCAGAACTGGAGCCAGCACCCCAGATGAGTCTCACCAGTGCTGAGTAGAGAGGAGGTATCATCTCCCTTGACCTGCTGGCAATGTTGTGCCTAATGCAGCCCAGGACAGTGTTGGTGGTCTTTGCCACAGGGGCACACTGCTGGCTCGCATTCATCTTCACAGCATCTTGTGCACCAGAATTCCCAGGACCTTTTCTGAAAAGCTGCTTTCCAACCCACCACTCCCCCCGTATGTGCTGGTGTCTGCAATTATTCAACAATACATATTTAACAGCAAGAATATGATCAATATGTGGCTGAGGCCCTTAGTTCCCTAGATCTTCCTTCCTGCCCTTCTTGAAGACAGTGGTGATCTTCGCTTTCTTCCAGTCCTCAATAAACTGCCCCAGTCACCATGACTTGTACTGTACTCAGTACTGTACTCCCTGTACTCAGCACTGGTGAGGACACACCTTGAGTATTGTGTTCAGTTTTGGGCACCTCAAGACAAGAGAGATGTCGAGGTGCTGGAGCAAGTGCAGAGGAGGGCAACGAAGCTGGTGAGGGGCCTGGAGAACAAATCTTTTGAAGACTCAAGGAGCTGGGAGTGTTTAGTTTGAGGAAGAGGAGGCTGAGGGGAGACCTCATTGCTCTCTACAACTACTTGAAAGGGCAGTGTAGAGAGGTTGGTGCTGGTCTCTTCTCACAGGTGATTAGCAATAGAACAAGGGGGAATGGCCTCAAGCTACAACAGGGTAGGTTTAGGCTGAACATTAGGAAAGAATTTTTCACAGAAAGGGTGGTCAGACCCTGGAATAGGCTGCCCAGGGAGGTGGTTGTGTCCCCATCCCTGAATGTATTTAAGAGTCGTTTAGATGTGGTGTTGGGAGATCTGGTGTAGGGGAGGAATTTGTAGAGTAGGGCTGATGGTTGGACTCGATGATCCCAAGGGTCTCTTCCAACCTGAATGATTCTATGATTCTATGAGTTTATGAGTTTTCAAAAATTGACAGTGGCCTTGCGATGACACCAGCCAGCTCCCTCAGCACTTGTGGCAGCATCCCATCATGGCCCATTAACCTTCATAAGTCCAGTTTGTTTAAATATTCCTAACCTGATCCTTCTTCCACCAAGGATAAATTTACTTTCCCCGGGACCTTCCTATTGGTTTCAGGGACCTGGGACTGGTGAAGGCGGCTCTTATCACCAAAGACTGAGTCAAAAAAGGCATACATTACCTTAGCCTTCTCCATGGGTCTTTGTGACCATGTACCCATTGTCATTCAGCACCAGGCCTATGTTCTTCAAAACCTTCCCAGAGAATCTTTAATATAATTATTATTTAGAAAATATCTACTTCCATATTTGCATATTTATTCATAAAAGTAAAACTGCGACTCTTTTCAAAACTATTGACTGCCTGAAGAAAGTTCTCCCAACTTCTACTGAGGTTTTCCTGCTAGAGGAGATTATAACTTGCAGTCAGATTTTGACAAGCTTATTCATAATGAACTCAGCAGGACCTGGTGAAGTTTGCGTAAGTATGGACTGTAAGATTGACCCTCCTTTCTCAATACTTCAACTGTTCTATTAAACATCCTTAATTCTTTGTATTTTAAGCTATTACTTCTATTTACCTCTTAAAGTGATACTTCTCAGTGGTTCAGGCTACTTCACCATTTTAAACAAGTAAAAAGCAATGCTTTTTCTGTTTGTGTTGGTAGTTCTAATTCAGTAAAGCACTTTGTAACATATTCATATTTATCAAGTCAATTTGTGCACAAGAGACTTTCCTTTAGTAGGAACTGAGCAGCGGTTTACGCTTTGTGCACGGGTTCAACACTTCCCTGAACAAGACGTGAATTCAGGTTTCTATTTTTTCTAGACCAGAATAAAAACAGAGCAATCGCATCTAAAACAGCAGTTAAGACAGCAATAATGCTTTTTTATTCAGTCATTTGGTCTCATCTCTTTTAATAAGCTGTGTAGCCAATGCTCACATTTTATTGTTTTGAATGACTGCCAACATTTACTTTTCTTTTTTTATTTTTTAAATTATCTCCCCTCAGACTGCAGTTCAGACTTGCTTAACTGTGTGAACACATGCTTCAGCAAATTAATAATTCTGCTGTCACTTACTATTACACATGCAACTTTTTGTAACAGTTAGGAAGTTGTATCCTGTTCATTATATTTTTCTAAACAGTGTTAAAAATTGGCTTAGACTGCTACAGGACTATCTTGAGAAACAAGAAAAACACGCATTACAAGACTTCTGCAGAAGACCAGGCTCGCAGTACTTTTCATTCCTCTTAAAAAGCAATGCTAAATTGAATACCAAAACATTCTGGAACAACATCTGAATCATATGGAACTTCTCTTGAGTGTATTTGGAGAAAAATTAGTCCCAGATAATTAAAATAAAAGCATCACATATATACTATTCCTAATTAGATACAAAGGAAATAAGTTTTTCCCTTTAATAAAAAGCAGTTGAATTAGTAGCTTCTTAATAACGTACCGCAGATGAAAATAAATTAAGACACAGGAATTCAGTCATTTGAAGCATTCCCATTCTCAAACAGTGAACTATCACCTGTGAAGTTATCTGAACAGTCTAATTTAACACAGAGGTACTTTAAGGAATCCAATTTTTAATTGGAGGGCTCAAGGCAGTCACCCTTATCACCTTACATCTGAGCCTCTCTCACTGCATCGGGCTGAAGGGACAGCTCTCCTACCCTAGTCACTACTGAATCATCCACCCCTTCCTCCTCAAGCCCCACACCAACTCTTGTTTCCAGGCTTTTCTTTGAAAGTTAGAGAGGCAGCTCCTTCTTTTCCCAAAACGACTAGAAAACACTCTTTGCTTTGCAATGCCAATTGATGCTTTCTTTTCTTTTTGAAGCACAAACACGTGGTGGAAGAACTACAGATAAAAATTAACATCAAGAGCTATCAACTGGTTCATTTTAGAAAGGATGTAAACATATAAAAATTGGTTTTAGTTGATGTGTGTTCATAAAGAGATGCAGCCACAACTGGACATGCAGATCTAGGAAGGGCATACACTAATCCACCATAAAGACCAACCAAATCAATCGCTACCTCCCAAGGACTTAACCCCCTAAGCTCAAAAGCGTTCACTGTAGTACTTGTGTTTTTACAACACAGGGCTGAGTCACGATGATGCCAGCTGCACCTAACGCCACGCTTCCAGGAGTACACAGCAATCTCTTGGACTGTAAACTGCAAGCATAAGCTGGATCCAACACAAGATCACATCTCTGTAGGACGCATCATAGCAAAGATCTGAAGGCTGAAAGGTTGAGGACCGCAGAGACTGTAGAGTATTTCAGTCATCAAGCACTGATAATTTTTATCAGTCACTACATACCCTGTTCATACCTTGTTTGATTCTGAAAGAGCTGTGTGTTCACAGAGCAAATCTCTTATTCTGCAAAGTTTCATATGTACTGGGAGAGTTAGAACATCCAAATTCCATGCAAGAAACATAGCAAGCGTTATTACAATATTAAGGAAAAGCAAGATGCAGCAAAAATGCAGCTTCAAAATTAATACAAGTTAGCACCTCCTACCTAGCTACGTACCTCTGTCAGAAAAAAAACCAACCTGATAAAACAAAAAGTCAACCAGCAAATCAGCTAGGAAAAGCAAGATCCAGAGCTGGGGCCTCCTTCAGGTGGAAAAACTCTGCACCCCGCGGTTAAACCCTGAAGGAAGAATACTTGGAGAGGAGGGGACAGCATTAGATCATTAGATCAGCATTAGATCATATGCCACATGCTCTCCAAGTATAACTTTTCCTTATCCAATCATAAATTCAAGAATTTTGCGATACCTATTTTCAAGTTGTGTTCCTGTGCTAAATATTAGGACAACTCCCCCGTCCATCAGCACAGGGAGTTACTGAGCTCTCACCTTGTTTCCAGAACCTGGGAAACACTCCACTTATAACACTCGGTTACAAACCCTTGAGGGCACTTAATAATTTCAGGAAGACTGACAGAAAACCTTTTTAAGTTCTGCCACCTGCTAACCCTTTTCAGGTGTTTCGCAAACTGGGATTTCTTCAAGACTGATCAAAACGCTGACAGAGCCCATAACTTGTCTACACTGGGTACAGAGGTTATCGAGAACTTTTCTTAACCATTTTGTATGTAAAATCTTCGCATCTTATTCTCACAGACAAGATAACTTCAGGTCTTCTCCAGAAAGCAATAGGAAAGATGAGCACTAGTGAACGTTTTTCTCTTTTCTTCCCCTCTCCCATCTTCAACTGAGCACAGGAGGACAAAATTAAGGATGCACCATTAAGTCTGTGAAGAAGTATCTCGAAAAAGATTTTCATGAGGATAAATATTCATGAGACTATTTAAATCGGTTGCCTTTATCTTCCAAAGTTACATGGAATTCTTCACCTGTATCAGAAAAGCACAAGCTGGTTTTCAGAAGCAGATGAGCCAAACTATTAGCATGATAATCAGATGACAGTAACAGGTAATTGTTTTGGGTAAGCCAAGATTGCAGCCTCTCCTACTTGTTTGGACAATATCAGAATGTTGCTGATCAACAAGCAGAAAGCAGTCTGCACTGTCTGGCTTTCTAGATTCATTTGCAGGCCCCACAGCTTCTGGTTTTACATGTAGTCTGATTGACTCTCTTCTTAAGACGACAGTACAGGCTGTTTCCTTCTGTATCAGGACAACATCCCAGCAGCCATTACTTACATATTCACAGTTCAGTTGACTTTATGGTGATCATGTTCTAGCCCTTCTGAAAATAACTAGTTATAGAGTTGTTCTAAATTCTCCCTTCTGTACTTTCCCCCTTCCATCCTCCTCTCCTGTTCAGTACTTTTTTTGCAGCATTGTTCCCTTCCTTGTCATCCTTCTACCTATGAATTTCCATCTAGAAAACCCTGTCTTCTCAGGCTTACACACCCTCTAAGGCTCTGCCTTCACCTGTGCTGCTGATGTTCAGCAGTGGACATCTTTCCCAAGTGATTCTTTTAATGACCATTTAATACAGGAATCTAATATGGTCCAAATTCACTTTTTCGTTATTGGCTTTCAGTTGGTCTCTGGGAAGCTTTAAAATTTGGAGTTTGGATAGAAAAACGAGCACATCAGCATAATTAGGATGATCAAGTCAACCTAGACCAAATTTGAAAATGAACATACAAAACTTCTCAGGAAACAGACTAAGAAAGCAATTTAACTTGAAGATTTGGAAAACAAGTTAGGAGGCTTGGAGAAGGGGTTTTTACAACACAATCTTTGCATAAAGCAAGACATGTCCATAAAATAACAGATATTCATTGTCATAATAACGAATCAGGCGTATGCCTTAATGCGTGTAAACACCTTTGAATACAGCCTGCACTGAAACACACATTGCCAGGAACCCAATCTAGCTTTAAAAATCTGTAAGGTAAAATTAGGTACCAGCAACGAGCTCAGCAGTCAAGTGCTCTATGGAGCCAGGCTCACCTTAACTTTGCTTCTGCTGCCCAACTGGTTCAGATATATCTGGTTGTCTACAGCATAAGCCTGATGTCGGAAGACACCGGCCACAGTGCACACAGGTTACATAAAAGAATTGACAATAAAGAGAATAACTGTATCAGCTGTGAAATTTACACCCAAATTCATATTGTAAACTGAACAAAATGACCTTGCAAACCAAGCATTATGTACCACATCCTTAATGTCGTTGGCTAGCCCAAACTCCCAGATTTCTGAAGTTTGGGGTTTTTTCATGTTTTGTGTGTACTCTCACAGTACTACCCATCTGGCTTCCTCCCACACAAACGAATCCTGCTGATGCCTATTGTTTAAATGACTTTCTTTTCCCCCTTGCCTAACCTCTGTCCACCTCTCAGGGACCATCAACCATTCCACCTGGAACAGCAAGCAAACTAATACAACAGCCATCACACACAAATTAAATGCACTTTAGCACTGTGTTTTATTATGAATACAAACTTTTTAAAAATAAGCAGAAGTCCCTAATACTTTTTCCCCAGCTAGGTTAGATAGCAAAACGAATGTGGTCAACTCTTACACTCCGTGAGGTCTCCAGCTAAATTTTTCACAAACGCCTTCGTTGCCAGAGCACAGAGTACACAGCAAAGACACACACGATGTAAAGGCCGGGTATTGTGAGGTCTGTTACCACAGCTGTGTAGAAACGTCCCAGCTTGTGAATTGCTGGTGAGCGTGAAAGTACATAGGGTAAAGCCCCTGCACTCTGCTCCTACATCCTCTCCTAGGGAACTATCAGAAACAGGAGAGCAGATTCCCTTGAGCCTCAAGTCTGACTCGGCGCAGACATATTTTTGTGGACTGAATGAGTGGGTAAACTTCTTCAAACCCTGATATCCATGAATCACATGCAGATGCTGATGTAACAGTGAGAGGGTGTGCCTGGAATTATTAAAAGGGAACCAAATGACAAGAAGAACAAAGACGGGTGAAACTGCTACAAGTCCGTTTAGATAACTGCTAAGAAATAGGCATTTCATGAGACTTATTCCACTAGAAAGAACACAAAGAGGTCAAGCACACACTTGCAGTTGCTTCTTTATAAGCCTCTCATCAAGCAGAAAGGATAACTGAAAGGTTAACACAAGATAACAAAATCAATTTGTCCACCTTGAAGCCAGGCAAACACATTGCCCAAATTACCTGCCTGACAACAAATGGGCAGAGGAGGTGGGTAGGTGGGAAGACAAAAAATAAAGATAAAATTTGAAAATCATAGAAGATGTCACACTGGCAGCCCCTCTCCTGCTCTCTCCTTTCATAACTGTCTCAGTTGAAAGAGCTACTGCATCTTAAAATCTCAAATGACTGCTAATCATTGTTGCAGAGGAAGTAAGAAAGATCTTTGTATAGAAAAAAGATTAATTTTAGAAGATGATTCAATTAAAAATGTTTATATATTCGAGAGAATAAAAAATATCTAGATGTACTAAGAGACTGCATTAAATTGACACAGGTAGTTCTTGCTGAAGAATTCAAGATGGCTTGTGGATGAGCCAGCAACTCAAGCTGACTGAACATCCAGTACAGTTGTACTCTTCACTAGAGAAAATAAAAAAAGAGAAGATTTTTTTTTTGATGCAGAGCAGGCCTTTTAATATACTACTTTCAGAAGAAGACATCTTGTTTATTACCTGATTCCTGGCTAAAGTGGTTTTTGATTAAATGAGTTTCAATAATATTAAACCAACAGAGACACGCGCTCAAGCATTACCTTGATCATACTCACAAGCTAGCTCTAAAAATATCACTTTTCTAAAATATGTAGTCTTTCTACAAATGGAGAGTAATCCAGTAAGGAGCTGAATTGTCATAATGTACTGAAATTTAAGAGTTGGGGAACAAATTTTATTGAATTTCACAAATATTTTGTTAGGTTTGTTTTCTTTCTTCATTAAGTAATGCTCTAAGGCAGGTATGGACAAGCTAGAGTTTCTGTTACACAACAGCAAGCTCCCATGATAAACTTGATTACAATAACCCTTTCAGCAGTGAACTTCCTCCTCAGCTTTTTTTTTTTTCTTTCTTTCAAATAAAAACCTCACCCTTGCTTCTTTTCATTCTGCACTACTTTCTATCCTGAACAAGCACTGCATGCACCTGTTAAAATGCACAAAAAATACGGAGTTAGATAAAAAAAATAATCCCACATACAGAGAGACACCCACTCCCAACAAAATTAAGATTACAGGGCATCTCCAAACACCAGCAGACCACAGCAGGAATCGCTGCTTCTTTTGAAAAGCAAAAGCAGCACAACCAATTAGCAGAATTTGTGTGGCTACAATTTTACACTTCTTACAAGATTTATTTTTTTTTTTTTAAATAAACAAGAATGACTGGCTTTTGCCTTAATTTGCTTTCTTTAAATAGTTGCCACTAAGAAAAAAAAAATTGTATGGCAATTAATCTTATCCAAATTTCAGTCAGGAAAAGAGGCTCTTACACATCAGACTTTAAATGTTTTTAGAAAAGGACCTCAGCAAACAAAGGAACGTGTCTAAAAGCCAGTCTGGTGGATACACTTTCCAGGGAAGCAGAAAGCCATTGTCTTTCCACTCTGAACACTCTGGGAGAAAACAGAGCAAACACTTGACCTGCATTCATGAGTTCATTAATAGATTTAGTCAGGAATTCATTTGTTTGAATCAGACCCAAACTAAACTATTCACACCAAAACCTGGAGTGGGAGACAATCCAAAGAGCAGCAGTTTCCTGTGAGCTGTGTGATGACTTGAAGACCCTGAGTATTAGGTCAGTAATAGTAGGAGACAGTAGCAGGCAACTAAGTGATATGAAATCCTTTGGAAAAAAAAACAGTGTGGAAAAAAAATTAAATATAGGGACAACTTTAGAGGATTTACGAAATGTTCAGGTTTCTTCATGATGGTGCCACAAACCCACCCCATTGCCTCAGGCAGGTCTCTTTGTCCCAGTTTTCCACCTTGTGACAGAGCAGCACAACACCACCCCTGAGAGCCCGGCCCTGGAGGAGCAGCCACTGGGCAGCCACCCTCCCCTGATAAAGGGAAACGACCAGCATCAACAGAGAAAGACCCAAATATTCTGCAACTGTGCTGGCTCCACGTGGTGTGCACTGAAGCCACCTTAAACTCCCGTATTAAATGAAGAAAAGCAAAAGATATCCGCAGCGGCCTTTTTTTTTCTTTCCCTGAGTGTTGAACTGAGACACTATCTTGGTTTAGAAACAAGATGAGATGAAATGATTAATGACTACACCCTAGCTCACTTACATATCAGTCTTAGCTGAAAGCAAATTAATTCCAGTAATTCCTAAACTCCATATGCTTAATTTTAAAACCTTAATCGCTATTAAAAGACATGAAAAGAAGACCGTATTAGCTTAATCTATTCACAAATCCAAGACCTGTGCTCACTTTTAAAGCCAAAAAAATTTGCACAGAACTGAAGGCTGTTTAGAAACGTTATGGGCAAAATGCAAAAACCCTTAAGCCGTCATCTCTGCTGTTCCAGGATGGCTCCCCCGTGACCTAGAATGTATTTACTCTTACATGGCTTTCCACGCTTCCCCTCTTGCCACATTTCTAGGCCAGACTTCTTGCAAACATTCCTTCCTCCTAGCACTGGGATCATCACTACTACTCAACAACACCAAATTTTACACTGCAAGTTTTTAAACAAGCAATGCTTTCAGTTCATCCACTAAAGCAAACCAAAGGATCACTAGAAAAATACAGGCATGCAAAATCTTTTTTCAAAAAGCAATGTTTTTACTTAAGAAAACTGTATAGTTTTCATTGCTTTGGGTTCTTTGCCATAAGCTAGAGATATCCCTTTTAAGCAATGACTTTGCATACTTTTACTATTTAATCATTCCTCAGTGTTTTTCAAGTTGAATAAAAAACATCTCCAGATCTTTAAATCTGAAACTTTAAAGGATGGTATTTGGTTCACCTAACTTAAAGGCTTGAACTATGACTTAAAAAGGAGTTGTTGCGAGATAACTAGTTAATGAAAAATTAAGTTTTATGATCTTTAAAAAAGTCTTCTCAGAGCACAAAAACCACAAAGTGAAACCGTAACTAAAACACCAGAACAACAGAGAAAATAAAAAGCGGCTGTACCACATCAATCCACAAAGATCTATTTAGTGCTGCATCCAGCAGCGAGCAATAGAGATGCGCAGGGATGGATTCGGGAACCAAACAAGCCACAACAACCCTTCAGCAAGTATCTGTGCAGCCTCACTCTATTTGTGCCCGAGTCAGCAGCAAGATCTCTGGTTGTTTTCTTTTTTGTTGTTGTTGTTTGTTTAATTGCAGATATCTTTTCTTTTATGCCATTTGACCAGTCATCATCTGTCCATTTTAAAAAACCCAAAATATCCCACTGCAAGGAGTTTCACCAGTTCCCCACAAAACACACGCAGCCACGTTTCCTGCTGTTTGATTCCGAATCTGCAGATCAGCAGCCTCTTCTGCCACCTCCCAGTCCTGGCACTGGAAGAGACATTGAACAGTTGCATCCTAAACACATCCTACAAACTCTTGCACCATCTTCTTTTAAGTCACCTCTTCTTACCTTCCAACCTAAAGTAGATAAAGTTAATTGTTTCTTGTAGGAAAATTGTCCTTATATTTGACCATCCTGGTGACACTCTGTACCTCTTACTTGTTTTTCTCTAAGTCTGAGAAGAGGGTGAGTAAGGAAAGCAAAAACACCCAACCAGAATTCCATGGAGTATTTAAAAATAAGGATTTGTGATAGATTTATACATTAACACAAAGTTGCTCTCTGTTTCTGTACTAGAAGTCAGGAGTTACTACAAAATAATTCCAATGTATCTGGGCTACAACAACGGCATGGTTGAAAACGGCATCATGAAAGCATTACAGAAACACGTATAATTAAGATCACATAGATAATTAAATTAAGGCTGGTACATGAACATAATAGCATTGGTAACACCAGCTGTGAAAGAATGTGACAAATTTTATTCATTAAAAAAATAAAATCTCTTTCTGTTTAACCAACACAACAGCATGTACTTCATGGGTGTGCTTACACACAAAAGAGATACCCGTGGAAAAAAAAGGTGTTTTAATAGCAGCTCATGGGCCACTGAATTATAATCTATTTTTAAAGAAACACAAAACCTAATGTGTAATGCTTACCCACTGTAATGATGCCAAACAAAACCCCCAAACACTCACACTATATCTGTCTTTTAAGGTCTTCTCCTTCCCACTCAACATATTTTTACTTCTATTAATTTCACCCAATAGTCTAAAAAAAAAAAATAATAATTTTTAAGTCAACTGCTGGACAGGAAGAACATTCGAGACATTTCAAGCTGTATTTGCTTCATCTGTACTCTCATAACTGTGAGTCAGAGATTATGTATTTCAGTAGAATGGGGCAGGTTTGCCTTTTTTGTTCTTTTTTTTTTCCTCCCAGTAAATCTGATCAAGAGGGTAACATTTTTTCAAGACTTGTTCCAAACTGCTCACAACACAGGATTAAGGATTTTATCACGAAAGAAGAGAACAAAAGTGAAAAGACAAGACTGAGTAGAATTATGAAGACTAAGCAACTTAAGGTATACTTTTTTTTTATGTCATAATTTTTTGTTTAAAATTTTCATTCTTTAAAAATGACTTCGACAAGTTAGGAAGTCTTTACTTGCAGGAATATAGCCATTTTACCTTTTCCTACAAGGTTTACTCATCAAAAATAGTCAGCAGACCATCTTATTTTAAAAACCATCGTGGTTGAAGTCTTCAACTTTTTAAAGTCTAGAAAATGATTTAACATGTCAGCATTCAAAGCAGCAATGTCAGTTTAGTGAATGCATTGTTGTCACCTATATATTAGCAATACCAAAGCACTCACCAAATGATCTAAATCATTTCCACAGTAAGAATTTCAGCATGGTGACCTCATGCAACATTCAGAATGCAAAAGTATACAGAGGAATTTCACTCCTCCTTAGACAGGGGGACAAAAAACCATAAAGTCCTAGAACAGTGATTCACTTCATCTGCCCCTCCTAGAAGAATACTATAATTAGGAGACTAAATCCACACCCACAACTAAAGAAACAGGAGCACTTAAGAAATACTGTCAAGTTTATAAACTTCTACCAACATACCCAAACTCCGTAATAGAGCAAATGCTAATCCTTCTGCTTTTAAGTGGATCAAATTATAGTACCATAAATAGCATCTTTGATATCACAAAACTATCACAAAGAATGAAATGTCATTTGCTATACAAAAGCACTCGGCCACACTGCATCCTAGTTAGGGTACCACTACAGTAACGTTACCAGCAAACCTGAGAGGGGCATTAGCCTGAAGAGCAGGACAAATATAAATATTTTTAGTAACACTAAAAATGGTCATCATGAGATTCCTAAGGATCTTCAGTGGTCAATATTACAGCTTCATATAAGCTTACATCATATAAGCTTAGACTTTACCCAGAATATCTATCCCCTGGCTCTGAGTTTGGATGAAGGCAGGTATGAGCCACGTGCTCCACAGCCACTCCTAAGTAACAGCATCCGCACAGACCGACATCCTGCTCTTCCCTGAGCACCCAATGGGTTGAGAACAGACCTCATTCTCCCCTGCGCTGCAATAAAGTTTGCTGCTCACCTCTTTGCATGGGAGGATACTTATTTTTTTCTGTATTCAAAAGACTGATGAATAAGTCCTTAGGCTCTGTTCTCAGTGCAAGGTCGGAAGAACTCCCACAGAATGAAAGCAGCCTGCAAACTCTAGAAGCTGGCCCGGCCTTCCAGGAAATAAGTTGAGCGTAGGCAAGAAGAGAGAAGCATCAACAGTCTTAACAACAGTCCCTCTGCTAAGGATAGATCCTTCTTCTGTATCTACATCTAAGTTATCTAATGGAAATACTCTCAGAAGTGACAGAGGTAGCTACCTTGCAAAGCTTCCCAAGGAAGATCCTATCTGTCTAAATTTAGGCACTTCAAACACAGTAAAATGTTTTATCAATTCATGTCTGCAGGAAACAAGACAGAAGCAGCTCAAACTATCTAACAAGAAAACACAGGCACCTGTTTCCAAGGAGAATAAACCAAGCTATACTCAGATACACACTCAGATACAGAAGTGACAGTTTCCACGTGCTATTCAGTATTGTAAATTCAGAGAACTAGTTTTCAAGAAACCTGTAATATTGATGCTGTGTCTAATCAGAACGTTGCCAAGTTATCCAACCCATCTTAGCAGTATAAATTACACGAACCCCTCACACTTTATAACAATCTAGCAGAGATGATTAAAAATTAGCAAGGACTGAAAGCCAAATTACTTCTAAAATCGAGCTGTTAGCCTCAAAAGCTGAAGACTACAACCAAATCCTAGCTTTGGCTATATACAGCAGGTGATCGTCAAAATATTGAGCAATCCTCTTTTCTTAGGCCATGAGAAACCCTCCAATTTTCTGTTTTCCTCCAGGCTACCTGACAGTTCTTCTGCCCCCAACATTCACAGGGAAATCAAAAATCAGGAAGCGTCTTGAACTACTTAAACTCGTCAGCTAAATTTACAAAACAAAATGGCTTTGACTATGCTTGAACAATGCTGAATTGATTCAAATACATTTTTGTGGTACATCCCCAACCAGGTTTTACTGAGCAACTCTGGGGTTGGATGGTCACAAAGCACAAAATGCTTATACAGCACCAGTATAAATATTCGTATTCCAACTGTAATGTTGCCTGTAACGAAGAAAATCAGAAAAAGGGGCTAAATCTGAGGTTCAATAGCTTTTGGCTTCCTGCCATGGTAAAACTCAGCAACATGTAACCATATCATTAACACTACATCACCATCAACAACCTGGAAGAGAAGTCCAGCACTGGGTAGTATTGCATAAACGTCCTGAATCCAAACATAGTTCTCAAGGAGGATAGTAAAGGATACAAAAACATGTAGCTCCTGTAGCTTTAATCTCCCCAAATACAGTCCTGGTAGGGCACTACACTCCCAGACAGATCTGTCATATCCCTTTTTTTTATTGTGGGATCATAGGATAAAGGGAAACTCATAAGTAAGATTCCACTTTTGAAGGAAAAGGGGGAATTTGACTGCATAGTGCGTGGCTACAATCTCCTGGATAAAAAAAGGCAAGAAACAGCACTGTAGATATTCTGCAATGAAACACGAGGTACAGGCGACTGAATTGTAAGCAGCAGAGAAACAGAAAAAAACCACCAACCCAAAACCGTGCATTTCAATGCCGCAGGTAAATGGGTAAGTCATGAAACAAATATGAAGAAAAAGCAACATTGTTCTGTAACTGAAAAAAAAATACAAATCCACATCATTATAATAATATGTAAGGAAAAGAAAAATTATGTCTGCAAAAAAGCAAACCAGCATCTGATAAAAATGAGTATTTTACAAAGGAGAGGCCCAGATAATTTACACAGAAGATGCTTCAAGGAAATAACTGAAGAGCTCTCTGAAACACAAATGTCGTTTTTTAAATAATCCTAAGAAATTCTAAACATCAAAGAACAGTTCACATTAATATGCAGTATTTAAAAAATGTAAAGGGGAGATTCAGGAACTCTAGAATGATTAGCTTGGCACAGATCCTGAACAAAATAATAATACAATGGTAATGGGAAAAATGGAAGCTAAAAATATCCTGTCAGTCAAGCAACCTTCATAAGGTCAGGAGAGGAGACAGCTGACTGAAGCTCCAGCTCCCACGAGGAGCCGTTCTGAAAAAAACCACATTTTTTCTTCTTTATGGGATAGTTAAAGGGGACCCAAATCAAAATTACCACAAAGATTCACTGGAAGACCATAACTCATAATTTTACTCAAAAACTTAAGAGCTGCTCTGCTGGAAAGTAAAGTGCGTAGAACAAAGGAGCAAAACAGAAGCATCCTTAACAGCAGAGAGATGTATCAGTAAATTCATCTCAGAAATCAGATCCCTCAAATCCTCAGCAGAATTGAGTCTTGATTGAAGCTGCCACAGAAAGCTGGGTGCCAAAAGAAGGATTAGTTGCAGAGAAATACGGATACAGAAGTGCTGCCAAGAATAAAATCAAGCAAGTTTTGTTGGTTTTTTTTTTTAAAAAAAAAAGAGTAAAGAAAGAAATTGATTAGAACAACAAAATACAAGCTATAGGATACTGTAAAAAAAGACACCAAAGAACTGGAAAATTTCCAGACAGCATAGAGAAGAATGATCATCTCTCAAAGTTTAAAGCAAGCCTTTCACTCCCAAATAAAAACGGAAAGAAATCCAACTAGGGAGGGTGTGTCCCTCCAACTCAAATAAAATGAAGTAATTCCAAAGCATCATGCAAAATAAAATGCTCTGCACTGAAGTGGCGCTTTCTCAAAAGAGTTAAAGTTTTCCAGTCTACTTTATAAATACATTATGGTACCTACTTCAACACCTATGAGAGATTACTTTAAGGAAAAGATAGACCCTGGATGAAATAGACCTTTTCTTAGGACAGCAAGTATTTCTTTACAAACTCTCCCTTTTCCTATCAAAGCCAACACAAGTTCACAGAATCATAGAATAATCTATGTTGGTAGAGACCTTTAAGATCATCATCCTAAAGGAGCAGGAATTAAAATTCTTACTAAACTGAACACAATGGAGATCTGCCCAGAGCTACTGACCTGATGTGACACAGATAAAACCATCCATAATTTTAAATGTAGAATGATAATCTATTAAGCTTGAAAGAAAAAAAGATATCAGGGAGAGGAAAGGAACAAGATGCCTTTCA
Organism: Nycticryphes semicollaris; assembly: GCA_013400055.1. Taxonomy (NCBI): domain Eukaryota; kingdom Metazoa; phylum Chordata; class Aves; order Charadriiformes; family Rostratulidae; genus Nycticryphes; species Nycticryphes semicollaris. The sequence goes on along the minus strand of VXBJ01001350.1, from coordinate 233,801 downwards.
GTTAGGGGGGAAAATCCTGACGTGTGCTTCCGAGTTTCATGTTTCTTCTCCTCTTGTCCACAACACTGATTTCTGACAAGCACAGTGTATTCTGTCATTTTACCAGAGTGCACTCAAGAATTTTCCACAGGCAAAAGTAAAGAAGATGCTAATGTCCCCTGAGCTGAAAGTTTAGAAAGCATTTCTCTATCATGGGAATACCTGAAGAGTAACACAAAAAGCTATTTAAGAATCAAGACACGTAGGGATGGAAATAGGCAAATTACACAGACCAGACTTCAGAGCAGGATTCAAACTAAACAGCTTCTATTAATACAGGTAACTTGGAGGGAGGGTATGTAAAAGGAAACAGAAACATAACAGTGTAAATTAAGACAACCAAAAGTAACCTGGCTATTGATTTTCTCACATTGCAAGGCCAAAGCCGTCTAAATAAGTACATTTCTTGTTATGGACAGCAGTACACAGTGGATTATAAAACCCAAAAACCAGCAGAGGAAGACAGAGAGGAACAAAATTGAATTAAATCATAAAATAACAAAAGGAAGCATTTTTAGGATACACCTTGCTGCCTAAGGACCTGTATCAACAACATTCTCTCAACACTGAAGTATTCAGTGGTCTTGTAAAAGACGGAAGGTTTCAGACAGAATTGTGCAGCTACTTCCAGCTAAGATTACAAAGGAAAGAAAAAGAAAAAAGAAAAAAGAGAAAGGCTTACATAGAGAAGCCACTCTATGAGCACACTTCAGGGCAGGAGAAGTAGCAAGGCTAATTTGATAAATACCCATTACTTTTGTCTTTGAGGGCAGGTTCATGGGCATTTTCTCAACAGAATTCATCTAACACTCACAAAAGCTCTCCTAGCCCTCATAATCCTGAGAAAAAAGAAAAGAAAAAAAATAGATTTTCGTAACTTCAGGACGAAATGAGTTATTTTTAAGTTGGAGGAGAAACTGAGTGAGGGGAACTTCCCTAAGGTCAAACATCAGGCTCCTCAATACACAAGTCCAGATACTTGTGCATCTAAAAAGATGACCATTCCTGAACTCTTGAGAACAACAGGATCTGAAAGATATTTATGAGACTACACCTGTTCTGTTCTGCACAGCACAAGCTGTGATGTGTTTATTATCCTCAATACTTTAGTAAATCATGTTGCCCAACAGCCATGGGAGTCACCTGCTTAACTATATATACACACACAGGTACATTTAAGTTTGCATGTGTGTATTAAGAATGTGAGAATTTATTTTTGGACATTAAAAGAATCAATACACTATGCATCAATGGTAAAATACACCCAGACGTACTAAGTTTTACACGAAGTAATGAAAGGTAAAGGTAAACCTGAAAGAGCAAAGCAGAACTGACTTTAAAGCACAAACAAAATAATTACATAAGAGATAATTGGGTATACAGTCCTGAGTCATAAATGTAAAGAAAAACCAATCTATGGCAAGGATAAGCTGTCGTTAGCCCAAAAGAAAAGGGGGTTTGTATGATGAGGATACAGCTAAATCCCTAAGAGCAAAAGAGAGGATTTGTATCATAAGGATGTATCCCTGCTTCAAGTAGAAGGGGAGGAGGGAATTTGTGTGTAGCTCCACTGGAGGACAGATACTATCAATAAAAATACAACAAGTTGAAAGCAAATTAGCCATGGAACTTTATGCATACTACTAATCTACAAATTTGTTTTAACTCCTACACTAGCAGGCTTTTAAAGAAATAGATATCCTCTGCATTAAAAAGGAAACAAAAATTACTTCCACCTAAGAGAAAAGACAACTGTGGTCATCAAAGGTGTGTTGGCTACTGGCACAAGTCCCAGGACCAGCAGGGATTTACTGAAGTGAAACAAATTGCAAATAGCAAGAAAAAAACCTTGATCTCCTGCATAGAACACAATCCCAAACTGAAGTATCTTATTATTTCTTGATAAATAAAAAAAAAATGCTTTAATTAAATGAAATAATAATACTTATTTTAGAAAACCACCATTTTGCAGAGTAAAATGAAAACCTTCTTTTCTTCTCTTGTATTGGGAACTTACAACTTCTGAACTAAAAACTAAGGAGGACCATCCTGCTACTGCTGCTGTTTGCCCTGTGAACCCTCTGACCGTGCATTTAGGTAAAACCCATTTTATCAAAGGCCAACTTCTAACATACACATGATTTCCATAGAAGAAGGGATAAATAGGGTGACTAATCATGTGAAGGCTTTAGAAAAGAGACCTGAAGCAATGAAAAGATAAACACATATGGATGATGAGTAACTCATTTTACGCAAAGGTCTTTTATAAAGTACTTTCATCCCTCATAAAATACTTGTGAGGTAGTACTTTTTTCCAGCTAGGACCCGACACGCGTCTGACAGTTGTGCATCATGATGAAGATGATACTGAGAGAAGGAGGCCCCTTTTCTCTTTATTTATGAGCCAGTTATGCCCAGAGCTCCCACACTTCAGGACAGAACTATCCCAATGCAATAATGTTTGTGGCAGGTATTTTAAGGAAAGTTCAGTTTGGGCAGAATGAAAAATCATGCCCTTCTTATTAGCTGTTGCATTACGAAAATAGGAAGGGCTTATCCGCCACCTATACTGAAAATGTGAAGTAGAATAGAAAGCACACTGTACCGCTTGAATCACAGCATACTTGAGGTTGGAAGGGACCTCCTGGAGATCTGTCGAGTCCAACGCCTCTGCTCAAAGCACGGTCACCTACCGCAAGTCGCTCAGGATTGTGTCCAGTCAGGTTTCGTGCACGTCCAAAGATGCGGACTCCAGAGTGGTTCAGGGCAGCCTGCTCCAGCGCTCACTCACGCTTACAGTAAAAGTCTCATGTTGAAATGGAATGTCCAGTATTTCCCGCTGACTCCTTCCCTTCTACTGGGCACCACCAAGACTAAAGCCTGACTCCATCCCTACTCCTTCCTGTCAGGTGCTTACACACATAGCTGAAATCTCCCCTAGCCTTCCTTTCCCAGAGATAAAAATCCCAGCGCCCTCAGCCTCACCTTGTGTGACAGATGCTGCAATCACCTCTAATTGCTAAATTGTAAGCAGGACAGGGAAAAACTGTCAGTGATATGGACTCCATTCCTGCATTACGCAGCACAGAGGTTCATCAGCTGGAAAGCCTCAGTGTAGTCACATTCCTTGCGTATGAAATACTACTGCTAAATGACGAGGCACAAAAAAAAAGCCTTATGCATGTACACATACAAATGTCGCTCCATAGAAAGATAGAAAGTTGATGTGACTCACCTTGTAATAATTGTATTTATTTTTTTTAAAGCTGCAGCAACTTCAGCCTTGTACAAATTGAGTATATTTTGGGTTTGGGAAATTGTTACTGAAAAAAAGCTTTAAACCACTGAGAATATTTTACATGAGTCTCATCAAGTTATGCTTCATCTGTACTTAAGTGATAAAACTATACTTAGGTTAACTTCAAACCTTGCAAGCCATTATGACATAACTACTCCTTGATTCAAATTTTAGGTGCAAGGAATTCACACAGGACACAATTAAACATGCTAAAAATTTGTTCAAAGTAAAAAGGAGACAGTATTGAATAGCCCTGTCAGTTACCAGGACTTTTGAACACATTTGCAGCTTACATTCACTAGACTTGAAGCACAACAAGTAATGCCTGGTTATTAACAGCCATAATCCCCTAAAGGTTTTGAAGATAATTGTCTATAGAATATTACATACAGAACACCAAGGAGAAAAGAATGCAGGCTGTATTTTCAGGATGGAGTATTACCCAATCTGACTTCCCGATCCAGAACAATAACCTCATCTCTCAAATTTCTCAAAACTCAGATGTCAAAACTAGATACAGTAAACTGTTGGTAATCTCAGTGCTGCAATGAGCAGCAAGATTAGTCCTGAAACATGAGGTATAGGAAACAGTCAGTAAGGTTTCTGCAATTAGCAGACCAATGATATACTGAAAAATGTTAAAACTAAATGAACCTGAGGATGCCTTACTAAAGGAACATTGAAGGTAAAGCAGGAAGCAGATATTCCTAGAAAGAAGAAACTACAATAATACCAGAGTGGCTGGAAAACTGTACAGTAAGTTTATAGAACTTTACCTACGTATCTCGATGACAACAAAGTTAAGAGATGAATTGATTAGGATGTATTCCTACTTATACTTTGGAAGTGAGGTGTGCAGGTGTTGGTATCACAGACAAGCAAGATGGAAGTAAAAAAGTTACACAAAAATCAGCTTTTAGGTCAGCAATTTCCCATCAGCTAAACAGCAGACCACACTAGATAGACTCATCTTAAGCAATATTAAGAAAAACAAAAATATCGGACTTGGGGTTTTTCCCCAGTTTGTGAAAAAAAGGAAAGTACATATATGCTATGTAAGTGCTTAGGACAGAAGGTGAAGTGGCTAGACTTCCTCTTTTATATAACACATGGAACAAGATCAAATCGATCAGCTTCTGGCTCTGGATTTACCTAGTCCCGCTCCCATGTCAGGACATGCTACAATCCATAATGGAAGCGTGCTTATGGAGGGAGAGCAGCATAACGCACCTGACAGCTCTGGGAGAAAGCAAGCTAATGGATTTGTGAGATGGCCTTCAGAATCGGCATCAGATCATCCCACGTGCCAGAAACAGCTCTATCCTGAAAGCAAGGAGTAGGATCCTCCAAGGGCAATTGTCAACTCCCCTCCGCAATCCACATCTGACACATGGCAAAGGTTTCCCAGATGCAATTCATACATATATTTGATCTGTGTGATTTGTAGGATTTGCAGGGGGGAAGGTGTTATTTTATTTAGTCAGGCCAGAACAAAAGTTCTGTGTAACCATTTTTGAAAGACAAAAACACCCCAAAAGATAGAGGTAAAAAAGGACAGAGACTGAGAATTGAAAGCATTTTTTTTAAAAAAAGAAAGTTTACAGCCACATTTCAACCTGATCTATCTTTTGTATTAAGGAAAGATGTTAGAAAAAGATTTCAAGAAATTTTATACTAAATTTATCTCCTAATTTTTAAAAGTTGAGGTAGTAATTATTATTTACCCAGAAAGGATAGAAAACAAAACAAAACAAAACCAACTACAGATTAGCTTCTGAACAACTCATGGCCTGCTGATTAGAAACTACATATTGGAGAATGGTAGCATTACTTCCAACATCATTACTGAGTGCTACACACACCTTATAGCAGACCAACACCTAGCTTTTTCTGTTAGCCAAAAAGGGTAAGTTACCACCCTTAGTCATGAAGCCAAATGCTATTTCTGAGTGTTCCAAAAGCAATTCTGAATGTCTTTTTCTCCAGAAGTACTTATTGATTTTGTTTTAACTTTGATAATCAGCTGGTTAAAGATTAAAGCACTCAGAGTCACAGAGTGCACTGGTTTCTGCATAGGCTTCAGTAACGCAAAACATAAACTCTACAACATAAGAATAGATTTAATCAATTTATTGGTACAATGACCCAAAAAACTAAAATACCACAAGATAACTAGGTTTTGGTATTTTTTTAAAAAAATCTTTTTTTGAGAAAAAAAAAAACATTACCTCCACACAAAAGATCCTAAGATCAAGTCCACGTAATTTCATCCTCTCCGGAAAATGCTGAAAAACATTCAAGTATGGAATATGACCTTCAACAACAAACCTGCATTAAAAAAAAAGAAGACAAAATAAAAATAGTATTTAGTATGGCAAATGCATCTGTTTGTTCTAAAATTAATATACAAATCAACCTCAGATTTGAAATAACATTAGTATTACACTGCCTAACCAATTCTATCTGAAGCCACACACCCCTAAATGCTCCACAGGACAAAAACCAGTTCTTTGCTCAGATACAATTGACAAATGATAATGTTACAGCAACAGGCTTCCAATCAACATCTTTATATGGAATTTGTTTTGCAACCATTCTCCAGCTACTGCATTTCTGGAACCGCTTTAAGCCTCCATTGAAGGCACAGATATTTTTAGTTTTTCAAAATTCTAAAGCTTTAAGTAAATTTTAGTTTAAACCACGCAGTTTCTGCCAGAGCAGGTTGAGTCAGGTAACGTGGCAGGGAGGAAAGTCCCAGAAGGATGAGAAGATATACTGAACTGAAACCCCATTAATGACATCTGTACTCTGTGGTTTGGTTGGATTTTTTAAAGTATTATTTGGGTATGAATATAAAGGATTTTGTATACTAATAAATAAAAAATAATTTAATTTCTAGTTGCACCCAAATAATGTGTGTTTTGTTAAAAACTGGCTTTGGTAAGTGGTTGACAGTAGCATTTGGGACTTTGCTTGACCTTTCCATATATATAAAAAAAGATGGGACTTAACAACAGCTACTAATAAAAAGCCACGACCACAGCAAAGCCCTGCTCTTATCCACTCACACCAGGCAAAGCAAGCACTGAATAAGCAGGGATCCTGCTCCCATTCCAGATTAAAGCATATCAGTTGTCTCCCATGGGACTGAACTAGAACCACCTTCCTCTCTCCTCTTCTCCCAAACCACGGTGTTAAAAAGAGTACAGTAACCTGCAAAAAGTTAACACTTCAAGCAGAGCAGACCCTGCTTATTAGATAATAACTAGAGATGCAAGACCAATTTTCTCCCCTGCCAGCTGTGTTGTCTGCACAGTATCTCTCTGATCTTGCTGCATAGATTAGCAACTTCTTGGTCTACGGCTCCCAGCCCCTCCTGGGTTCCTGCAGCGGTGGCAGGGCTGGGCTTTGCCTCTGCTCCCAACGCAGGGCAGCACCTAAACACTTCCATGGCTGCTCGACCCAACCCCGCCAGCAGAACCATAAAGGACAGCAACCTGCCACTTCCATTCAAAATGTGTCTGAAGTGGGGTGGGGGGGTGGAAATAATGAAAAGAGCAAAAATAAGGCAGAACAACTTCTTCACAGACAGAGCAGCCACTGTTGAGGAGGTCCCTCCTCAGCCTACAGCAGTTCACAAGCTCACCTTCCCTCTCCCAGTCCCATGTCCCAACGGGCACTTGTTGCATGTTACTTAGTGTGTATCTATTGAAGTCGACCAAAATTCCATTTAAAGGATAATTACTGCAAAGTTTACAGCTACATCCTCATTTTTTTTTAAAACATTTTTAAATTATTTAATTAAACTGAAAAATCGATTAATTCAAACCAGGATTAAAATGAAAAATGCATTTCTTAAACAAAACCCTCGCCCAGTTAGAATTAACCCGTCCTTTATGGCTCCTGAAAAATAACAGCAACCGGAAAAAATCCCAGTGCCCAATACTTTTTATTCTGAAGCTCTGCCTATTAGTCTGGTCAATGAAGAGGTAAAAGTCGCTGCGCAATCCTTTCTAATCCAGTTGGGGGATGTACATTTTGCCAACAATATTTCCAGTAGCTTTCCCCAACTAGTGTGAAGAGCATTCTCCCACCCTGAGTGGAGAGGTGTGCCAGTCCTCACACCGGGTGAGCTTACCCTCCCAGCCCAGCACCAGTTGCTGACCCCTGCCACCCCCTCCCGCCCTGCTGAGCGGCTTGGACATCGGCTCAGAACAACTCAGACTCGAGGGATGGCTTCACAAAATGCACGGAGCCAACCTAAAAGCCCGACTTAACTAGTGGTACTCTGGCAGTGTGCTCCTGTTGCTCAGCATCCTCTGCCACAAGTTTAACTCACAACAGCAAAAACTTGCCCGCTCCCCTGTTCCAAGCAAGAAGGGCTTGTTGCCCACCACCGAACAAACTGGGGAGGCTCACAGACGGCTCCAACAAGCACAGAGGGAAGGGGATGCATCAGACAGGGAGCAGGAGAGAAGAAAGGGAAGCAAGACCTTCCTCTTTCAGCAGCAGTGACCCATTCCTGGCCCAGCTGATGCTAAGCTTTGGCTGACACGTGTGGAGGAGCAATCACACGATTAGCTGACAGATCTGAAGAGCTGATACCAAGACATCAGCAACCTCCTGAGCCAGCGCAGCAACAGCTGGAAGAGGACAAACATTCAAGACCTTCCTTGGGGTGTGGTGGAGCGGTGATTGCAGCCAAACCACCCTAACAGCTTGCTGCCTCCAAAATGGGAAATCCCACCCTCCCCTCAGTCCTCCACACACTCCTCCCTGCTGACAAAAGCGCTTGTGTGACTTCTCAGACAGAGGATTAGATCGAAAACTAGTCTTTTGTTTTCCAGGGTTTGATTTCAACCAGACAGATTTCCAGACTCAGATGAGTGCAGGGACATTATTGCCAGCTCAGGACACAAAGGGACAGCAGTGAAGCAAATTCACCTGCGCCAAAATGTCTGGTGAAACTTTCTTTTGCAAAATTAGGTTTCTGCAGATCTACTTCTTTCAACTAACGTACCAAAACCCAGATGAATGCTAGCACCCAGGGCAAGAGGAAGGGCCTCAACAACTCGGATCAGCTTAAACTGAAACCGAAACCACATCCTTATACTGCAAGAAGCAAGCAATATCCATCAACTGGTTTTATTTATTTTTTTTTTAAAAAAGAAAGTTTTCACTAACTTGGCTGTACCAAGTTAAAGCATTGCAATGTTTAAAAAATAATGGCATCTCTCCTAGCTTGAAATTACTGTCTCCATACATAAGAATGCTCTTCTCTCTCAGGTTAAGAGTTGTTTTTACATTCCAAAAATAAATGAGACAGTGTAAATACCCTGTTATGAATACAATGTGCTGATGATTCAGGTTCTTAACACTTGTTCCAGAAGCCCAGATTTGGAACAGCACATCAGAACAGTTTCTTCTGCTGTTCTCCCAAACCTTTCATTTAACAAACAGATGAGCAAAACACTTGTAAGACTACATCATATCAGTGAAGTGCTTCAAAACTTGACCGGCAGATACAGTACACAGTCCATGTTCTTTTAATTACAGCAGCAGCAGCACATTAGTAAGGTCCAAGTATGAAAAAAATCTTAGGTCCTCCGCATGCTACGAGGAAATGAGGCATCTATTAAAGCCACACAGTAATGCCACAAACTGATTACAAGTTTAGTCTTGTAATCTAAGGCATTAACCCATTTGAAAGGCATTAGATCTCACAGTATCAATGTCTAGCAGCTTTTTTCTTTTTCCAAAAACCCAAAACTATATTATTCTTTAGATAAATATATAAAGTGCATGGAATATTGTGAGACTATTCACAATGGAAAAGGATTTAATGTGTTGCATAGAGTAAGAAGGTTCTTAAAAATGGTATTTTTAAACCAAAACACCTCTGTCAGAGAGGTTAATTGTAGTGTTTTTCTGCTAAGTATGTCAAGTAGCAAGGAGGAGTATATTTTTGGTGTTGTAAATCCTTTAAAAGCTGGCAGATTGCCCTACCATGGTGCCTAAGCATGTATCACAAGGGAGGAGCGGGAGTCAGCTGACTCCAGGGTAGTGAGAAAACCAAACAGAAAAAAAAAAACCAAGGCAGCACTTTTAAGTACAACTGTAATTCAGCTGGTTTAAATAAAACAATTTGCCTATAAGGATTTAAAAGGTAATGCTGAATATTTAATGCTTTCTCTGCATAGTTTTCATCTCTGGCCTGTCGCTATTTTGATCTGTGTATCTTAATGCATGCAAAACTGTGAACATTGCCTGATTTTTTAAAATTAAATATTCAAAAGTTAGAATACAAGAATTTTATGGTATTACATGCAATTTAAAATTCTTTCCCCTTCTTCATCAAACTTGTGAAAAGCAAAGACCTTAAGGGTAGGGAGGGAAACATGATAATGTAATTACAGTCTTGTATAACTATTGTATCATGGCAAAACTTTGTAATACAAATGACATTCTTTTAAACATCATTTTTTCCATTTAATTCATTTCATATTTTCAGTGTATTTAAAGCCACTAGATCATTCCAATTTACCCACTTTTAGAAGTACTACACCCAAAAATTGCATCTAATGAAACTATATCTTCTCATTTAAATCATCTTACTGCAATTTTCAATTATTAGTTTCTGACTATGCCTTTTTGTGCGACATTTTATACTTGATTTTTGTCTCTCCTTTTCCAGCTTTTTATGCTGATTCCATGTTTTCTCTAAGTCCTTTCAAGTAAACGTGCTCATTTCTTAAGGATCTAAGTACAAAGGATGTTCTCCAGCTTCTTAATTGTTTTCAGAGAGTCCTCAATTTTTGAAGTGCCAAATCAATAATATTCCATTAATATGCAAACAACACAATCAACCTTTCCTCTTAACAGCTGACTTTGACAGTTTTGGTTTGTTTTTTTTTTAAACCACACCATCATACTAAGACAGGAACATGTGAGGATGCATTTGCCTCATATGACCCCCACATGCTTTCCAGTGACAGTTCCCAAGATATAGTAACCCAAAACCAGATATTTAGTTATTTGTTTAAATAGCCATTTTTCTCTACAAACAGGATGGGCTAAGCAAGAATTCTTTACTCTGACCCATTTGCTCTGTCACAGTGATTGTAATTTACTACTTGGATTTTTGCTATATACAAGCATTAAAAAAAAATATATATATTTTTTTTTTTCTACTCATTGACAAAAATGCAGAGTATACAATGGTAGTTCTGATTCCTACAGAATTCCCTTAGGAAGATACTAGTCAGTAACAAATTTTGCTACTGAAAACTACTTTTGAGTTCTACTATTTCTTAATCCACTCAATAAATACTTTTGTGTTGAACGCTGAATACTGTGGCTGAACATTTTGCTGAACATTTTACAAGCATCTTTTATGCAACAACAGCTTATCCAGTTACGCAAATATGCAATGGTTTGTGCAATTCTGATTGATGAAGGCAAGAGCCACCCCCTAAAGTTAAATCAAAGGGTTAAATATTGTTTTGCATAGAAATAAATTAGCGAGTTTTAACTACTGAACTTTGAGATCTACAAACCTCCTCTTTCTGAAAAGTACCTGTCAAAGGGCGTTCTTCAATACCCATCCTTCTCAGAAAGCTTCTACAGGTCTAGAAAAGCGCAGGTAGAAGGTGGGACTCCAGAGGAAAGAGGCCACCATGGCAGATCAGGCTCTAGGGGAAACTTCCCTTGCATTCCTCACACTTTCAGCAGCGATACTAGTTACACACACCACAGGTGGGGGATGATGCACTTATTGCCTGGCCTTTTAGCTCACAGGTTATTTGAAAAATAAAAATTAAAGAATTGAAATCTGCCATATCTATTGAAATTTGAACCAGTTTTTCCTGTATTTTGTCCAAGTTTGCAGTTTGAATTGCCAATGCACAGTTATTTGAGTCTTTCTGTTCATTAAATTTTGGCAAAGTAACATTTTTCCCTCATCTTTGTCGAAATAACCGGTATTTCAACACTTGTTAAAAAGCCGTATCAATATACAAAAGACCTTCCATGGAAGATCTAAGAATTCCTGCATTTCAACTATTTGGGCCTCATTTAAAATGTTTATCACTAACAAGAAAAGCTGAATTATTTTTTATCCCTTAAGTAGAATAGACTATTTCAGTAGGAAAGGACTTACAACAATCATCCCGTCCAATGGCCAGACCACATCAGGGCTGACCAAAAAGTTAAAGTGTGTTGTTAAGGGCCTCGTGCAAACTCATCTCAAACACTGACAGGCTTGGAAGTAAGTAAGGAACGTGTTTATGGCCTTGTAGAGGGGGGGAAGGAACATGCATTGTCAGCAACAGTTTGACGGTCTCCATTTAGCGTCAAACCCTATTATTAGAACGTTGTATCTCTACCATATTAAAACCTGTATTATTCTGAACTCTGGTAATTACAGATACAAAGATATGAAGGCAAAAAAAGGACTTCCTGCAATAATTTCTGTGCCAAACTCCATTGCACGAAGCTACTTAAGCTACCTTTAAGATCACTACATACTGCTGGTATTGTTTGTACAATGACACTGATGTAAGTCCTGGAGAATGTTTACTCATTTAATTCTGACATGCTGACAACAAGCAAAAATAGCAGAAATGTGACCATACACACCTCTACCGAATCTTAAGAAATTTTGAAGGAGAAGGATAAAAATTTCTTAAGCTTCCAAAACCTTCTCCCTTACAGGTCTTTCCAATTCACTGCAAGCAACAGAGGAGAATATTCTCCAAAAGCAGCAGCATAAATTGTTATGTGAAAGAAAACAGAAGACAATAAACAGGGAGAACTTCTCACTATTTCTGGGCAAATTAGTAAGAGGGCAATAGTACAGATCTGCTTTTAAAAAAATGTATTATTCATGAAAGCAACAAATATTTCACTAGAGACTATTCATACCTTAAGAGATCAGATAATGTCATTGGTTCTCGCAACCAGAGTAACGCCATGTAACAAAATGAAAGGGTCATTGGCATTGTCATCCTCAGTTTCTCCTTTCGGTTCTTCATGAAATACAAGCTACCATCTACCGATCCGGAGTACACAGAGGTGCTTCCTTGGGTTCATGTTAAAAATAGAAAAGAACAAAAAACCATAAAAGTAATTGAAACAGTATGCAAACAATCCACGCTACACAGAAAACAAGACAAAAGAACATACAAGGATCTTTGTTCAGCAACTAGTAGCATTTTGGAATTATTTTGAGTAGTTCAGTAGTTTGTGTACTTTTCTACTAAACAGCTTAACTGTAATTGATTCATCTACCATAACACAAGATGACAACCTGTTTCATAAGCTGCTACTTCGTTTGACTAAGACAGTGGATCATATGAAGAGACAAAACTCACTCTAATACCGATCAAAACGAACCTTTTGTTGGAAACTACACTTAAACTTGGAGTTCTAAAAGGACATTAACTCCTATACAACATACTTACAAGCTGGAAACACTACTTTCCATTTGAGAGATAAGGGAACAGTGAGGAAACAAGGGGAAATTTTATGTGCTTAAAACAATGCCTCGGAGTTGGGGATTAAAATACAGAGTTTGAAACTTCACAGTCAGGACTTTACTGAGACGACGATTTACACTGCATAAATCTCAGTGAGGTAAAGGTATGTAACCACCTGCCATCTAATCTCTAACAGCAGAAACATAAGTATTCTTTTTAAAATGTTTTCGATGAAAAAGAAAAAATCTTCAGAACAAAAATATAGCAACTGGTAAAGAAGGTAGAAAAAACACACCAACCGGCAAGAAAGAAACAAACATCCTAACTTCCTTGAGATGAATCACTGAAAACTAAGAGAAACAGCAATGAGAAATTTAACTTAGGGCAGTGATTTATGAGTTAGAAACCTTTTCAGCAGTGAAACTGGGGAAGGAGGGAGACCTCGGGGAAGGAGGGAGACCTCGGGGAAGGAGGGAGACAGAAAGAAAAGCTAGGATGAAGGAAAATGTTTTGTATTTTAAGCAAACCAGCACAAAATATCAGCATTGATTCTGTAGAGATTTTCTCACAGGGTTTGCCCACAGAGTGTTCACCTGTTCAGAGGGGAACAGCGAGGGCTGGATCCACAGCTCCCCACCTGGGAGCTGCGGGGCCATGGCAAGCAGCCCGTAACAAAAGAGTCTGAAACTTCAGAGAGCTTGGCAGCTCCACGGTTATGCCGGCAGGTGACAGCCAGCCCTGCAAGGTGACAGCGGTCAGCGGCAGAGGTCCAGCGCCCACCCACATGCAGTACGAAGACACTGCAGAACCATGGTCCTGAGCCAGAACCGGCCTTTGATGCCACCTACCGGTTCCTAAAACGGCGGCCGGTAGCACCAGGGACACACAGCAAGAGGTTCAAAGAACCGGCTCAAGCACACACCTGATACAGACCAAGGGCTGGGTGACAGCACCCTGCGAGGTCTGTCACGTAGAGGTGTGTCGGAGAACAAAAGCAGCAACATCGGTTAATCCTTTAAGTCAACAGTTTCACCTTTTACATGGATACCTGTGCTTAAAGGCAGCTTCGTGACTGAAGCTTCATTATTAATTTCACATTTAAAATAATCCTCATTATATTTGTGGCCTTAATGATGGCACTCAATTTCCTTTTATTTCTTCCAGCTTATGCAAGGCGTGACAACACACAGTTACACGCATACAATAATTGAAGAGTTTAATAGGCTTCTCTAGCAACATTTTGGTGCTGTACTCAGTGGAATTTGCTATTATCCCTTCACCAAAATAGCATAAACAAAATAAGCTTGCACATTGGACAAGTCCCTTTGGAAAAAAAAAAAGGGTTTCCAGTCTGTAGCAATAACAGCTCGGTAAAAAGGGCACTGAAAAGAAAGCCTATGAGTGTTCACAACAATTTATAATTCACTAGAACACATCTAGTATTACCTCTGTTAAATTTCAATACACAAAAAAAAATATTCTGTGTTTGTCTAATTGCACCAAAATACACTTTCAGTGACACTGAACTCTTGATCCATTTCAAGCGCTTGTAGTGAAATTGGTATGACTGCTTAAAGCTGAACTCAAGCTCTGAAAGCTCAACAGACCATGAACACATTACAGTATGGTCTATCTTACAGTCTATCTAGCTGTTCCAAAACTCTAAGAAAAGTACTTATAAAAGGCACAGGTACCAGGGGAAAAAGGAATTCCTCCAGACATCAAAAGGGGGAAGAAAATTAAATGGAGTATTTTCACTAGAAATTTTTCACTCAATTCTTTCCTCTTCATATAACAGATACCCCTGTAACAGCCAAGACCTGCTACATGTCCAAACATACAGTTACTCTTTACCTGAGAATTCTGTCATTTTAATAGATAAGGATGAAAGGTACTCACATTATATTCACAAAAAATTTTGGCACCATTTTTGCACCTTTTTCCCCTTGCTAATTCTGCTTGGATTTTTCAATATTTTTTTTTTTTAATTACTGCAGATCAAGTTTCTCATTCTATTACCATTTCTGAACTTTACGAAATAAAGAGAAAAACATGACTGAACAAGACTGCATTCTTCTGAGGGTAGACAGGCGATATCATAGAAGAACAGAAACGGGACAGAAAGAGGAGAGTACATGACAGAGGGAAAAGAAACACTGAAACAGACAAAGAAGGAAAAGGCAAGCAAAGCATAAAGCAAAAAAGAAAAAACATCAGAAATTTAAAATGTAAAAAAAAAGCTTCCAAATGTGCCTTGAAATGTATTTCCAGTATCAGACATTGCAGCATTGTCTGGTGTTATACTTGCTCAGTAGTACCAAACACTCCAATTTTCTATAACATTTTATTTACAGAACGCTAAACATTAAGTATTTTCAAGTTGATATTGTAAACAGAAAGAAGAAATTGATGGAATACTAAAAGAAGATTTTTAACAGAAGGTGGTATATGGGAAAGTAGTAAAAAGAACGCAGAACAAAAGATACAGAAGTACCAAAAGAACTGCAAGTGAAAAAAATTAGAGAACTGACTATATCTACGAGATAGAAAAAAACAAAATACCCCCCAAAAGATCAAACTCATTTAACATCAAGGTCACAACTGACAACTCTGTTATTAACTAAACAAGTGCTTATTCTTTAAAGTAGCCATGTTTGTGAACATCTAACTTTGCAAATATAATAGCAATTTTTCACACTCCAAACAGGATGCCTGGAGCAACCTTGTTATAAAACAGAGAACTTCCTTCTACATTTCCCACTGTATTTCCAGGTCCAATTTTCACCTCTTTGGGCAGGGGTTTGGGGGGGAAAGTCTTCTATTTCTGGCAGCAATATAAAGTAGTCTTATGGCATACAGGAATGAAGAGTTTTTACTTTCCAACCAGTTCTTCCAATTCACTGTACACGAATACACCTTATTTTTTATATGTATGTGTGTATATATATATTTATTTAGATTAAAAAAAAAGATGCAAAAATAGTTTCCAGATAGCTCAGCTCATTGCTCCTACCTGAAACCTTGCTAATTGATGAGGCAAAGCTGCAATCAGTCTGTAGATCCCCCTCACTTTCAGAGAGAGACAGCAAGTGAAGAAGGCTGAGCCTCTCTGGCTCACTGTCCACATCAGTACTGCTATCGCATACCTGGTTTTTGAAAATAAATCATTGTATTAACGACTGTTGGTTACTGCTTCGATCTGAAAAAAATCAAATAAAGCATGACAGATACAAGATCAACAGTAAATGAAGTTTAAAGCCACACCATTCACATTTTTACTTTCCAGTAAATCGCTGGTATGTAAGAGAAGCCTGCAAAAATGTATTTTAAAGTGTTTCTCAAGATAAAAAGACTTCTAGTAATTACATTACATTTCAGTCCGCTACAATGACAAAAAGTTTGGCAACACATAGAATTAAAGCTTGAAAATAACTTCAAAAGAACAGGCCAGAAAGGCTGGTAGCTGATGATGCATTTTGAATTGTATTTCTGCTCTATCTATTGACCATCTAAGCCAAGACAAAGCAGTATTTTTAAATAAGCAGTTTTCCATAGTCGGACACGCGTTTGTCCCTCAGAACAGCAAAAAAACATGAACAACAAAATGGACAGGTGGAACCTTGTTTAGAAGACACCCTTCATACTGAAGTAACATTAATTCATGCTAGATACATAGCTTGAACAAAGAAGGTTTCTGGTTTTGCTTTGTAAACAGATACCAAACATCTTGTGGGATCTGAGCTTTTCACTTACTGATAATGCTTTGACAGTTTCCCCAGCTGGTCTGTTGCAATATGCCTGTTTGGTCTTCTGAAGGTAACGCCTCCAAAAATTGCACAGAACTTCATCCTGATAAATACAAATGGATAGAGATTAGCGCAAAGTTCATAAGATCGTTAATTGCTGAGAGAACAGAGCGTAATTTCTAACTCAGGAATGTGAATAATGTTCAAGCTCTAATTTTATTAGCTGTGATTTATAAACCATGTTTTAAAATTTACAGAGAAACCAAGTTTGTTTTCATATGCTTAGTGTTTTTAGACAGGGAGTTGTTTGATTCACTTTAAAAATTACAAGCTTTTAAAGTAACACCTCCTGTAAAACATGCACACCGTGTAAACAACTCACACTGAGATCTACATACCTTCATTTGTGGACATACTCCTAATGCTTCTAAAGCTTCAGCTTGTTTCTTGAGTATAAGCTGAAAGCCTTCACAAACATACCACTCACAGCCTCCATCTAAGTTAAAAAAAAAAAAAGTATTTTTCTATTTTTTCTTTGTTTTTACTGCTTTGGTGTTGGTTTTTTAAGCCTTATGGACACTTATTTCCACTTAATAGTCTGTTCTCTTGGTACAGAGACATGTCTCCTTATTAAATAATTTTAGAATGTAGAGCATAGACCAGCTACACTGAGTACTCCATTAAGTCCCATTTATTCAGTGTTAATCAAGAAGAAAAGCTACTGAACAAGCACTTCTCTCCTCATTTCATATTATATATTTCACTATAATTTCTGTTGTAGCATTTGTAATTGAGTGGAGAGTTGTTAAGTGACCAGTTTTAAAATAACTGCAAACCTGTCATTAAAAAATGAAATATGATCATTTCTTTCCCACCCCCAGCACAGAAAACTGGAACACATTATGGTGGTGAGTCAGGCATGAAATAATCAATATCACCACATTCTTCACCATTCTTTCCCACAGAATCATACACATTTAAATGAAAGAAACTTTCTCAGATACTTAGAGCTTCTACCAAATCTCAGCACAACATGAATTTCATAAGGAATTGGCCTTCTCCAATCTATTCAATATTCCCTCAGACTGTTACATTTACTTTTCAACTTTACCTGTCTGTATTAACAACTCCTTTCTCCTTTTCTGCAGGCTTTTGGTCTTAGAATTTTTTTCTGCATTTCCTAACTTCTTTTTCATTCCCTGCACACCTGTTCTTCACTATTTTTCCATCCAATCACATCTCACCATCCTAGAAGTTATCTGCACAAAGCTTCTGTCTTGCTTTAATGGTGCTGGCTTTAACTGTTAACCATGAATACAGCTTACTCCTATAAATGCATGAAAATAAGCTGCCATAGTATAAAGTAATTGCACTTGCAGAAGAGACTGTATAAAGCTGATTTTTTTCTTAAGAAGCCTGGCTAACAAAGAAGATGGCTAATGACTTCTCTAACACAAGTAAATAGCACAAAGTGGTACACAGCTCAGAATTTAGGAGCAGTATAGGCTAAAGGAGGTGTTAAGGTTGTTCCCCTTTTTACTCCTCCCTTCACTTCCCCACAATTGTTCTTTCCAAAGGAATGCTGCACTCCCCTGCAACCGCAGTAGAGCGAAGAGAAGATAGGTCAGCGTATCAGAGACAAAGCTAACCCCGTGCTCCATTCAGCATTGTAATGCATTTTTGCTTTTTCAAAGTGGCCACAACAGTAAAACATCTACCCAGCCACCACAGAATACACACATAGCTCCAGCAGCAGCCTTACCATAACAGCCTTATCATCATACGTAATGACTACTATTCTTCTGAATCATGAAATTAAAACTACAGAAGTGACTCTGCACAAAAGACATTAACATTGGTTTAGCTATTTTAACTGCAGGAAATCTCTCCCATGTAGGTTTGTGTGCAGGTTACAGGGCCAAGTACCTGTAATGCAAGCCAATCTGACGTTCTAAGAGCTGGACCACTGCCGTATCTTGCTTATGAAGACAGACAATTTTTCTGGTTTTGTGATAGCCACAAGGAAGGAACAAAGGGGATCACCACATCTAAATGCATTTTACCAGTACCTTCAGTGAGTACTGCCTGCCTCAAATCAAAGCAGCAGTAAGTTCCATTCAATGCACAAAAACCACCTCCAGATCACAGAGGTCACTCATCGCTCAGGAAGTCACTACTGAAGCTTCTAACAGCATTTGAGAGGTGTATTACGTTCTTGCCCTTACAGTCTTTCACAGCTCTCTGCCTTTGGCCACTGTCAATGACACCATGGGTAGGGTGAACCCTGGCTGAACTCATGCAAAATACAGAGGGAAACTCATACATACCAGTTTTTTCTTCCTTTCTTAAACCTTTGGAGATTGTCTGGATTCTTGCATTAGAAATAAAATCGGTGTTTATAACTTCTCTAGTTCTCTGCAAAACAGGAATATATCTTAGCAAGAAAAAAGCCAGGCCTAGTTTGCATAGATTGCCCTACCATAAAACATAACGGAGAAACTTGTTCAAGTTTCCTAAACTAAATGGAGACTTTTCATTCAGAAATTGCAAAAATAGAGAATTACCATCCTGGACAAAGAGGTAACGTGGATCAGGGTTTGCTTGTATTGGTACTGTGCTGAAGTGTGGCAACACCCAGGTAATACCTCCAAGGCATTTGGAGAGCAAGCCAGCACCACAGGCCACAGCAACACATCATCTTAAGATCATTCATTTTAAATTTTGTGATTTCAAGGAACATTAGTTTTATACAGTGTCAAGTCAAGCACGAAGAAGGAATAATCACAATACTGCCTTCAACTCCTAATGCCAAGGAGGAAATCTAACATTTTCTTAACATAAAATCAAGAAACAATCAAAATAAGCCTTTTCCAAGGCCACCATCTTAGCTTTTTACCTCAGTAACATTGTGGCAAGATCTGCAGTAAAATCTGCCTCCGTCAGTGAGACCCCAGTTCACTTCTGAACACTGGGCACAGCGTTCATTAAAATCTCTCTAAAAGGAAAACAAAATAGTTTTACATGTGTTCAGGCAAAACAAATGGCACTATTACTAGGCAACTGCACAGCTTTTGAGATTATTCATAGAGAATAATATTTATTCTCTTTGCGTTAGTTCTGGTTGATAACAAGTAATCACTTCTATCAGTCATAGATAAGTGTGAACAAATAATTTTAGCTGGTGAGCATCAGGTCTTGTGTATGTGAACACACACCTCTAACACAGAGGACATGGCTTAAAAAAAACAAACAAAAACCATCAGAAATAGAAGCAGAGACAGAAAGTATAGAGCAAACGATGAAAGTAAAGAATACATTTCTAGAACTGTGAAGAAACACATGCAGTGAAAGAAAGCATGCACCGGCCGGCACAGTGACATGCTGGAAACCAACGGATTAAAATAGTGGTTTTCAGCAGCACAGGGGTGTGGAGGGGACGGGCAGTCCCCCTAGGGCCCAAGGGGGTCGGCCGGCACCTCACTTGCGGCCCCTCACCGGCCGCCAAGCGAGGGGTCCGGGCAAGGCCTCGCCCGCCGCCGCCAGGTCGGGCCCAGCGGCGCCTCAGCTCTGCCGCCGGACCTTCCTCCCCTCCCCACAGCCCGCAGCCGCTGCACGCCCGGCGGGGAAGCGCCTCCCACATGGCCGCGCTCCGCCAGCTCCCTCCGGCCCAGCGAAACCAGCCACCCCCACCGGTTCCCTGCGCCGCCCGGCCCCCACCGTGGCCTCCTCGTCCATGCCGGCAGCCGCCCCGGGGCCCACACCATGGCAACCGCGCCGAGCGCTGGCACTGCGGGCCGGGCTGGAAACGGCAGCCCTGGCACTTGCGTTCCGGGTCGGCCGCGGGACCGGACACCCACGTCCTGGCTGCTTCCGTCAAGTCTATCACCGGCTGAGGGGTCGCCATCGCCGGCGTGGCTGGAAGGCACTGAGGGCCCCGGCACTTCCTGGGGTGACGCCCACCACGGTGGCCAGAGGGCCCACCCGGGCCCGGAGGCACATCAAGATACTGCGGGGTCACTGGGTTCTTCTCTGAGGGGACACGGGTTGTGCCCCTGCCGGGGTGGCACGGGGTGCTTCACCGGGGGACAGAGGGGACATCATGGTGAATTTCACCGCGGGAACATAGGGGTTTCAGCAAGGGGACATGGGTGCTTCACTTCAGGGAGGACCTTTTGAATTTCCAGCCTTCCAACCTGAAAGGAGCCTACAGGAGAGTTGGGGACTGCTACTCCTTATCAGAATAGGATGAGGGATATGGCTTTAAACTGGAAGAGGGGACATAAAGACTAGATATCAGGAAGAAATTGTGTACTGTGAGGATAGTGAGACACTGGAACATGTTGCCCAGAGAAACTGTGGATGCCCCATTGCTGGAAGTGTTCAAGGCCACACTGAATGGGTCTTGGAGCAACCTGTTCTAGTGGGAGGTGTCTCTGCCCATGACAGGGGTGTTGGAAGTCCGTGATCTTTAAGGTCCCTTCCCACTCTAACCATTTTGTGATTCAATAGGACATGGGTCCTTCAAGGGTACACAGGGGTGCTTTAGTGAGGGAACATGGATACTTCACCTCAGAGGGAACATTGAATACTTCACTGAAGGGACATGGGTGCTTTGTCTCTGAGGGGATATGGGATGCTTCTCCATAGCGGTGTTCCAGGGACCAGAGAAGACACATGCCCCTCCAGTCCCAGCCCACCCCCATGCCTCTGTGTTGAGCTCCTCTGTCCTTACCGTCATGTTTTTCTGGCCAGGTACACAAGGCAGGTTAACACTAAGACTCTCCCAAGGCTGTTGGAAGGGGGACTGCTATTGCCAGTACAAAAGGAGGCCACAAGAACTCATTTAACTATGTAAAGTGTTTGGAGATCCTTGAATGAGGGAAACTGTGATTTGAAATTCGCTTTCAATTAAAAAAAAAAACCCAAACCTCCAGATCTTGATGTAGGTCTCTAATTTCTTGCACAGTAATAATAATGTTTAAAGATGTCTAAACACTGAGATCTGTTATTGCAATGAGTTTGCCCACAAAATTGGAGAACAGGTTTAGGCCCCTTAAAAAAAAAAAAAGTCTACTAAGTGAAAGCATGGGAAAAAATTAAAGCTAAAATATACATAGAAAGAGGTGAGGCTGCCTTGACAGCTGTGGTTACATTGATGTTGGAGGATATGTACAGAGCTAGAGGGGAACTGTTTATGTTCAAGAAAAAAAGTTATTACTCATACCAACTGTGATCTTTTTTCAGTGTGGGATGAACATTTGTAGCACCCATTAAAGAGAATTACGCATATAATTCCTGACATGTTAAAAAGGTGATTGTCAGACTCACAGAAATCCAGGTAATACTTTGATGAAACAGATCCTACTTGTGATTTTAATTTCCATATTTTTTGTTTGTGGAAATACTGTTCTGGGAAAGCAAGCCCATTTCGTGTGATAGAAAGAGTTTGATCTTTTTGTAATGAATTTCTAAGATGAAATACTACCTTAAAAAAGCCCCAATAAATCAGGATAGCTGTATCTGTGATAAAACAGGAAGAGCGGTGCTCCAGTTCAGAAGATAAGGCTTGCTCCTGATGAGAGCGGTGCTCCTGGGTGACTGGATGCTGTCAGCAGGCACTGAGTCCATTCAGTGGATTTAACTAAATTGAAGAACTTGTTTAAATTAAGCCTGGAATTGACTGCTTTGATCAGGCAGGACCTTGGAGTTAGGACTTATGTTTTCTAATTACAGCTGGCCAAAAAAAAAAAAAAAAAAAGTTAAAGAAGGTTCAATCCCAGGCTGCCATTTTGTCAAAACCAGGACACTTCATATCCAACAGCAGCAGTTGAAGATAAGCGCGGCAAGAAGGGAAGGGTGGGTGACTGCACGGGGAACTATAATGGTGTAATTTTGGGCGTATTGGTGTAACATCCCGGTAAAGGTTTTGAACAGGCAAGCACTTACTCTGCTTTTGGACAACCAACACTGTTTTTCTGAGGTGTGTTTTTCATGAAGGTGAAACACAGGCATGGAAAGCTACCAAACTTTGGGAGGGAAACTGTACAAAGACTAATACTGATATTACTAGTTACGTATTAGTATCCAGGATCTATATAAATGCAAAGTTTCTATCGGTGTTTAAGACCACCAACTACTTAGTGCAGACTAGTAATCCAGGAGCAAAAAATCAAAGCATAATACAGGTAGCAAGTCTTATATCTATTTCTTAAATATTTTTTTGAAATGACATGTATAAAACCGGTTTTTCAGCATATAAATTATGTGTAACCTTTGTCCCTAATTACAAGTTACCCAAGCATACTGATAGGGGTATGATAATTTCAAAGTCAGGAGACAGACTGTCTTCCTGCTTCAGCTCACTTTTCTAATTAAGATCATTATGCATAGTAGTCAGATTGATTCAAGGCTTAGATAAACAATACGTCCTGTTGTTTCCATTGATTTGAATTTTTAATGAACTGGGTTCCATTGCTGCTATCACATTTCTGGCTGTTGACTGCAGACTTTCTACATGTGAAAATGTAAAAACTACATATTGGACAGAAAGACATGTCCCGTGGCCTGTCCTTCGGGATAATGCTCCATGAAATTGTGCTGGCTCCAGGACACAAACTTCTGTAGCAGAGATTGTCCCCATAGTCTTTACCCGTTGTCAGACACCTACTACAAAGAGTTAGAGCAGAAAGGCAACCTCAGCTGCTCTAAAGATTGTGCAGATTAACGCAGGGCAGATCTGCCAGATTCAAGTTTATAGAAATTACACATCGTTATTAGCACCCACAGTTTGGGGTTTTTTTGCACCAACTCTCCGTGGAAGAGCTCATGTTTAAAACCAGACAGAAAACAAAAAAGGGAAATTGGGAAAACAAGAAGCAGATGGCTTCAGCCTAGCCTTTGTTTTTAAAAGGGACCACACTACAGAAAAGGTCAAGGGGAAAAGCTGTGCCAAGCAGAGGTACCGTGCAGCGAGACAGTTGTGCAAGGAGCCATCAGGAGAAGGGACAAAGGTGGGAACAGCAGCGAAGCGTAGGGGTTGCAGCAAGCTGGGCAGGGGAGGATAGTCAGGGAGGGGCTGAGCTCAGTGGAGCTTTGAAGGAAGCGACAAAAAGAATGAATTTAACGCTACAGCTTAGACACACCCAGCATTGCTTTGTGATAGTTAGTGTTTTCACACAGCTTCAGCTCTCAAATTTTATTTGTTACATACATTTCTGGCCCTGGACAACCTGAAAATAAAACCTCAAATATCCAAAGCAACAGAAAGCAGATAACTGTTTTTTCCCCACAGTTTACTCAGATTTTCTTAAGCTGTTCTTAGGATGTGAGCAGCATGAGGTTGAAGTTTCAACTAGCAAAAGTCGCAACGCTGCACCCAGGAGGAGAGCAGACTTATCCCATCTTACACACCGAATTTGGGGGTTGCACCATCAGCTTCTGCTTTGCACGTGCGCCACAGCCCAGCCCATCTCGCAGAGGTACATCATGGTGCCAACATCTCACACCAGTTTCACATGTGACTCTCCATGCCACAGAGAGCTGGTGATCATCTGTGATCATCTAACCAGGGGTGTTTGGAGACACAGACCACATGGGAGGACCTTGCATTCAGATGAGCTGCTCTTGGAGGTATAACTCTTCAGGTTCAACCTCCTCGTGTGATCTGAAGCCATGCTACCGTGGTCATCAGTGAAGTGAATTCAGGAGGTCTGCCTGGGAATGCTGAAGTCCTGGCTGGAGTCAAATAAAGACCTCATTGTGGGTCCTGGTGTGGGTCCTGGCCTTCAAAGGCAGGATCTCTTTCCTAAGGAGCACCAAGCTGCTTTTTCCCTGTCCATATTAGCAGAGGTTGCACTTGCCAGCACCTGTTGACTATCTTCACCTGATCCTACAGAGCTACAGAACAGGGCAAGGACACTTCTAGAAGGTGATCTTAGCAGCCACAAAGGAATAGAGCAGGAAGTGGGTGTTTCAATATCCCCTTTCTCATTCCAGGCATTTATAATGCCTTTATTTTCTCCCTTTTCAGATTTTATTGACCAGCTAACATGAAACATTCCTTCAAATTGTAATATTTTAATAGTGTCAGACTTTGCCTAGGACAGCATACCGAAGGAGATCTAGGGTTCCACTATAGCCTTCTGTGTCTCTAGAGCCCTGAGGAGCATTCTCAAGATTATTCTCAGATGTGTTTAATCCACAAACACAGTGGTATTTTTAAAGGAATCGAGAGCCACCTTGTGGAGCTGCGTTTCATGAAGGGGCTCCAGACAATACTGTTGGGAACTGCTCGGAATTCAGATCCAGCAGGATGCTGAAGGTTATTAATCTGGTAAACATGTACACGTCTGTGCATATTCAGTGAGTACACAGCGCATCACACAGCTCCTCTGCTGATGAAAACTGGGCAGCAAAAAAACACACTTGTGGGCAGTGGCAGGCTGGAATGTAAGGCTGTCAGAAAAATGCAGAAAGCAGCAGATTCAGGGAAGCAGAGTAACATACTCATTATGTCCTACAAAGCCTTGGGGGGGTGGGGGGTGATGGTGTTCACAGGGCATTTTTCACCATATAATTAATTAAGTCCTCAAAAGTGCTGATAAGTTTTGGAATTATTATATGTAGATTTCTGTCACTGGCTTATTTTATCCTGCAGTCATTCATTAACAGAGGCGAATTAGGATTGCCAAAGCCCAAATACTGCCCCATGCTCAAACCAGAGAAATAGCAAAGATGGGATCACTGATGGACATAATCCATAACTGGAAGTATTCACCGGTCATTGTTCCTGCACAGAAGAGTAGTCTTGGTTCCAAGGTTGCAACAGGGGCTATAAAATGGTTCTTTTACTGTTTCTCTCCCCTTGTTTCTTGTGGTGAACTCTGAGCTTCTTGTCAATACCAATCTCTGGATACCAGCACATGGTCTTACCACAACAAGAGGAGAGATATTTTGTATTATTCAGTACCTTAATGCAGCGGCAATTTATCTTCAGCACATATTGTCGTTAGATGATGTCATAAATATGTATTTTATATAAGCACAGATTTTAAAAGTCTCTCTAGGTGGTAGACCTGAAATATCTAAAGAAACTCACACAAAAAAGAAGGGACTGTGATGCTGAAGTCATTCTCCAGGTGCTAGAGAAGCCATTGCTGAGGTAAAATGGCTGGTAATCAGTCTGCTAATTGAATCATGACGCAACCGAGTCCAGCGGAGGACTTGAACACTGGTCTTACATGCTTCTACTCATCTTCTAGTGAGCTAAGTTTCAGCTCCAGAAGCTTTTTCAGCTAGTTACACGCTAGCAGAGTTCTAATTTAAATTGTTTCAAAAAGGATACCACTTGCAAAAGCCTTGTTAACCAAACCATCGCTAATATCCCAAAGCATGCTAGAAAGCAAGCAGCATGTAAAAGCAATCGGAAAAGTTATTCTTGTTAGGTCAGGTCTTAACAAAGAAGCTCAATGTATCCTTTATTCTTAATAGAGTTGAGTTTCCCCTTTTGTTCAAACATTGTTTTGGTAAACAGGAGATATCTATTGGTATCCCTAATGGTTGCTTCAGACTGGTTTATTTTTTCCCCCACTAATTTAAATATAACCACATATAAGAGGACCTGTGGTAGTAGAAGAAAATTCATAAAAAGACACAACAAAGCTATGGCAAGGAGCCAAAAGCGTCGATTCTGGTTCCAAGAATATGGATATCTCAAAAAAGCTTGCACCTTTTGCTACCGTACTTCATTCCATCATGCTTCCAAGAGGCCATGACACATGGATCCATAGAGTACTGAGAGCAGGTTTCCAATGTTTGTTCCAAGAGAGGTGATTCTACATTAGAATACATAGGGGTGAAGAAGAGCCAAATCTAGAAAAAAATATCATTAAGCAGAAGGGAAACCTCTATTTTCAGAATGTTCCCAAGCTTTGGACTCAAATCTGCACTTCCGAAGTTGTCTCTGTCAAGGGGAGAACGCAGCAGGGTTCAGGAGAATCCAGAAGAACCAGTAGGATCAGCCTGGCCAGGATGCTGTGCTCTTCAAAACTGGCCTGTGTGTTGAAGGTGACAAAGGATGTTTGATAAATGTTGTTCTAAACTAAACATGGTCCTAGCAAAATGAATGTTCTGCAAAAAAAAATGAAACTGAAAATAGTATATAATATACCCTTAAAGTAACAAAACACTTCTCTTTCTCAGTTTCTTTTCCCCACCCATGATATACAGCTTTTATAATAGTTTTTATTGTAAACACTAATGCAAGATTGTGTAGTTTAAAAGGAGGGTTTACAAACATATATTTTCTGGTTTAACTACAACATTAAAAAAATATGCAATTAAATTTCTAGGACCCCTTGCAATTTATGAACTATTTTTTCAAGGGGGTGAGGCTATAAAAAGTAGTCGTGATTGCTCTTGTAATAATAAAAATTAAAATAAAGTAGAGGCGTAGGTTTTGCTTTGACTTACAGTCTCATTTCCCCAAAGGTCTTTGCTCTCCTTTTCTCACCATCTATTTTTCTGTCCTTTCTTTCTGAAGAAAGAAAAGGTCACCATCCCTATTTAAAACTTTATTTAAGCCTGCAAGTTACAGCCTGTGATGGGTCCTAGATAGTTTCACACCAGCGTGGGTATATTATGCCTCCTCAGCAAGGCTCAATGCTGTTTTGAGCTCACCTGTGCACTGGGGCGTTTGTGGTGGTGGTGGCTGTTGTTAAATAGACTGTGATGGCAGGGGGACAGAGCCTTGATGGTTCCTTTTTGCCTCACCCCTACATAATATCCTTAAACCAGCTTATTTCTGTAGGTTGGCAGAAAGGTCACGGAGGAAAGCTTTGCCCCTGCAGTGCTGAAGGCTGCACACGCCGTTGGTTCAGGTGTCAATGATACGATGGCAATATCAAAAGTGCAGAAAGGCTCTGGCCAGGACTGAGATGTGCCCGAGACTCCAGGAGGACCTGTTTGAATATAGCAAGTTGAATTGCAGCTCTCTCTTATCGGCACAGTTCTAGCAAATTCTTAGCTTAAGAATATGTATGTAGCAGTGACAAAGGGATCAAGTGTAATAATCAGGAGAAAAACACTGAAGCCGATTTTTAAGAGCTTTTGTGCAATGAGGATGAGAAGAGGAAAGCTGGGATGAGTCATTTTTTTTTCATCTTATTGATATGTTTCATCTTAAGATTTTTAACTTTTAAACAATATAGTCTCTATTTGAGGACAGTGATTTAATTATGATTGAGGATTGTCCATCTGGTGACCTTTTAATGCAGTACTTAACAGTATTCATTGTGTTCCTGCACTGGTTGTTTTCCTGGTTTTAAATATAAAATTATTTGTTGCTCATTAAAGTATAAACTTCAAGATCCCATCCAAAGACAGTGGAAAAAATGTCACTCGTTTCATGGAGATTGGATCATGCCCTCTTGGACACTGAGCTGGACTAGGTGTACCTATGCGCATTGTAGCAATTATCCCTGATGAATGTATTTAGCCTTAGCTCACCCTTGGGAAGCAGAAGTATCGCTGTCACCACTTGCAGATGGATCTGTAGATCTGGACACCACGAGTTCTCTTAGTCACATCAGTGCATAATCCTGCAGCACGTAGTTCTGGAGCGATAGGTTACTGTTGCATCAGGGATTTCTTTCCCACCTGTATCTTTGTGATTTATACTATCTTTTTTATTCCCAGCACGTGGAGAACTTGTAAGTAAGTAATTTTCTTACAGCTCCCACTTCTTGGGTCATTCTGCACCCGAAAATGTTTCATGTTGGCTATAGAAGTAAAAAAATAGTAGTTCTCTTTCCAAATTCCTGCTGCACCTCTTCAAATGAGCTCTCCTCAGAAGAGACTTTGAAACCAGGAAGGTGGGATGCAAATCCCCAGCATATGGAGCACTCTGGTAATCCCACCCTTGCCTGAAGGAAAATCCAGCACATACCTGTGTAATAAAGTCACCTTCGCTTAGTGGTCTGATCACACTCTGAAGAGAGCGTGTGAAATCATGCAACCTCACAAAACAGGGATTTGGGGCTTGATTTTACTCAGGGATTTTTTTTCAATGGCAGGCAAATAGATGCTTGCTTTCTCACATGAATATATCGTGTGGTAAAAAGGCCACGTGCCCAAATTACCAGTGCCTTCACAATCTTTATTCCATTTCTTCTTTTAGTCACGTATATAAGGCACTAAGTGTTAATTTCCAAGATATAGTTATATATACCCAAGATAGGGAAGGGATAATTTACCAATTTAAAAACTCTAATGTACTCTAAGTATCCTTCACAATCATTGGAAAGGAAGAAAAAGGAGATCTGAAAGTCAGACCAGGAATCTTATTTTCATCCTAGCCCTGTCCGTATGACAAGGGCAAGCAAACCCAAACAAAGGCATAAACAGCATACACCCATCCCCAGAATTGCTCACACCATTTAGGCAATTTAAAGCAGTAAACAAAGATAAGCGATCTGCATAGAAGCAGCTTTAGGTGACCACAAATGGATACCGCTGTTTAATTCAACCCTCTCTCACCTAAACAAGTTTGTTTTCTCAGCAGTGTTTATTTGTACTAGGGAGTGCTAGGAAAAAATTCCATCCTCCTCCAGATTATCTGCTTCAATGTTGTGAAAATTCATTATTTCCCCAGCTTGAGAATATATTCCTCCTACAGACATGGCCTGCGTTTTGTGGTCTTGCCAACATTCGTTGGTTGGTTGGTTTTTCCCCTGTAACTCATAGCATTTTTCTGTGACTGGAGCCGGTCTCCTAAATGGGAGAAGCCCTGCAAAGTTCAGTCCAGAAGGGAAACACCATCTGATCAGCATTTCTGTCTCAAGAGGCAGGGAAGTGGGGACAGGAAAGATAAGGCAGAAGTAGATACGTGAAGTTTTGAAAATATATATTGGGGCATGGTAGCAGGGCAAAGTTTTTCCACTTTTTCTGATGCAGAAAAAAGGAATGTTGAGGAAAAACTTAAGAAAAAGTTTTGTGTGAAATATTTTTTAAAATCATAGAACCATAGAATGGTTTGGTCTGGAAGGGACTTTAAAAATAATCTAGTTTCAACCCCCGTGCCAGGAACAGGGATACCTCCCACTAGACCAAGTTGCTCAAAGCCCCATCCAGCCTGGCCTTGATGAAATCCACAATCCACAATGAAATAATTGCTAGGCTAAAAAGTTTAAAATCACATACACTTCAAGCTGTCAAAATGTTTTTCTGTAGCTCATACACATTTCAATCTTGTCCACTTTCCTGTGAAAATGTGCAGTATCAGGTAACGGCACATCCCTTGTGACACTGCTGGCCTGGATGATGGAGGCCGTGCTCACTCCCAGTCCTTACTGAGCCCTTAACTTGGTTAACCTCTCATGTATGGGAATTCAGGAGTAGGAAGAACCCATCCATTCAGAGGAGCCTCCATCTCTCTTCCTTCTTGTCTTTCCATGCCACACCAGACCTGGGAAGCTGGTATACAGGAGCCTGTGATGTTTTCCCCTCTGTCTGAAGTTTTGTGGAATCCCTGAGAGGAGCACAGCCGGGGCTGAATGGGTGTGCAGAGGAGAGCTGGCTTATGAGCTGGGAATGGAAAGGGGAAACAGATGTAGGATCGGAACTTCCGCATCAGAGTCTACATTCCAGAAATTTGGGGGCTACCACAGTCCTCCCCTGTCTACACCCAAGGACAAGAATTTCTTGGGTATATCAAGAGACAGATCAAGATCCAGAACTTGTTCTGCAAAGAAATTGGAGCTAGTTGCCTGCTACTTAGGGCCTGGAGCATGAGCTTTGACTGTCGGGGTGACAGTCCTTGAGATATCTCAAGCTTTGGGTCCGTAGTTGCCCCTCTATTGCATTCTTTCACCTGACAAACAAAAGGTCTGCACATACAAGGTGAATACATTAAATTGGTGCAGAATTAACATCTGAAGTGAAAATCTGTCCACTTTCTACCCTTACTCATTCACAAACCCATGAGAAAAACCAACACATGGTTTATTAGTTAACTTCATGATTTCTAAACTTGCAGGAAGGTTCTTTCAACAAGATTATATAATAAAGTATGTTAAAATAATCCATTCACAAAGCAAGTCTGAAATAACTTTGAAGCACAGGCTGACAACAACAGAAAGTACTCGTATGTGACCCTTAGCTTCAAAAAAGTTAAGAAGGTGCTGGCAAAGGCACAGAGATTATCTCCACCCACACAGCAAAACATACATGGCTGAGAAGCTCTGCAGCAGCACACAGGGAAACAAAACTGTCTAGCCCAGAATTATCCTTCTGAAGGAAAAAGTGCTCTGTGCTGGGTAGCAGAGAGTCTCCAACCTGCAGGCACATCAGAGACCTGCAGTTGGGTACGAATGCTCCCTCCTTGTATCTTCACCACTCTTTGGATAGGGTGCAACCATCAAGAGAAAGAACAGCTAAAAGAAAAACACATTCTGGCTATAAATAGAGATGGAAAATACGGTCTGGGTTTTTACAACTTCCCCTGCTGTCAACATTCTGGGTGCTTCTTCATGCAGATGCTGCTCAGCTGAGCACACACCAGCATCTGGGGTGTGCCAGGCTGGCAGGGCTGTGGCGATGCTGCTTCCTGGGTTTGCCAGGCGCTTTCCAGACGAATGCTGTTATACACTCTGTGCTCCAAAGACTTCATCATTTAGGAAGCTAACGTAATACGTGAGGAGACCGGGGAGAAGCAAAATTAACTATATATATATATATATATATATATATGTATATTTAATGTGTAGCTGCAGTTCTCACAGCTCTCCACTTAACCATCGCTTTCTGGGAATGTCTTGTATTAAGAAGCAGGGCTTAAGGATGGGTTAATGCAAAGCTTAAACAATCTCCTTGCCTAACTGTGAAAAGTACCATGAAAAACATTCCCACTGGAGTCAGAAAATGCAGAACATTTTCCAAAGTCTTTGACTGAGGCAAAAAGATATAGAAAAATTCATGCTTGCTGCTTTTTAGTATTTTTTTTCAGCTGTCAATTCATGAATCATGAAACAATTCTCAGCATCATCGCTGAACCTCAGGGGTTCATTCTGTTTGGGATGCTTATCATCAGGAGAGGAGGTGAGATTCTGAGCCTGAGTTTTATTAGAGATGTGGTTGCTGTGGTTGGTGCACAGCGACCAGACAGGAAGCTGTTACTTGTGGCACACACGTGCCAAACTGGGTCTTCTTCCGTTCACTTTCCCTGCCCTCCTCAGAGAAGGATGCTCACTCCTTCTCTCTCTCCTGGTCACTTTTGTCAGTAGTAGAGTTAATTTTGCTTCTCCCTCATCTCCTCTCTTTTAATTCCAAAGACACAATGTGAAGCACCTGAAGGAGGCAATTTCTTAACTCTCAGGATTTTCTCTAATTGACCCTTTGGAGCAGCTGACAAGCTTTTGCAAAGTTTCCTATTTACTCTTATGACTTGTCTTCTTTTCCCATGTACTGCTGTGTGAAAACTCATCTGTGGCTAAGAAGCAGTGATAACAACCACCAGCATCCCAGTTCTGGGGAAGATCTGGCAGGAGACTGCTGAGGCAGGACAGTATCTGGCTGGCTGCACCCAAGTGGCAGGTGTATTTAGGAACTCACTGATACTGCTCCATCCAAATTCACTTCTACTGGGCTGCTACTTGGGTTTCTGGGATGTTTTCTGGGATGTGTTGGTGTTGCCAATAGCACTCTCACTTAGAAAGTGCACCCCAGTCCTCTCATTTAAAACTATCAGAAATGTCTGTAATAAAGTCAAGCTCCTAATTTCAATCATTTGGATCATATTTGGGTTAGATGCCTAAAGTAGCTGGTGTGATAAGCACGCCTTGCTCCCAAAGTGCTAAGAGCTGCTGAAATAATATACCTGTATTTCCATAATTGCGTGCCTTCATGCTTACGCTGAAGGGCATGTGATAGTTTAAAAAAATAATATATTTCTCAGTTCCCTGTCTGAGAAAGTGGAAAAGATTTTCATATCTGTTCCCGTTTCCTTTCCATTAAGGGTGCTCCCTTAGTGCTGGCTGGAGGAGTCTGGGTTTTTGTGGAGGTATTGTTCCTTCACCCAACACACGGTGTTGCTGCTGGAGCTCCCCCCTGCCTTGCTGCGGTTGCTGCTCTCACACCTTCCCCGAGGAAACGCTGTTCCTCCCTTCTCACCGCCTACATTGGTAGTTTCTCTTTGCTTATTACAGTTTGTAAAGCATCAGTGTGGATAAGCACTGTACACTTTTAATGCGTCTCAAGAAAAAAAAAAACAAACCAGGAAGCTTTCTATGCTGTGGCAGAGATTTGGTTTGGCTGCTGTATTGGACGGAGGCTGGTTTCATTCAGTCACCTTATTTAACACAGATTGCCTTCCAATACAGTTTATGCCTCTACACATTTATATGCTTGATTGCCAAATTAGAAACAAGTAAATATAGTCAAACAAATACAAACAGCACAAAGGACTTTACAGACTTTCAAATGCAGCCCTGGTTTGCACAAGTGGTGCGGCTGTGCCTAGCCCTGGAGCGGAGCTGCAAGGCTGGCTGTTGGCCATCAGCTGCTGCAGCGCCGTCAATACAACTGGTGCTTGAAGTTCTTGAAGCAAAACCTCAATAGTGAGATCAGAGGACTTGCCTTAAAAAAAGGAAAGAAAAGAGAAAAATAACTAATTCAGAGAAAGGGAAGCAGTAAAGAACTGTCTATATGTGTGCACCTACTTCTAATGCCTTTTTGGGGTTATTCTCAAAAGGAAACCTCTGTGCACCTACTTCTAATGCCTTTTTGGGGTTATTCTCAAAAGGAAACCTCTTCTGGAGATTGCAGCTGCACCTGCAAGAGAGATGCAGGCTGAGGTCTCCTAACACACTCCTCAGTATAAAATGACACCATGTTACTTCCAAGCAATACAAATAAAGATGCTTATGATGTTTATGGCATAGAACCATAGAATTGTTTAGGTTGGAAAAGACCTTTAAGATCATCAAGTCCAACTGTTAACCCAGCCCTGCCAAGTCCACCAATAAGCTACGTCTCTAAACACCATATCTACAAATCTTTTAAATAGCTACAGGGATGGGGACTCAACCATGTCCATGGGCAGCGTGTTCCAATGTTTGACATGTCTTTCAGTTAAAAAAGTTATTCCTAATATCCAATCTAAACTTCCTCTGGTGGAATTTGAGGCTGTTTCCTCATGTCCTATCACTTGTTACCTGGGAGAAGAGACTGACCCCCGACTCTTTACGAATTCAGTTGGAGAGTGGTAAGATCTCCCCTCAACCTCATTTTCTCCAGGCTAAATAATCCCAGCTCTCTCAGCTTCTCCTTATAAAACTTGTGCTCAAGACCCTTCACCAGCTTCATTGCCCTTCTCTGGACCCACTCCAGCACCTCAATGTCTTTCTTGTAGTGGGGGACCCTAAAGTGAACTTGAGGTGGGGCCTCACCAGTGCTGACTGCAGGGGGACAATCACCTCCCTAGCCCTGCTGGCCACACTATTTCTGATACAAACCAGGATACTATTGGCCTTTTGGGCCACCTGGGCACACTGCTGGCTCGTATTCAGCCAGCTGTCGACCAACACCCCCAGATCTTTTTCTGCTGGGCAGCTCTCCAGCCCCTCTTCCCCAAGCCTGTAGCACTGCATGGGGTTGCTGTGACCCAAGCTCAAGACCCAGCACTTGGCCTTATTGAACCTTATCCCAGTGGCCTCAGCCCACTTTCCAGCCTGTCCAGATCTCTCTGCAAAGCCTTTCTACCCTCAAGCAGATCTACACTCCCACCCAACTTGGTCTCATATTCACATTTACTGAGGGTGCACTCAATCCCCTCATCCAGGAAGTTGATGAAGATATTAAGCAGAACTGGCCCTGGTAATGAGCTCTGGGGAACACCACTTGTGACCAGCCACCAATTGGATTTAAATCCATTCACCACCATTCTCTGGGCCCAGCTCTCCAGGCAGTTTTTAGCCAGCAAAGAGTACACCCATCCAAACCATGGACGGCCAGTTTCTTCAGGGGAATGCTGTGGGAAATGGTGTCAAAAGCTCTGTTAAACCTCATGTAGACAACATCCACAGACTTTCCCTTGTCCACTAAGCTGGTCACCTTGTCAGAGAAGGAGGTCAGGTTTGTCAAGCAGGACCTGCTTCCATAAACCCATATTGACTAGGCCTGATCACCTGATTGTCCTGTATGTGCTGTGTATTTTTTTTAGAAATATACTTTTTCTACCTCCAATTGTACACCTAAGAGATCACAAAGTAATACAATCTTCAAAGCTTTTGCGTAATAATTCTGCTTTTTAATCTGAGGCAGTTAAACCATCTAATAAACAAATTCTTTTACTTTCAATAAATGTAGGTATCTGGATGCCTTCCAGTAAAAAAATCATGGAATCACATTAATATCATACACATTAATTTATTTTTTAATAGACCATTAAATATATATTGTTTTTAAATTACATCATTCATACCCACTGAAGTTTGTCTGATAAACCATATATAGCAGAAACAGCTGTATAAATATTGGTTAATTGAGCCCCTGAGCAAATGGCTACAGTAATAAATTTTGTCATGCATCCAAATAATAAAGTTGGGCTGAAGTCCTAACTGATGCTATGCCACCATCTTCAAAACACCCTCTTTAGCTCGTTGTCCTTAGATAATTTGTTACCTGCACTTGACAAAACATTTTAAAATTCTCTTGAAGTGTATATGCAGCTTCATATCCCAGTTCTGGAAAATCCTGTGGCTTGTCTTTAACAAAGACCTTTCTGTAGGAAGGGTTTCAAATTACCTGTTTCTAAGGGTTCACTTACTTCAGCTTTCTGGTATATAAATAGCTCAGGGGCCCACTGGTAGCTATCCCACTCATTGATGAATGAAGCATGAATGGAAATGTAACCCTTGATTTATTTTCTTTTTTTTCTTTATTTGAATCTCAATATTATTTTCACATCAGTGTCCCGTTAATTGTATCATTGATTTATCTGGTTTGTACTACAGAGACTGATAGTAGATAATTCATTACACATTTTAAATACTGTGGGCTTGTATCTGCTGCTTCAATGCTGAGCTATAAGCAGCCACTGCTTTAATATATTTGGCTTCACAGAGTTTTTATCTGGGAGTCAGGGATTTTCATTTCTCATTTTATCGATTTGCTTTGCAGGTTTGTAAGTGTTAGGATTTTTTGACAGTTTAAAGTTTACACCTAGTTTTCTTGAGGCAATCATCAAGGAAGGGCTACGGTCGCTCTTGTCGGGGAAAAAACCTTGGCCAAACTAGGTGGACTTCTTTCCAAGCAGTCCTCAGGGAGAGAAACAAAGGGTATTACTCTAATGTCTGGCCAGGATTAGAAACTGTTACTGTTTGAGCAGGTTTAATAATCCTGTTATCAGTCTGGGAGCTCGATGTGAATTTGCTGCCAGTGGGCACTGGGACAAGCATGCCTGGCGTCCCGACAGCCAGTCCTGGGGGATTCCAGGGGGAGGTTTGCCTGGCACAGTCCTGACCGTGGCTCTTCTCCTGGCCTGCGCTCATCTCCTGTGCACATCCAGCCTTTGCTGACAGCTGGGTCCAGATGCAATAAATCCCATGGAGCAGGGAACTGTGCTGGCCATAAGTCAGATAGGGAGCTATGTGCTATGCAGCCTCCACATTTATTTCATCTTTCTGAATTTACTGCTTGTAAATCTGCAACAGAGGAGCCCAGCCTGAAAACTCTGGTCCCCTAGCACTAATCTGGATTAACCCCCAGTCAAGCCCGAAAAGCCAGGCTTGCCGAGGCTGCTCTTTTGTGTCTTATGTTTTCCAGGGATTTTTGTTTTCGTTCTGGTCAACTTTCCCTGAACCCAGGAAGAGCAGAAATGCCTTAAACATGTGTTATGATTGACTGTAGGAGCTGCTTCTGTGGCTGTGCTTTTATTTTCAATAATGCCATTCTCAAGGCTTCTTCTGGAATTTGGGTAGTTTATTTATTGATCCAATGAATTGCTGCCTTTGCCAGCTATTTGTCATCTCTCGCTGCCGTTTGAAATATAGGAATACATTTCAGAGAGGAGGCTCGTTTTAGTTTTATTTTTGGCAGCCTGGTGAAGTCTTTTATTGCAGTAGCAACATGGAGCTGTGCTTGATATGTTACAGCTACCTCTAAGCTTTAAGACTGGGGATGTAAAGATGTTCTTGGCTCAGCATCCAGTATCACTGCATATGGAAAACATAAATGGTCACAAAAGCTTTTTGATTTAAAAGGTGGGATTTCTTTTCATTTTACTAAAACTCTCTAATTTCCTGAATGTCATATGTTTGCTGTGATGAGCCCTGCTTTTTCTTCTTATTGAAATGGAGCAACAACCCATGGCAGGGGATTGAAATTCTTAGGTCAATAAAAGGGTTTTCATGGTGGGATTTGTCATGGCAGGTTGAATAGTGCAGCTTAAAGGTGAAGAATCATTTATAGTTGTGGAAAAAAGATCCCTGTCTTTGCTCCAAAGCTTTATGTTTAGAATGACTAATATTTTCCCTGGCTTTATACACTGTGAAATCCTGATAACTGTTCTGTCATTGATATTATTTTGGACATGTTTTAAGTAAAGAAATAACTGTTTAATTTTATTTTTGTCCTTAACATATTGGCTCAGTACACTGGGCAGGACTACATTTTCCTACACGGATAATTCATGAAGGGTGGCTTTTGTCCCCTTTTTTGACTGTGAAGCTTGCCAAGAATTTCTGTGCTTACTTACCTAACAAAACTCATGCCAGGATTCAACAGCTCATGTAATCTGGAAGTTTCTATCAAAAACCATTAAGGCATAATTCTGTTAAAACCAGTTAGGGACACATATGCCTGAGCCTATAGCTGCCTAACTTTTGCTGCAGTGACTTTC
Source organism: Nycticryphes semicollaris (assembly GCA_013400055.1). Classification (NCBI taxonomy): domain Eukaryota; kingdom Metazoa; phylum Chordata; class Aves; order Charadriiformes; family Rostratulidae; genus Nycticryphes; species Nycticryphes semicollaris. Next base: position 196,349 of record VXBJ01001350.1, on the reverse strand, counting down.
CAAGATGCTTTCACATTTGGGGAGTGGAAGTGACAAGGACAGGGCTCCATTTTTTTCTGTCCCACCTGGCAGGATCCACCTTAAAGAACATCTCCTGAGACATGGAGGGGCTCTAACCTGGGAAACCCAAAATAGGAAAGGTTCCTTGGCTTTTTTCAAGCTCGCCAGATTGGAAGAGATTTTTCAGAAGTCTGAGAGAGGCCGCACATCAACTACTGGACTGCTGATGGAGAAGAAAAAGCTCTTCCAAAAGTTCCTTTAAAAACCTTTAAAATGTAAAACATTTGGTAACCTAAGTATATCCTAATAGTCTCCTCATTAACACTCTTCTTGCAGTATGTAGTATGTATTTTGTCTGGCTGTTGTGAAAAGGCAAGGCCTGCAGAGGGTCTAACTAGACCACTGAAGATGGGAGGATTTTAGTTGCTCTGAGAACCAAACCGTTCTAAAAAATTTATGCAATCTTTTATAGTACATCTTTTAATCTGTAATATTTTATAGAACAGCTAAGACATCTAGTAATATTCAGAATTTATACAAAATCTCTAATGAAAAGTAAAATATAACTAGCATGTATATATGACACATACATCCATAAAATGCTGCACTTTAGCCAAGGGCAATACCCTAGAAATGGTTTTTTTTTGTCTCTGTATATGCGTCAAGGTTAAGAGTTGCCATGCAAGGTGGCTGTTTAAGAAGCATGACTATAAAAAACTCCTCCAGTCTATGGAGGACAATATGTTTAGTGCACGAAAATAAATACTCATGTAAAATTGATTGGGAAAAAAATTAAAATAGGATAATTATAGTTATAAATCCACTGGAACAGTGGGATGTGAACAGCACGGTTTGATTAGATGATTTGCAAGTTGATTAGTGATCCTTATCTTTTCCTCCAGCATTTAATTGCCCCTGTTGGTCTTACTTGGCCTGATGAGTGATCGCAGGGTGGAATTTATCACCTAATCACACAACACGCAGGCAGGTGCTTGGAGAGAAAACTGTACCACCGCAATGGAAACCCAAACTCTTCTCAAAGCTCTCTTTACAAGGGAATTTTCACCATGCTAGGGGAATTTGGGCCAGGATAACTTTATTTCCCAGGACTCTGTGGCATAGGCTGAACAGTTTTTCCATCTTCTCAGTCTGGTAGCCGCAGCTGACTTGCAGGAAGCAAATTATTGCTTTCCATTGGAGAGGCCTGGAGAGTTGCTCCTCATGCATAAATCTACCCCTGGAAACTAATTTTTTTTGTGCGGTAGGGCCCAGGATATTTCCTCTGGGTAGCCCCTGAATCTTTGCTGATGGCAGAGGAGGGTGATGCACCCACTTCTTCCTGCAACCCAAACTGACCTCACAGCACACAGTGGGCTATATTGCAGGGGGATAAGGGAGGCTGTTGGCACCCCATTTTGCATCCTCTCTCCCTCCATTTTCTTAGTAAACAGCAATAAACCAACAGAAGGAGGATACAAAATAAAGAAACTTTTTTTTTTAAATCATCTGGACTTATTTTCACCCTCTTTTGTCAACAAAAATGACCGTAATGTCAAGGGGAATCACTGCTTCCATACCTGAGCATGAACCATGAAAGCCTGCACAGAGAGAAGATCTGTACAGCACGTGTGCATGTGTGTATTTGCACTCACTTCTAACAGGCACATGGATAACTCCTGCTAATCATGGCAGGCACAGAAGAAGAATGTGTTTCACTTAAGCTTTCTAGCTGAATATGGGAAATACAGCCACACAGTCCAACAGCTGGGTGATGCTACTGAAACACATTTTTATCTCCTAGCAACAGATTGGGCTTCAGTGACAAATGAACAGAGTAGAAAAATAAAATGAAACCAAGAGCAGAAAAAGAGAGTTTTGCGGGAATTTTCATTGGTGTTATACACACATCTGAGAGGAAAATTCAAATGTCAACAAAATAGGAAATGGTGAATGGAAAAGGTTTAACTCCAGCCATCAATAATGTGCAGCAGATATTGATAAGTCACAGTCTTGTGTTGTATTCCTGCCTGTCAGCTCCGAGGCAGGATGATCCCTCTGGAGACAACTGCCTGGGATGTATTTAAGTGCATCTGTACTGTGTGTCCAACCCACCTCCTCAGACTTCCAGCTGAGTCCAGCATCATCTTTGCAAGCTCACCATCCACAGGGGTCACTGACTGCATAAAAATACAACCTCAAACTTTGGGACTTCTGGTGATGTAATTTTAAGTGCTTGTGGAGCGTTCTGCAGCTATTCATGGGATGAATCAGTGCAATCATACTTACCTAGGAAGCGTTATTGTAGGAAGGCCTCCGCCCACAGCAGCACTTTGCTGGGGCTGAGCTCACCACCACCACCAGTTTCAAAAGGCAGACTGGAAAAGCCTTTCAAAGACAAGCTTGAGACGCTCAGTCCTTTCAAAAATAATTGAAACTTTATGTGTCTGTCTTTTATAGCCTTGCTTACTTCCCATGAACTGCTTCAAGCAAAAGTCAGCAGCACCACACAAGATAAAATACAGCATAAAGCAGGGCTTTCATGCAAAAGGTTTCTCAGAGAAGTTCATCTAGTCTAACTTTATTGTTTAAGTTTAAGGTAAGTCCCACACACAAGTCATTGATTTCATTTTAAAATGAGAAGTCACAGTGTCCTATTTCTTTCCACTGACTATAAAGGAAAACTAAGGTTGCAAAGACAAACACTAGTACCTCTTTCTTCACCATAGTTACCTGTCTTGAAGGTAGCAGTGGCCAGCTAGTTCCTTCTGGTCTTTTGCCTGTCAACAGATTAATTCCAAGTTTATAGCAAAACAAAAAACCAAACCAAACCAAAATTAATGCATAACCCTGTCCTTAAAAGATCATTATTTTCTTATTCTTGTAATCTTCAAAGTCCTTCATGTTTTATTGATCTGGATTCTGATTGTTCTGACTTTGTCAGTGACAAATGTCATTAGCATTGGTGTGCTTTTTGTGTCAAGTTCATTAATAAAAATAATAAGTTGATTCCAAGTTTTCTAGTAGATCCTCAAATAGTCTTCTTCTACTTCAAGAATTTATTTAGCTACCATTCCATTTTAGCCTATTCTTCACCTGACTTGGATACAGTCCTCATCTAGCTGTTTCTAAAATTGCATCATATGAAATGCTTCAGTGAAAACAATATGAGAAAAAAATTGGGGATTTTCCCTGCTAAGAATCAATTAAGTTTGTCAGAGAAAGATAGCCAGGTAGTGCTGTGGATTAAACTGTTCCTTGGATTCAGCTACCTTGGATTAAGCTGTTCTAAACTATACTCTCTTTTGTCTGTCTCTGCTGATTGTTGAAACTAAATTAACAGCTGGTGTTTAGCTAGATCAAAATTTTCATGCTTTCTAAAATATAGAAGCTACTCTTGTTCTTCTCTCAGCATCAATTCCTGAGTTAATATATCAATTTTCTAGTTTTGAGAGGTTCCTGTGTTACTTCTTTCAGGGTTTTGGATAGCTATGGGACTGCCACCTTCATCTGAATATCTTAAGATTTTTGCTTCTGCTCCAAGTGTTATCTCTGTCCAGGAGTCACACCATCTTTGCCCCATGTCACCATACTTACTAAAAACTGAGGCAAAGTTTTCATTTCATTTTTGGCCCATGTTTAGGTTATCTTAACCCCCCACACCCAGTCTTTACTGCATAGCAAATTCCTCTTTGTGCTCTCTATTTGTTTATATGACTAAAGAACATTTTACAACGTGTTTCTAATTTCCTTTGTGAGGTCTAACACAGTCCAGCTTTTGGCAGATCTCATTTTCTCTCCACACTTTTTGACCTGCAAGATGCAGTTTTCCATGTTAGTCAGACCCATTTTTTCCATTTCTTGCAGGCCCTATGCCTACTCCCCATATCTTTTTCCAGGAGGATTGTCATCAGTTGGGTCTGGAGTTCTTCTCTGGGAGGTTTTTCTCCTTCCTTGAAATGCAGACTCAACTATGTATCTTTGACTTCAGGAATCTACTTTGCAGTCAAGTATCCCAGTTCCTCAGTTCAATGACTTCAATTCTTGGAGATTAAAAAAAAAAAAAAAAAAGCCAAACATGAAAACCGAGAAAAGCATAGATTTGTTTGTATTTCCATTCAGTTTAATCAAAATCCTCCATGATATTTTCTACAGCCACCTCTTGTGTAACATCTTCACTGTGTCTAAATTAGCACTACTTCTTGCAGCCTCAGTAAATATTTTGTTGAAAAAAAGAGTCTAGCAGCAATCCAGATTCAGGAACATCTGAGCTCTCTCATCAGCCATAGCCTCAGTTTTATTATTGATATAATTTTGCTCTGCTTTGTCTCTTGGAAGAGGAGGTGTCCCACAGGTCCTGTTGACAATCTAATACTATTCCACTGTTCCACCAGCCACAGTCAGATTTTATCTAGAAGACCTTTAGTGGATCTGCGCTACTGCTATAATAACATGTAGTTTTACAGTGTTCTTCAAGAAGGCTGTGGACCTTGATTAGTTTTATTGTATTATGCTTTTCCTTCTTTACATGCTACCACTTCAATAGTGTACAGTGCTGCCTTGTCACCCCTACCTCCATGTCCATCTGTCCTGAATACTGCTGCCTTCTCAGTGCCTGTACTCCAGTCAGAAAGGATATCCCACCATGTTTCTGTCAGCCTTGTAAATGCCTGGTTGTAGGTCTTCTACACCAGAAGAGTTGGCTCCTACATCTCACTGCATGGGCTCATTATGCAGTGTCCAAAGAACCATCTTTTGCTCCCTAACCTCTCTCAATTTCCTAGCAAGCAAAGTTGCTCCACTGCCTTTTGCTTACCTGGCCACCCATCCTGTGAATATAACTCTGTGTTTTCTCCTTGCTTTGCAGATTCCTATCTTTGTTATGCTGAGGATTTTTTTTTCCTTCTTCCTCGCTTATTCCGTTTTGCTTTTCCTACGTATTAACCTAGGGTGAGATAACTTGAGTCCATTCCAACCTTAACCCCAGCACTTTGATACTCCACATACAAATGCAGTTCAGCCACTGAAGACAATTTTCCTCCTGTGAAAGCTTTCCAGTAATTGAATGTGCTGAAACCATCCTTTCTAGCTCTGTCCTTGAGCTATTTGTTGGTTTGGTTACCTGACATGCTTTCCCCTTTTCTTGCTAAGAACTCTGAGACTTGCACTGCAGATCACTTAAGCACTCACCTCTTTAGCAGGCAGAAGTCCATTCATACAAAACATTGCTGATGGATTTCCTCCCCCCCATTTTTTTCTTGTAGCATAAATAGATCTGAAAATGCACGTACATATAATTTTCACCAGAGGAGCAAACAAATTAAAAAAAAATAAAAAGAAAAGATTCAACAAAAAGATGCAAATTAAAACCAGTTTTTTTCATTCTTCAAAATATTTTTTTTCTGTATTTCTGAAGTTTTGCACATGCAATCCTGTGTAACCGCTTTGTGTTACTGATAACCTGCCATCTGACATACTACATCAAAGGAGCTGTTCCCTTGTATGGTTGTTAATGTGACACATACTCTTAAAATGTTAAAGAGATGAAACTTATACTTTAAATGTCTGCCTAAAATGGCATGTGCTTCATTAAATATATATTTGGAAATGAGGAGGTTGCTCTAAATGAGTATATATTGTCAAATATTTAAGATAGAATCAATACAGTCCGTCTTCCTAAGTTTCATATTAAGCAATAAAAAATATTAAATGAACAGTTTGTAGTACAGTTTCCTACACAAGGCTTTCCAAGAGTCAGCACTTAGTGCCTTCTTTGATACACGTACATTAATTTAATATGTATGCTTTGCCTAAGAACATGAATAAGTCATTCCTTTTAATGTTTTCATTTGCATGTTTAATTTGAGTATGGGAATCAGTGGAAACGCACTTAAATGCTTATGCTAGTTTATTCACTTTGTTTTGAAAATTGGTGCGTGCAGCATGGGCGAGAAAAAAGTCATCTAGTTAGAAGCAGAGTTGATGGGAAAGTGGGTTATAATTTACTCACACGTTGTCTGTGTAGTGGACAAACGGTCAAATCTGCAGGGAAATCAATATTTTCTGATGCATTAGAATGGGATTAAAAAAAATGTCAACATGACCAGAACCAGTTCCTTTAAAAACGTAAGTTAATTAACTAAATTTCCTAAGTTATGTATTTGCTGGCTCAACCCTGCTGTAAGGACTGTCATGCCTGCTTCCACCCAAGTTCAGAGAAATCACATCATTCATGGAGACTGAGCCTCATGAACTGAGGCTTTGGTGAGCATCTGTGAGCATTTTGACTTCCACTTACAAGATCATGACTTTTTTTCCCATAGATCTTTGGAAATGCCCATTCCACAGAAACTTCAGGATTTCCTTAGAAACTAGTGGAAGAAGCTACAGAATTTTTATAGTGATTTCTGTAGAACATTTCTGGAGATGGTACTTTTGAACAAGCCTATTATAACAGGTTGTGTCAGAAGAAGGATATTCCTTCCTATAAATTATAAAACATGATCAAAAACCATAAGGAAGGCCTATCTTTTGTTATGATACCAAAGAAAGTCTGTGGATGTGTGGATTATGGGAAAAGGAAGGGAGTGAGACTCCTGGCATGCTTCAGTGTCAGGGAGCCCAGCAAGACATCTTGTGGCTCTGCCCTTCTTAGAGGGAGAGAGCTAGGGCTCACAACCTCCTCCTAAAAAAGAGACATCCCCCCACTGCCACACTCCTTTTCCATACAAGCTATGAGTGTTGGTGAGCTCCCATGCCATCCCCCTATATTTTGCCCTCGTGGGAGCTAGAGCTCTTCAGGCTGACCCCAGTCCCATAACTATTCCTGCTTGCTCCATAGCCTGAGACATCTTTGGGTTTGGTCTTTCCCTTCTCCCCCACCTCACCCAGGGGGACCTAGGCTTCGTCTTCACTTTGTACCCACCACAACAGTCTCCCTGACCCTCCCTCCCTGCAAGGGATCAAGCTCCCCTGAGCACTCCCTGCCCAGCTCCTTTGCCTCTTCTGCCCTTTTGCCCCACACATGCCCCAAACTTTTCTGTCCAAAATGAGACTGTTAACAGCTACCACCACGCTCATTCTGCAGGAAGCCAGCATCTTGTCCCAGAGTAAAATTACCCATGAATTCTGGCATTCACATTTTCAGTGGATTTCTCTTTTACGGGCCTGAAAACCCTCACTGGACCCAAGAAGGATCCTTCACAATTTTAGTTACTTTTTTAATTGCTTTTAGCTACTTTACAAAGAAATGTGCCAGAGTTATCTGACATTCCAAGCCTGCATCTCTGCAAACATTTTCTACAGCAGCCAGAGAAGCCACCGCATGTACCGTGGGGTACCATACACCACCTTGTCTGAGCCAAAGAGGTGACAGAAAATGGGGAAGGGACAAAGTTAGGGAAGACCAGAAGGTCTCACAATTACTTGATTTTAGGCTATGTACTTCCAGATGGATTTGCACATTTGTTTCATTCTTGCTTGACAGTTAAACAGACCCACACATTGTAGACATCCCCGAAGAAGTGAATGTTGAGCAGAGATGTAAATGCTGCATAGGAAAAGGCTTCCTTTTGATCTTCTGTCTTTCTTGTTTAATCAATGAGTTCAGTGATGTAGAACTACTTATGTATCACCAAATGTGTGGCTCTTTAGACTTTTAAGTCTCTTCTCTTTATTATAACAAAACAGCCCCACATGCTTATATTTTCCCTTTTACATTAAACAGCAAAGCACAATTTCCATATGACTTTGGGAAAATCTATAAAAACTTGGGGTTTTTTTGTTTTGCTGGACACATTATCCCAATTATCAGAAAGTAAAGGATTACTTACTGTATAACATTGAACTTTCTCCTCTTTTGGAAGCAAATGCTCCTGCCATTATACTAGTTATATCTAATTTCTTGAAGAGACAATTGCAGAATCCCAGCTCACCTGCTTTCTGCTACTTATTAAACAAAATTTCACACTGCCGAAGAACTCAGGCTGCGTCTTGTTGTGCTTTTTTTCCCCAAAAAATAAACATACAGAAATAAGAAAGCAAAATCAACAATGCTTTTACTGAGACCACACTGTAAAATAGCACATAACAAACAGCATTTCCCTGTAAAGTACAAAATACCTGGAATACAATTCAGTCTGAAGTGAGAAGCTGGAGGTTGTGTTTTACAGAACTGGAAAGGTAAGCATCCATATAAATATAATGGTGGGTCACTGGTACAAGGGGACTAAAGTGAGCACCACATATAGACAAGTGCCAGAATTACTTTTAGATATTGCAGAACGGCTCTGCCTCTCCTGCTGGTGTTCTCCCAGGTCTCTGTAGCCCAGCTGCAGGTCACCTCAAAGCACCAAGAAATGGTAGGGATCAACTCCACACCCCACAGGGTTCCCCTGCAGAAAGTATTTTCTGTCTCGGACCTGTAAATGTTCACAAGTTTGTATGTGCTCCATCAGCTACACCTCACCACCAAATATCAAGTGTTTCACACTCTATCTCAGGACTTGGTTACTGCTCAAAACCCAACTCACGTGTTATACAGTGAGAAATCAATCACTGGTAAGCAGGGACTGTGCTCTTGTCACTCACCTGTTAATGCATCCCGGTGTCTACAGTCCCTCCTGGACTGCATTACCTACTGACATTATAGAAAGAGCTATTTCTCAGCCCCAGTTCTACATGCTTTGGCATGCAAAAGCCAAAACAATGGCACTTATTAGCCAGGGCAGGATGCCTTTCTCTTGTTTTAAAACAGCTAAAATTGCGAAGGGAGATTCCTCCCCTGGCTTAGATGTCTGTTTTATGACAGGGCAAATGCTCCCTCTGGAGGTGCTGGTCTCTGCAGTGCACGCAGAGGCAGCCCGGGACATGCATGTTCTGCTGCCTGCAGAAGTCACCAGAAATTCCCAGAAATGTGGGGAAGTTGAGAGGAGGGAAAGGTTGGGGTTTCCAAACCCACCAGCCAGTTTTGGTCGCAAAACACTACGGCAGCAGAGACCTCAAAGCTGTACAAGTCCCTACAACAAGCCACTACCTGCAGTTTTTCGGCATGGGAAGAAGATATGGGAAGAGGTTGTGATCAGAGGGAACAGAGATTAAAGGCCCAAAGCTGCAGGAATCAGGGTTTTGCCAGCACCGTTACTTGCTGAACGTCTTTCCAAGATTAGGCCAACTCACATGTGCTTCAGGCAGGTTGAGTGCGGGTTCTTCTCCCTGTGTATCACACCACCTGCCCAGCAGAGTCGTGCTGGATACAGCAAATTACAACAGAACTCTCCCAATTTTGTCATGAATTTATCCATCTTGTTACTGGTGCGCAGGAAAACACAGTCCCAGATGTATGGAAAATCAGCTTGTTGATTTTTGCACCATCAGAGGTGAAAAGCTTGACTGAAAAGCCAAGCCGAATTTGGCCCAATGTAAATATGGGACAGCAAGATCATAAGCACATCGGGCATGTCTGTGTCTGTACTTGTGCAGCCAGACTCTTCATAACGAAGAAAGCATATGTCGTGCCGAGTGGATTTGAAAGAGAAACTTATCCTAACAAACCCAGCGTTTAAAGATGGAGAGAAATAAATAAGATGAAAGTGGTTTCTACCCGCTACAGCTCTGTTGTGGTTTATAAAATTAGCCTAAAGCACTTTCCAAAATTATTTTCAACACTCCTGAACACTTGCAAATTATTTGTTTGGTTTGGTTTGGGGTTGTTTGGGTTTTTTAATTTAGACCAAAAAACAATAATACATTCTTTCTTCTGGATTTTCTGAAATAAAAAAAATAAGAGCTATGATGCATCTTTCTGTTTAGTAGCACGTGACATTGTGGACTATAGTTCTCCTTCTTCCTGAACGCTGCCTGTTCTTTCACTGGGGGAGTGATGGAGACCAACTACCACATACAGGGTCACTCTTCAGAGCATCCAGAGAATTTGTAGCAGCATCTAGCGCAATAGGGAGTAAAATCATGGCCATTTCCAATGTAAATTCTCTGCCTTTGGAAAAGAAAAATAAAACCTGTGTAAAACTTCCCTTGCTTTGCTATAAATCACTGTGGTGCTTGTGATTACACAGAAAAGACAGTGATTAATTTTGGCTAGTCTTTTATCACAAATTTGTCTGCTTTGGGATTATTGAGACTGGCTTTTCCCTTACCTGCACTCTTTTTTAGCTGTGTGTGTAGCCATCAGCCATCAGCCTGTCACCCACAGCGCCTCAATACTGCTCTGTCTGACAGAGACAGCAGGACAAAGCTCATAATTAAACCTGGAAACCACTACCTCTGTAAAAGGATTCATAATAAACATTCTAGTGACCACATTGGTCTTCTTAATCCATCATCAGCAAGAGTATCTGATTATTTATGTAACAGATGCCTGCATTATTTGTTATTATTATATAATTATCAATATTATTATCAATATTTAGATATCTGTGTTATATATTTATGTATTTGCTCCTTGGGGGAATTTAAAAGGTCTGTGTTAAAAATGCATCAAAGCAGACAGCTGGGCCAGGAGCAAACAACAACCTGAAAGTCTCTGCAGACTGGCCAAGGAAACCAAAGCATGGCTTGTCCCCTTGCACAAGGGCTTTGCCACCACCTCAAAAAAAGCAGCCCAGAGAGTCACCAACCAAGGCAGCAATATAAGAAAGCTCTGGGTCAGCAATACCTTTGAAGGTGAAAATTTTTGGGCCTTATTCTCATGCCTTGCCAATTTGTTTTTGTCCCAGAAGTGGAAGGAAAATGTGTCACTTGTTTTTGGGACAGGGGGATTCAGGCAGAGGGATGTTAAAGCTGGTTTTAGTCTGAGGTTTGCTATTGACTTGTAGATGGCTGGGTGCGAAACACTGGTTTTCTTGCAGACCAGCCCATGGTGGGCTCCTCCATGCCAACAGTCATCCCCTCACCTGGGGTTAATGCCATCTGCTCTTCAGTTTTATTATTCCCAGCATAAGGATATTTGTCAGGAGATAAGTTGGTCTTTTTATAGTCAGGCCTGGAGTTTCCATGGTGAAATTAGCCAACAGGAGTTTCCTTTGCAAAACAGAGCATATCCTTTACTGGCAAAAACACGGTACTCCCTTAGTTGTAAGGAAGTGTCATTGTCCGAGATCTATTCTGGTTTTTAAGGGCTCTGTATCCTCAAAGAAATATTTTTAACCTGAAAGGAATATTTATACTGCCCAGTGAGAGCAGTTCACTGGGTTATTTTTAGTTCTGCTTGTGTTTTTGCTTTATCTGTACATCACTTTACCCATATTGATCTTTTTTTACAAACATTTAATAGAAAACGAAAGCAAAGGTTATAGATTAAAGTAATTCCTGGAACAGATCCACTGATGGGGCCAAAGTAACACCGGGGATTAATTTGATCTACCACAGTCAATGCGTATCCTAACCAACAGGAGGGTTTTCAATACAGTATTTTCTAAAAATTTCAGAAGGCTTTGAAGATGCCCAGATCCAGTGTGTGGGCTGGACCCCAGCTCTTAGTACCAGGAATCAAGCAGAAAACCGCCTCTCGTCCTTTGGATATTCGATGTGCTAGTTTAGAAAATGAAAAATCATCTTATTTTAAACTAGGCACTTTGAAGCAGGAATTAATAAAAGGCTGAATATGAAACCATATGCAAAAGCTCTGGTGTTGGCGGAGAGCTCAGTTCGTAGGCTAACACTGATCTTGCCTGTGGTGGGTGAGAACCAGCCCCATTAAAACCCACAGGGTTACGACACTGTGAGCGTGGTATGAGACCACAGTCACAACCAAAAGACATCAGGGGATTATACATATAATAAGTCAAAAAAAATTTGTTTATTTATTTCCCTTAGGCCTGGTTATCTTAATAAATTGGCATTTTGCTGATGCTGAGTATTTAAGGGCATGGTTTTTTTCACTACCTGCTGAAGTTAGCACCACTGAAATGCCTGTATTTCAATGTTTTACAGAATCGAGGCCTGACAATGCTCATCTGCTCCAGCATCCTCGTCTTTCTTTCCTTGATACTTCCCTGAGGGAGCAAAATGACTGTGATGGATGTGTTTTACATTGCTAACAGTCAGTTTGAGCTACACCCTGATGGAACAGCTCTGATTCTGCTACAGAATAATGAGAATTAATGACTCATCAGCTAATTATGCTTTAATTGTATATATTTGAGCTTATTTTCTGCAGGAACTGAGCACCTTTGACTCTTATTGATAGCAAGGTGTGAAGCATCCTTGAAAATAAGAGCATGAAAACGTGCTGGAGCTGTGGCATGGTGATCTCATCTGTGTTGTTGAGGTGGCCAGGGCAGATCTGCCTTCTGCAAAAGGAGGCTCTCAGGTCAGAAATATCCCTCTAAAATGCATCCATGGTTGTGACAAATACCTTTGACATTTTTATTTAAACAGAAAATATGAAGGGAAGGTATAGATAAAATCATTCAGGTCAGAAATTCAAAGCATTCTGTTCAAAACATATGGATAATAAATCTTACATCTTTTTCTTTAAAAAACCCCACAATTCACGTGAACAAAAATGTATATGGTATAGAATGTGATCTTGAATATGTAAATCTATATTAATAAAAGTTTTGTGCTAAAAAGTGTCTAACCCCAACTCTCCACCAAACACAATAGATTAGATAAATATCAATAGAGTGATAGAGATGCTTCCAGAAAGAGAAAGAGAAAACTGTCACAGGAGGCAAAACTAGGAGTAACAGCAGGACTTTCCAAATTAGCACCATGTAAAAAACTTACTGATGCTGTTAAGCATTCTGCTTAACTTTTTTTTGTTAGTTTTACATATATTGGAGAGTCCATGGCATGTGAGGGCATGAAGAGGAAAAGCATGGGGTCAGAGGGTGCCAGCAGCAGTGCTCCCAGCCCTCCCCTGTCCCCCACTGTCACCTGCAGTAACTCATTTAACCTATCTCCTTCAGCTTCTTCAAAATAATTACCCTGAGCCCACAGGGGTGTTGAAACAGATTAATTACTTAAGATTTGTAGAGGCCTTTGAAGATGTCAAGCACTGTAAGTACTGCTTATTATGAATGTATATTATTGCACACTGTATGCACAGTGGGATTATGGAGTATTTGATATTGTGCAATTGGAGAGGAAAAAGAAACGAGGGACGCCCTTAGGGAGCCTGACTGGTATAGATTTCTATATACAGTTCTTTCCCCATCTCAGTGTTATATACCATTTAAATACCTTTCTCAAGGCCCTAATAATTTGCTGCAAAGTTATCAGATATCCTTAATGTCCTGGGTTCAGAGACATGGGACTAACTTTTCTTCTAATGCTGGGGAAAACTGCACTTTTAGAAGACTCTGGTGTCTGAATTCATGAAAATATTTACTTTATAGCCAGCCAGGCTCCATGAGATTCAAGGTCTCTGTGTTTTCAAGTCAGCCAGGTGCCGGGACGACGAGGAGCAAGGCCTGGGCATTTGACCCAAGCTGGACAACAGGATTATTTCATACCATGAACACATCACATTCAATATAAATTAGAAAAGTGTGCCATGTAGTTCTCTCTCTCTTGATGGAGACAGTCCAGAAAACTCCTTGTCTAGGTGCCAGACCCCTGAGGCCTTCCTTTCCTTCCAAAGCCATGGCGCTCACAGTGTCCGATATTAGCTGTCCCCTGCTGACTGTGCACAGCTTCCTGCTGATAGAACTGGCTGAGTATAATTCTTGTCTATCTTATATCAGTATCAGGATTAATACTGGTTCTTTAGTATTATTGTTAATTATTTAGTCTTATTCTATTAAATCTATTTACATTTCAACCCTTGTGTTTCGTTGTGTTCCCCTGTTCCCCTTTTCTGGGTGGGGAGGGGTGATAGAATAATGGTCTAAATGACAACATATTGTTATGGACTTTCTCAAACTTTAACACCTATGCAAACTTCTATGAAACAGTGTAATTTGAAATTTAGTATTTCCATTAATTCCTTAGCTTCATAACTGCAGTGGCCACAGCTGCCAAACACCATAGTAACTTTTAGCCAAAATCAGTTAGTTTTGACATGCAGCTGTCGGTGTGGCCACACAAGTGCTAGTTCCAGGATGAAATAGGAATGAATATACCTCAGCAGGGCTCAGGGCTCAGCTCAGGGATTTGAATTTGAATATATTTATCCTCGCAGCATCCTTGGGATAAAAGGAAGTGCAGTTATCATTAAACAAATAAATGGGTCTGCTCGCAAAGTACCACCACTACAGATAAAAGTCATAGAAATTCGGTTTATTGACTTCAATCAGTTGCCTGATTCCTTCAATAGTGACAGCGACACACAATTTCTTTCCTCTCTGATCAACATCATTTAGAAATCCCAATAAACTTCCCTCTCTTCCCTCTGGCTATTAAGCAAACCTTGCCCAAGCACTGCAATCTCTTTCTGAATGCAGAGATTCCCTTCTCCTGAACAATTTCCCTTTTTCCTCTTTTTCTAACACCTTTTAGAGATGAAGTAGAACAGACCAAAAAGTGTTCCTACCCCAAAACATGCACCATTTTCCACATAACAGCTCAGCCTTCTTTCACTCATTGTGTGAAAAAAGTTAACTCATTTGTAATAATTTAAATATTTATAGTATTTGTGAATTATTATTTATTATTATGCATCATGAAATAGTGTGACATTATAAAAGTTTGCTAGCAATTTCTTTATGACTGTTAGAGTAAATGTGAATCGTATCAAGCTATTATAAACCTGGTAATAGCATTGTGATGTCTTTGGTCTTGGTTATACAGTGTCCAAGCTGATGTCAGCCTGCTCTTACTGAAACCATAACAACACCTTCCACGTCTCTCCTGCTGCAAACCAAGGGCAACATCCTTTAGAAAGCTGTGCAGCATCTCTGCCTTCACTCGCATCTTGCTGGGAATAGCTCCTTCTGTGTGAGTTTTACGTGAACCGCTTGGATAAATAACACTTTTTAATTCGCTGTGATACCTTCTGCAGGTATTTGGTCATAATTTCTCCATTTCCTCTCCTTGGCTTGCACAAGAACTCAGTTTGTGTCATCAAGAATATTTTTAGCACTTGAAAAGTAAGCCTGAGGTGGCTGATCTGGTGGTGGTACAGTGGCTGATTTGCCCCTTGCCTGAACGATGCTCCCAAATGGGGAAGCTCCTGCAGATAGTGCACAGATAGTGCTGTGTCCCCTGTGCCCCATTCCCATTCCTGGTAAGTCTGACGGGAGCACGTTTCAACAAAACAGTAGATTAGAGGCTGGTCACCTTGGAGGACACCTGAGTCATGGTTGAAGGTGTATTTTTGCCAAACCCAAGAGTTACCAGCTTTCACCTCCAGCATTTGATGTTGGGTTGGAGGGAGCCAGGTGAGGAGTGGCGCTTGTTGGGCATTGCTGCCCACACCGGAGACCTGCTCCCCAACACAAGCTGAAAAGCAGAATCTACCAGCTCATTAGAAACAAGGCTGTGGAAGTTCACACATTATTAAGGATGGAGGGAAGGTTCTGCTTGAATGATTTTCTGTGCCAAAACTCCACATACTTATAAGCTCTTCCCGTCCATTCAGCCTTTTTTCCCTTCCCCTTGCATTTCTGCACCAGGTGATGCCCAAACTTGAGAAGGCTGGATTGTTCAGACAGGCTACCTTTCCAACAAGGAAATTACCATTCATAGTATAATCAGTTAGCAAAGCTAAAATATTCCAGTTTGCTGGCACACTGAGAGTTGCAGATCCCACACAGGAAGATGCCTGTAATCTCTGGCCAATAGTCCATGTCCTGCGAGAAGGGGCAGGTGCACAGCAGCACATTCATCCTCAAGATGCAACTGAACTACAAACTAATTTTACTCTTGCTGCATCTCTTCAGTACATTCCTGGTTTAACTCCCTAGAGGCCACAGAGGAAAACATGCTTGAGTGTTACTGAGTGTAATTTTGCATATCCCAGATGCAAATTATTTATAAAGCACAAAGATAAATGGAATATTCCCCTCTTCCTTCTTTGTGCTGCTCAGTCTTTCAGAGAGTAGTTTTGTTAAGAAGAATCCTTTCTATTTGTCTCGAGAGGAGTCAGGGTACCCAAATAAATAAGCCACTATAAAAACATAGATACAATAGAAATAAGAGAGGAAATTACCATTTTGCAGCACGCTGCCCCTCTGTCTTCCAGGGCTGGATTCTTCTCTAGGTTGTGTTTTAGTACTACCACATCCAGTTTTAAATATTCCGAGTGACAACACTTCCTCTTTCCACCCCCCCGAGATATTACTCTATGAAAGAAGTCTCATTCCCCAAATAGGGAATCAAGCCACCTCGCTTTTAAAATCTGCCTAATTGCAGATTTTCCACTGGAACATAGGATATGAGGCCAAAAAAAAAAGGGGGCCTTTTGGCTCCTTAAGTTGGTTCTGTTGAAAACAACCATTCATTCATATATTTTTAAAGCTTCATCTTAAAACTAGTCGTTTTCTGTGTTCCTCACCCACAAATGTTTCTAATAAAAATGGTTTCATTACTCAAACTATGCAGTAGGTTTTTGTATCTTACTTAAAGGTATGGCGGGTGTGAAGAGTCCTAGAATATTTCACTCTGAAATCTGGTCTGGGTCAAAGTTTTCATGAACTGTTGGTGATTTCAATTTATTGTTCAGGAGGTGAATACACCAAAAGTGTATTTTGGTCTGACAATGTCTGGTGTATAAGGAAACTCACAGCACAGCAATTTCCCCCCGACCTTTCACTATGGCAGAACCTGCCCAATGGTGACAGCTCTCGTCACACATTCCATAGGAGTGAAAAAAAAAATTATGTTCTTCTGCCTCTTCCCCACCTTCTACAAGTCAGTGACACTGAAAAGGAGAAGAGAAAATAACTGAGCACAAGCTAAGGGAAAGATGAAGAAGGTTTAGTTGGAAAAGTAGATGTTCTCCTATGTGTTCTTCTCTCCTTGCTCTTGCCTGGTTAGCTGAAGTCTTACTAGATTTTTATCTGATCTCAGCCTCTGAGCTGGATGTGCTCCAGGTTACATGACAGGGTTACTGATGTGGCCGGTGCCTCCCAGTCACTGCATTTCTTGAAGCTACAGAGAGGCAGCAATAGCATTTCCCCTCCCTGCAGGCAGCTGAGCTCTCGAAAGATGGGGCTGGTAGAGGACTAAGGGTAGTGAAGGGTGGAAGAAAATTTCAGCAGGAAAACAAACTACTTGAATGTTTGTAGGCCTGAATTAAGGTTTT
This sequence comes from Nycticryphes semicollaris, assembly GCA_013400055.1. Taxonomy (NCBI): domain Eukaryota; kingdom Metazoa; phylum Chordata; class Aves; order Charadriiformes; family Rostratulidae; genus Nycticryphes; species Nycticryphes semicollaris. The sequence continues at coordinate 179,146 of VXBJ01001350.1, read as the reverse complement.
AAACTGCTGAGATTGTTATGGTGAGAATTAATTAGAATTTGCATATAAAATTATATATAAACAAATATAAAAAATACAAATAAACAAAGGTTGCACAGTCTTCTTTTCTGAACGGTCAAATCAAAACAATACTGAAAGGCAGTCAAATACAAACCCTGGAAAGAGGATTTTGGTTGTGAAATCAGCACCTGAGTGTGGGAAGGGAGAAGCATCATCTTAATTGTCCTCTTAACCTTCTCCTAAAACATTTTGTTCCCTTGCTGTTTCCTCCCTCTGTTCCACATAAGCAGTGTTTAACATCATTTACACTCACAAACACATTTACAAGCGTGCTGCTTGGCTATGTCTGTCACACAAGGGTGAACTTCCCGATAAACTTATATCCATTATTCCTATTAAGAAAACTTGCTCGAGCCCAATGCTGAAAGTTGCTGAACATCTTTTCAGTACTGCAAAGCCTCAGGTTTCATTTACTTCAAGATAAGTGTCTGACACACTGCTCATCGTAGGATGTTCTCCTGCTGGGACTATGCAAAGAAGAGCTCAGATAATTATTGAAATCTTAATTTCAGCTGTCAGTAATAATTTCAGTTCTGCCTGTCAAAGAGGGTTGGAGCCATGTCTCTGTCAGCAGGCTTTGGACCCTGGATACCTTAACATTAAAGTCATCTGAGGCACAAAACCAACATTTTTACAATTCTGGTGCTTTAGAAACAGCTTTTCCTGACTACAAATATGGCATGTAGCCACTCAGTCATTGCCTGTATTGATTGCAACTTCAGACTGCAGTCAAACTGCACTTTTGAAAACTACACCAGTCATCTCCAAGGAGCAGGTGCCGGAGCACTAAAAGGCAGGAGATACTCTGCTCACACTTGGTCCCCAAAACCTCTGCCTGTCCTTCCCATGCACACTTTCTCTTTGTGCTCTTCTCTTTCCAAAATGCCTGTAGTTGGCCACTGAAGAACAAGAAGACATCTATATATTTAATGTTCGGGAGCAATCAGTCCACAGCCGTTGCCCATTGGGGATCCAGGCCCTTCCACACTGATGTCCAAGGCAGCGTGGGGAAGAGTGACTCAGATTCAATACTGAAAACTCTCAGGACCACCAGTGAGCTAGGTGCTTGTGCCGATGGGCTACAGAGATGCTGAAGAGAAATAAAGAGGTCCTGTTAGTCTCTGGGAGAGAATGGAAGCAATTTCCTCATTTTTGACAGCTGCCCCAAGTGCATAGATCAAAAGAGGCATTTTAAAATCTCACCATTTTTTGAAAAAAGTAGATATGTCCAGGCCTTCTTCATCTAATTTATTTCATTTTCATCAGTCCTACATCTTTGTTTTAAAGATAATAACCTAAATTTCTCAAGCACATAGTTTTGTCAATTGCTCCCTTCCTCCAGAGTCCTTGTTTTCATAAAAAAACGTTTTTATTATGCGAAAATCTAAATTACATTTCAGCTTCGCGGCTAGGTGTTTCTAATGGTGTAGCTACGTGTTTTGTTTGGGTTTTTTAATTGAGATCATGTCGCTAACACCACTGGTCCCAGATTTACAGCACAGCCCACAGGTGGTTGCGTCAGTGGGGAAATTCCCGTGCTGAGGGGGCTGCAGTGGGCTGGGCAAGCCATGGGAACTCTGCACCCCAGCTTGGCCAGGACCAAAATGTTCATGCAACTACACAGCGTTTTCAAGATGAAGGCAGACTGATAGATATATTCTATATATGCTTACAATTATTTTGCACTGAAGCAAATACTAATTTAAATTTCTGTACCACTTAAAGCTACACAACTGTGTTGTATTTGATTAATATAAAAGACATCATAGTTGTTACTTTGGCTACAACATTAAATTCAAGCAGCAGAACCACTATTTGTGAAGGAGGGGCTTTGCTTATTCCTAACATCCCCCCCTGGCTGCGCCAGCAGCCTCTATGCACTGGTAAAGAATCCCATATAGCTCTGCATAAAGCAGTCCTCAGTTTCACAGAAATGTATCAATCTAGGATTCAATGGTGTATAGCCTAATCTTTTATTATTATTTACATTTTTATAGCACACATATACAGATAATATGCATTGAGGTATTCAGAGTAAATAATGCACTTTAAAATATTAGTGAAAAAAAGCCACCACAAAATAGTCTGGTTAGCAGATACTACCTGGGCATTCAGAGCTTAATTATATTCTTAGTCAATTCAGATTTACATTTAAATTACAAATTACATTTTGCTAGCATTAATTTACAATGCTACTTAAAAAATACATATTCCATGGTACATGAATAATAATTCAAAGCAGTCAGATCTTGCTGGCTTGCTATGATCTCTTGATAGTGGGTGCTGAATATTAATAATTCTAGAAAGTTTTCCCCATTTGAATATAACATTTCCTCGTGTATAAGCCTTGCACATTTGAATTCAGCCAACCATCCGTGGCGCAGCCAGTTGCCATAGGATTTGCAGAATGAGCTGCCTGCCCATGCATTTTTCAGAAGACTGCAGCATAGCTACGTGGAAAAATGCTCTAAATTATGTGCACTCATTGCTGGGCAGAACAAGGAGCTTTCTATGAAAGACTTCACTCTGTGACCATGTTAAATGTCATGAACTGAGTAGGATCCTTTGACATCCGGGTGCAGTTGGGAGGCTTTCGAGGAAGGCTTGGGAGAGAACAGGAGAGTTCTTTGGGGCCCTAGAGTGGGATCACAGAATCAAAGAATTTCAGAGTTGGAAGGGACCTCAAGAGATCATCTAGTCCAACTACCCTGCTAAAGCAGGATTGCCCAGAGCACATCACTCAGGACTGCATCCAAGTGGGTCTTGAAGGTCTCCAGAGAAGGGGACTCCACGACTCGCCTGGGCAGCCTGTTCCAGTGCTGTGTCACCCTCACTGGAAAGAAATTTTTCCTCACATTTGAATGAAACTTCCTGTGTTCCTGCTTGTGCCCATTGCCCTTCATCCTGTCACTGGGAACCACTGAGAAGAATCTGGCTCCATCCTCCTTCAACCCACCCTTCAGATACTTATAAGCATTACCAAGGTCTCCCCTCAGCCTTCTCTTCTCCAGGCTAAAGATTCCCAGCTCTCTCAGCCTTTCCTCATAAGGATGGCCTCTCCTCTGCTCATCATGATGAAGGTTTGCTTCCATGGGCCAGTCCCGAGTGTCTGCACTTTTCCACTTGTAGCTCATGGTCTCCTGTTGGCTACAGGAATGTATCTGTGGTGCTGGTGGAGCACATTTTGCTCCAATGTGTAATGATTTCCATAGATCTCAAAGACACTGAGTTTTTTAAATCACCTTTAATTAATCCCATTCCAGTGCAGTGACAGGTATCTTCCTTTGGGTAAAAAACCAAAACTGGACACTTCCATCTTATTACAAACTCCTGTGGCATAGCTACATTCTAGTATGGCTGCACTGCCCCCAGCAAAGCCCAATTCTGGCAATTATGTTGCTCATAGCCAGGACTGTTCTCATTATTTCACCTGCAGATGATGTCCTTTAGTTCATGAGACCAAGTGTAGCTCAAGTCAGTTGGAACAGGAGGTAGGCAGTGTTGTGCAGCAATAAATTCCAGTTTAAAAAAACTTCACTCTTGAGATTCAGAANAAGAAAAATCCATGCTCTTCTGGAAGGGAAAATGGAAAAAGGTTGTGAAAATAACGTACAAAATAAAACAGAAATATAGTCACTCTCACTTACTCACAAACAACAGTAATGACAAATGACTAATAGGCATGACTGTTCATAAAGCTGAATTTATCTTTAATATCCTCTCTTGAAAACTTTATAGGAGCATGAGCAATATTATTTCAACTTCATTTTCCCAGAAAGCTTCTTTTTTGATGAGAAAGGAGTTGCCTTGTAAATGCTGCAACAAATTCACCTGGATTGTATCATGCTCAGGTTATTTCACTTCAGTTTCCCGAGACACTTTGCCATAGAAAGGACTCATTTGCAATGTCTGCTTTAGAAACATCAAGGTCAATGTTCAAAAGAGAGAGACAAGCTATTTTTCAAATCCTTTTCCATCTCAGTGTAAACAAAGGAGAAAAAGAACTGTTAGCAGCTTTACAAAGAATAATCCCAACAACATATCTTGGAGGAAGTTGGCCAAGAAACTGACTCCAAGATAAGAAAATGTGGCTGAAATAATGGGAAAAGAGGGAGGCTCAGGACTGACCTTTGGAAAGGTCTGATTTCTTATTACTCCTCATGACAGGGACCTGCCAGGCAGGATGCTCTGGTGCATCGAAATCCATGTGCATTGCAGGGCAGGGAGCTTCTCTGGGAGGAGGGCAAGCACACAGTTCCAGTCTTGCTTTTGCCCACTTAGCAAAATCTTTCCAATAAAAATGGTGCCAGGCAGCAAAAGGCTATGATTCAGAGGGAAAAAGGAGTATAACTTCGTGTTGTATACTGTATTGTGTTGTACTGTGAATTTACTAAGGTGTTTAAATTGGTTAAATCAGACTTCTATATAAATCTTCATTTTTATATTAAGCAACACACTTTTCCAGTAAAAAAAATTAACAACTTTCTCTGCAGAATAAGTTATATTGACTTTCAAAGGATATGAACTGGATTCCCTTGAGAACAATAAACTTTGGAGATACAGTTCTAAAAATAGAATTGCTTTTTCAAATATTTTTCAGCTTGTTAAAGGCCCATTACTAATGGGCTAGTGTATGTGGTCACCACCCCATGTTCCAGGATGGATGAAGGAGGAATTTCTGCTTTTAGTCCCTCTGTGGTAACTTGCAATTCTTTCACTTGCTGTTGTGAATCAGGAGGAAGATCTAAGGTTACTCACCTATCACTAATGCAACACTGCTAATGGCTGTAGCATGCAATGCAATACTGATGTGAGGTCAGGGGCAGCTACAGATTAGTGTCCGAATTGTCACTGCTGATTGATGCCATCACTTTGTTGCCTGGGAAAGGGCAGTGAACAGCCCCCACACTTCCTCCTTGTGGTTGCACATCTCTGAGGAGTCTGGGGGAGAGCTGGGGATCTGGCCTTACTGCTCCACAGCAGCATCTCCAGGCTGTCCTCCACCCTGCCCCACATCAACAGGGAGCACCCCCTGGCTCCATCCCTCAGCCTAATCCAATGTGAGCCCCAGCACCCACAGCCAACCCAGGCAATGTGGAAGCAAAGATGTCCTCCTTCCTCACATGTGCTTCTGGCCACTCCTGTCCATGTCTGTGCCTCTGCACATTTCAAGTGGTGACACCTACTGTGAGTCCCATGAGGATTAACCACTTAATCAAGTTAATCACTTAATTACGGAGATGTTACCTCTGTAACATCTGGAGCTGTTGCAAGGGCCGTACAGGTGTTGATAGAAGATCCATAAAAGTGAGTTTATGCAAAGTCCTCTACTTCTTTAGCCATAACTGAGGTGGAGAAAGAAACACGGCTGGACCTCTTCAGGCTTGGACAGGCAGGGGGAAAACTCATTTACAGCTTCATTTTTCAAATAGAGCATCCTCCTGCAGAGACATGGTCTCACCATGTCCCCAGACATCAGCTGTACATGGGCTGTCCACTGAGCAACACACCTTCACCTTATGAGCACGTTGTTGTGAGCACTTCACCAAATACATTTGCATTTACCTTTTATGATTTCCACCATGTGAAGTTACCCTCTTTGGACAGAGGACTCTAGGTTGAATATTCCTTTGTCTGTTTTCCCGGCTTGAGACTGGATGGAAGAGAAGAGAAACCATCTCACCAACTACCTCCCTGCTGACATCTTCCCGTGGGCCTCTCCTGGTGGCGTGGGAGACCAACAAGCAGCTCCTGGAGGCTTGATCAGCTCATGTGCAGCAGCGGCTTCAATAAGGCGTGTGTATCATTCATTTGCAAATGTCATTTTTATTCCTCCTACCAGTTGTGCTTTTACTTACTGTTTAATTTGTAGGCTTCTTCACTACTCTCCACCATCACCAGGATGCTGGCCTCCAGACACATGCCAATTCCAAACTATGTGTTCACAGTTTTGGTGTTTTAACACAGAAAAGGCTTTTTAATGACTAAAAAACACCATGTTAGCCACCACCTCATTTGTTCACCTCCTGACCAGCCCATGTCTGGCATAGCTGGTGTCCTGCGATCCCCCCTGTCTCCATCCTATTCCTTCGGAGGTGGTCTTTTCAGAGCGCGCACCTGTCTCCAAAGCAACTAACCACTTTTGCTGGGAGCGAAGCTGCTGTTCGCTGCCGCCTACACATCATACCTCCCATCACGGCTGTTCTCCATCACCATAGAAACCGCCCTCCCCCTGCGGTACCCTCCCGGCTGACCTGGTATTTGCTTTATCAATCTGTACGGTTTATTCCCAAGTGCCGATGTCAGCTTCTAATAATAGAAACACCTTGTAGGTTATATATATATATCCCACACCAGGACCATGTTACTTCTCTTTTATACACATGTGAGTGTGGAGGGGATGGGTTTGGTTTTGTTTCCGTCAATTCTAGCAACAACAAAAAATAAGTTTATATCTTGCCGTCACTTGCCTGAAAAATGCTTGTTTCGCATGCGGCTTTAACAGCTTAATCCCTCAGGTAGAGACAAGAAAACAGAGGTGACAGCTGAAGGTTATACTGCTTTTTCTTTCTCTCTTATTTACTTCAAAGCAATTTAGTTCCTGGGACAGGATAATACTACTTTTAAAAACCTCTCAGAGCTTCCAGGAGCCTGAGAACAACCCCATTAACCACTCCAGAGTGGGCTTCCCAGCAGCATCCCCAGCAGAGCAGCACTGGTTTGTTTTGTCTGCTGGAGACCAGGACTCTCCCCTCATCTGCAGACTCTGGGAAAGCTTCAAATTCAGGCCAGACCCTCCACACGAGTAAGGCAAGAGAGGAGGCAGGCAGGTGAGAGTCTCTGTCAGAGCCACCCCGTTCCAAATTTCAGAAGGTGAAAAAGGAGTCTCATCTTTATCCTTCGCAAGGTTTTACACTCTTGAGTGGCACCTACTCAGTGTAAAGTAACTTATGTGCCATGTGGTGGCTGCAATGGCATGCCAGACATTGAAGTCAAATGAATTTATGAAAATTTCATCCCAGCTCTGTCTTCAGTTTCTTCCTGCTAAATTACTTAGGTTTATATGAGACAGATGGGAAAATACAAGGAAACACGGAGGCAATATCTGCTATGGAGCTTTTTCAGTACACTGCTTTCTCCCTAGAGAAGTATCTTTATACCTTAATCACATCACCTCTCATTCTCTCTTTTTGTCATAAACTAAACAGGCCGAACTGCTCAGGACATCTTTCCTTCAAATAATTTTCCTGGCTCTTGTCTTCATGGCTTCTGAATTTTGAGGATCAATTTCAGCCTTTCAGCCTGAGGGTTTTTGGCTTAAGATTTTCTTTTGCATCCTGTCCCAGTTTGCTAAACCTCTGTCAAAATGTTCCCACTTATTCCATGTCGTCTCTGGGATGAAAATCTTGTCATGTTGATGGGTGAAATTACAAGGCACCGCTGTCCTTTAGCGCCACTGCGCTGATCTTCACTCTTCACCTGGTGTGAGTCAGTCCCTCCAGGAGCTCTCTTCCTTGAGTGCTCTCCAGCGTGATTTGTGTTCACTTATTGCAACTGCATCTCAGCAGCCTCTGCACCTCCAGGGAGGGATGCAAATCCTTGGCAGGAGGTTTCAGGAATCCTGTTCTGCCACTGCTCTGTTGAACGGTGTCCCACCCCATACGGAACAAAACTTTCTCATGTAAATGCTCACACACACACATGAGTTTGTTGTCCATTTTCTGCAGGCATTTTTCTCTCACATTGCAATGATCACAGGACCGATGAACAAAATGGCAGGGAGTCCAGCCAAAACCATGTCTCTCTCTAATTCCAACGTGTAGCCAGAGAAATGCTTGGCAGTATTCAGCCAGCTTTATTTTTAATATTGTGTTTACATGTGTAATGACCATGTGCACATAATAGCTGTCCCCCTCCCTGCTCCACCCAGCACTTTCCAGTATTGCTCACTATAGCTTCAAGCAGACATGCCTTATGGCCATTCCCAAATTTGCCATGGCATAACCCAGGGAAAGCACCTCTGCCATTATACATGCAAATGCCCTAACTATCAAGAAGATTATTTTAATAGATTTTTCACAGATAGCTTCTCCTGTTTGTCCCACTCACCATCCCAGAGACCCGTTCAGACTGGGATGCAGGGAAGGGGAGACACCAAGAGGGAGGTGGGGATCCAGCAGTTGGCATGTTTTCATGTTTTCCATCGCAGCTCTGAGCTTCACAGATGGGCAGCAGAAGCAAGGCCTGGCCACCTGGCCACCACTGTCAAGTGGCTTTGCTGTGAGATAAAACACGTGGAATCAGGTCTGGGCTGGCCCAAACCCAAGCACAGGGGAGCTGGTCATGGCCAGTCAAAACCCCCCTTGAACTCCTGTCTGCCTGGAGCGGTAGGTGACAGTCAGCGGCCAGCTCCTACTGCCACCCTCCCCTCAGATATTTCCAGTTAGGCTGTCAACTTTTCAGACCTGCTCCTGCAAAGATCTTGCAGATATGGCTTTCAGCACAAACGCAATACAAGCTCCCTTAGCAGCAGCAGACAATGATTCTCAAGCAATGATCAAAACCATGGGGTCCTGTGCAGTACAGAGCTTCCACTGAAAAACAGTCAGAGCATGATGAAAAGTGGGATTTAGCATCGCTAAGGATGTCTGTGGAAATGACACTTTCCATACTTGTAGCTGCAAACTTTGCTGGGAACGTTATCCTCTAAGCTGCCATCAGTGCAGGAATTCAATTTTTAACATCTTAGTAGAAGAAGCCATTGATTCTGCTTGCTTAACAAGGTGTCCTGTGATTCGGTGTACAAAGAGTGGCCATTTGGTTCCTCATGGAGGCAGGGGTAGTACAGCACCCATCCTGCTGTGAAGTGCAGGGCCTCATCCCACTGGAAAAAATCAGGATCCTCCTTTATCTTAGATGCTGCCACCAGGGCCAGAGAGGCTGAGGGCACAACAGTGCCCCTGAGTTGGGCTGCAGAGGTGGGAAAGGCAGCGGGAACACACACTCCACTAACCCGGCACATTGCATCAAGCCACTGAGTATGGGACCACTGACCTGTGGGTGACCCGTATCAACCCTCCATGGCACTTGCACACCATGAACATCCCATTAAAAATATGCAGTCATCCATCTTCAATCCAAAGAGGCACGTCCTTCACTGTAACCCGTGCTGCTACCCATGCAAGCCATGAACACACAGCACCCAGATACTGCCTTATTCTGTGGTAGGCTAAGCTATTACAACTAAAATCAATTTTAAGCTCTTAATGCATCATTCATGTCCTTATGTATTATTAACCTGCACTCTAATTACCAGCGTACCAGGCTGAAAGTGAGTAAGCATTGGTGAGAACCTACAGCCAACATTTGTGTTTATTTTTCCCACAAGAGGGGAAACGTCCCAGCCATTTTCCTGAATCAAAAATTGTGTTTGTGTTTTCCTGCTGAGCTGGAATAATATGATGAAGGATGAAGCAGTGGAGTAGAAAACACAGAACTGTTAACCTGTAGCCATAGGAGAGTTTCTTCATTATCTTGTTGTTTGGTGCCAGGCTTTGAGGACCACTGGCCTGTAGGTATGATGGCAATGCAGATCAGCCTCAGCATCACGGTGATGGGAAATGGCACAGGAAGAAGGAGAGCGAGTGAACAGCTAAAGTGACCACACTCATTCTAATCACCATGGCCATGGGCTGCTGTCTTTCACCTGCTGGCAACATATTTGTAATGCGATTGCTCTGGGAGGTGGTTTCTTTAGAAAATGAGTTCCAATTTCCATAACAGATTCAGCCCTTGAGAAGCGTGATTCTCGTTCAGAGCACCGTACAAATAATAGCTGTCTTACTGACCAGTTACACTACACACAGCCCTATTTTACCACCAGATGGCTGATGGAGAATATGATCCTATTTTTATTTATTCTGTATCGCCTTTGAAAAGCTTGTTGTTCACCTCATACTCCTCTTTCCAAGTACTTCTTCACAAAAGGAGGCATCCTGCAAGTGGGATCGTTCATGTAACCATTGTTAATGGAGAGGAGTAGAGGGTTTCCCCGTCTTTCTGGAAGCAAACGGAGAGAGAGATGGCAAGGCAACTATCTTCTACCAAACCACACCTCATGAACATTTCCGAAAGAGCTGCCTCACTAGAGCGAGGCCTGAACTGTCGAGTGCCAAGAAACATTGCTGACCCTGTGATTTTCTAGAAATTTTCGCAGTTAACTGCCGTTGTTGTGTCGCCAAAGGTATTCAGGAACATTCTGATACAGCCTAACCTGTTATTACCCTCCTAGGGCAGGGTACAGGAAATTAAAATGGCAATTACCCACTATTTAATTACACTGTCCATTAGTTAAGTCCTTTTTCCCCCCATGCACAAAAAGGCTTTACCCAAGATGAATCCCAGCTCTATACCTCCATGGAATTTTCAAAGTGGCCAACAGTTTGACTACCTCCAGGCAGGCATCCTGGCATCTGCCTGTGGACCCCACCATACAACCCCAAGCTGCACTCCCTGCTCCTCAGTGATGCAAATCTCCTTCCTCCTCATCTCAGCTTGTCCCACAGGTCCACACATGGGGAGAGTGAGACAAGGCAGGGGTTCAAGCAGAACACTCCTGGGGCTGAGCAACTGATCTCAGAGGTTTCACTTTTTTGAGGAGGTCACCAGTAGATGTTTCTTCCCTCAAGAGGGTCTGTGCTCAGAGGGAACCATCAGAACTTGCTCTGGAGTGCTGCAGCATTTCACATGGGGGAAAAAGTGGGGTTTGGTTATTTTTCCAAATAGCAGCCTTAGGAAAAAGTGGAGATTCAAAGCGTGCTCATTCCTCCCCCCCTAGAACTTTAAAATAATATCAAGGTTGCATTTTTGTGGTCAAACAAGAGCTGCCTTAATGCAAAGAGCATGGAAGAAGAGCATGAGTCAGAAGGCCTGGGCAAGATCCTTTGATGTGCTGCTCTGTGGAAGGGACAGGAGGGTTCTGGGTAGCTTCATGCTACCTAAGACACAAAGCAGATTTGGAGGGTACCAAAGAGTCCTAATCCTAAATCTTTTGCAATTAAACTGGAAGCCCTTCAGCTTCTTCTTCATGTATTCATATGAAGCAAGAGGCACGTCCTCTGATTCAGCCTTCAAAAATGTGGGTACCTTGTCTAAATACTTTTGGAGAGGGAGAAAGAGGATGAAGACTATAGCTGTGATTTAAGAATTTAAATTAATGTGTGGGCACTGCGGATTGCAAGGGCTTTGGGTCTGCTGCCATGACCCACGTGGAGCAGGGCGGTGAATGTGCATCTGGGACAACTGTATCATTTTGAGCCAATGCACTGTTGGCCAAAACAGGCACTGCCCAAGCAATGCTGCCATACATTTTTAAGACCTTTTTGTTCATTTTTTTGTTGCACTAGAGATTTTGAAAGAAAATCCTGACTTTGCTCTTTGAGAGAGGCTCTTAGGGAGTTGAATTATGCTGTCTTTTCTATGGGCTTTACTATGCAAACTCTCTTCCTGAAAGGACCATTTATGAAGAAAGGCAACAGAATTGTGCTTTTCATGTAGATGGAAACAAGGCATCCTTTACATTGTAAGGAAAATATAATTTGCAGCCCGATTAAAGTATCTCTTTGTAAACCTTCAGAGCCAAAACCAATTAATTTAAAAACATATCCCTGAGTATAAAGCCCCAAAACACTTTCTTAGCTAATAAAACCTCTAAAACAAAGAAGATTTGAAAGGAGCATCCTCTTAACCACTGTAACATCACTTGATGAAAGGCTGCTTCTTTTTTATCCCTTACATTTTCTCTTGTGTCGGATTAAGCATTTCGCAACAATTTAAAATATAAATAAAATTTAGAGTCCTCAGGATGGGATGGAATTATTATAATTACTTATTGTGAAAATAGGTGTGGTAAAAACAATCTTATGACTTGTTCTTAATAATCCGACTCACACTTCATTGCTGTACCTGCAATACTTAATTTGTGAAACCGGTGTAATTGTATTTGCAAGAGGTGCTATCGTGATGGTGTGAGGAAAACAAGCAGCCTGTAAGCACGCCGGATGAGGAGCCCGCTGCCCAGCCTCCCGGCCTGACTGCAGTCAAATTGCCAGCAAAGCAAAATAAATTGCTTTTGCTTAGCAGGAACAAGACTCTGATCTCACCCTCCAAACAGAGAATTTCCTGCTCCCGCTGCTCTGACTCAGCAGCTCGCTCAGAGCAACAGGAAAAAAACAAAGAGGAAGAGGTCAGGGAGGAAGGCAGAGGTGGGAGCCTGGTGCTTGCCCATCCTCTCCTGCCAGTCCTCCTGCTGTGGCCTCACATGTCCCACTCACTGCTCTGGCGCTGGGGCTGCACCTTGGTCACCATGCCAGAGTCCATCCATAACCCCAATGTGTTTTCCCACACAGTCGCAGCATTCCCTGCCACCTGCCTCTCCCTAGGTCTGACCCGCAGAGTCTCTACTGGAAGAGTTCCTCTATGACACCAAAATATTTGGATGTGGATGGAAGGATCCTATGTGATTTTTACCAACTGGTAAGCGCCGTCCACCACTGTAGAAGTAAAAGACACTAGGAATTTAGTGTGGATCCTGTAGGCCCATCTCCTTCCTACTGACACCCTCCTCATTAAGATAGGTAAAAGGAGGCATGGAGAGGAAGAGGAGCTGTGGCTGTTCCCTTCCAGATAAGCTATGCAAGACCAGCCTGCAAACAGCAAGACAATGAATCACCCTGCTAAGCTAGATGTGTCTCTCTTATCACTTTTATGCTGACGCCATGGATGCTAGCGAGGTTCCTCCTGATTTACAGCAGCCTGAGATGAACAGGAGGAGCTCATGAAGCAAAGCTGTGCAATTGCAGTGCAGCCTTCTGAAAAGCAAGACATGGAGGTGATGTGACTGAGTGCAGCGTAGCAGAGCGCTCAAGATCTCAGTTGGCATTGGATAGAAGCTGGACTAGGACAAACAAGTGTGAGCAAAGACCACATACTATTATATTGCTTACTTAACTGCTGATTAAACATTACCTTTTCAATTTGTATTTGCCCAAGGAACCAAATGACTATACCATTGGTCATATTCAAAGACTGCCTGCAGATTGATCTGCAGCTCGTGATGCCAGACTTCTCCCCAGTGGTAGGTCCCACACTAAAACCCTCCCCACTTAGCATTTCGCTTGGATAGTTATTTGTGGAGTGACTCACAGAAAACAAATATGGAGTGAAGGGAATTAAGTGTTCTTAGTTTTTCTGCAATTGAGTCAATAATCCACAGGGCGAGAAACCCAGGCACCGAGCTCCAGCGCTCTCCAGTGAAAGCAGCTCTGTCAGCTTAAGGATTGTTTGCCCCACAGCTCCTGTACTGAGTGCAGGTGGATATCCTAAAATACAGTCCCAAGTTTTGCCCCGAGCCCTGGAAATGTTGTCATTGTGCTGGTGCAGTAACTCGGGACAGAGCCCTGGCCCAAATACTGGCAGGCAAGTGTCCAAACGCTGGTATGATCATGGCAAGGAGTCACGGTCCCTTGGAGGCAGCTTGGAAGGGACCACCTTGTCCTCAAGGTGTGAACTCTGCCTCCAAGCCAGAGACCCCTTTGGTGCAGGATGGTGGCAAGGATGGAGGCTTTCACAGATCTCCAGCTTTCACAGATGGGGGCAGGACACGGTTCCATGTGCACCCTTGAATTCAGTTTGGGAACCACCACTCCTTTGCTGGGGAAGGCAGCAATACCTCATGAGGTACCACTCAAGGGGCTCCTGGCGTTTGTTTGTGGCAGAGCCCCATGGGCATCTCCAGCAGCTGACGCCAACCTGCAACCCCTGCACAGCCATCATGTGCTGCAGCCATCAGCTGCAGCCCAAAGGTATTCATGAATAGTAAAATCAATGTTATGTATATTTAACTACCTAGACAGATTACATGAGTCAGTATGGTGGCATTGTTAACTCACAGTGTCACCATCTACTGCACCTACCCCTATCTACCATATTCCACCTAGTCCTGGACTTTGCTCTAGGGAAGTTCTGCGCCTCATACAGGGTGTTTACCCACTCATGCAATAAGGAAATAACATTACAATTTTGTTTCCCTTCTTTTCCTTTACTTTAGCAGCCCCATGTAATGGGGTTGACAACAGATTGATTGTATCTGATGTAAAATTTCCAGAAGTTCCATTCCTCTGTGCAGTGCATGTGCATAGGAGATCTGAGCTGTGTATATCACTCAGTTACACAGGCACTGGGATAATAACCCAGCGGATCTCACTACTTAAATTATGGAAATGGAAAAAGCCCAACTATTTCTGTATGTGTATAGCCATTTTCTGTCATGCCTAGAACCATTCTGTTATTAAAAGCACTTTGCCTGATAATATATTTGTAGACTTTACACTTGTACCCAGTGCAGAACGGAGCAGGCTGCTTTATTTCACAGGCAGGGTGTTCAGCAGAAGTTTGGCAGCTGCCTCCAGCTGTGGAGCTCTTTCTCTCACCAGGTGCAGATGGCAGCAAATCTCCTTCCTCCAAGCTAAAATGCAAATTCCAGCCCTTTCCAAGCTAGAGCGCCCGAGAGTAATTGCTCTCTTTCCTAATGAAGCTCAAATGCGCTACCGAGCACATCCTTGGGAAAGGGCAAAGGGAAGAGACGTGTGTGAGATGGAGGTGCATCTATCCTGTAGGAGACAGGGCAAGGGGGAAAACATGGGCACTGGTGTAGACTGTTAACAATGCAGATAAGCAGGGACCGCGGGTTTTGCAGCAATTAGATTACAGACAATTAGATCGACACACAATGCTTTCCTTTTCTGATTTGAACATCAATGTAGCAGCAAGCAAAGTCTGCAAACACATTCTGGGTGGAGAGGGGTGGGATGAGGGTTGCCCGTGGGCCATCATGGGGGCCAGGTGGAAGGAGCAAGCTGGGGACCACGTTGCTGAAATCTGTGAAGCAGTTCACAGGCAACTTCTACCAATAGCCCCATCATCAACATCCACGTTCCCTATACATATTTGCATCAGGAATGAAGGAGACAGGAATGTACAGGCTTAACTCTGTTTTCCTGCGTGTTGCTTATTTGGGAGAAAAAAACATCACCCACCACACTAACTCAATCCCCTTTCTCTGCTGCCATCACGCACACAGATACACTCTTTGCTAATTGCAAATTGCTCACAAACACAGGGCACTAAATTTAGGTTGAAGTGGTGTTTCTTTGTTCAAAAACAAAACAAACAAAGCAAAATAATTACAGGAGTCTTGCAAGTGAATACAACAAAAAGTCAAAACAGAGGCAAAATAGCACTTTTAATCTCTACAGCTCAAGCATCTCTGCGAAGCTGCATCGAGGTTGGTGCCTCCTCCTTGCCAAAAGGAAAAGAAAACATTCAGATCCGCTCAGGGAACCTGGCAGAATTAGGAAAACCTTCTGAGTTTCTTGCCTCTGCAGAGCTTGTTGGAAAGATCTGAGATGGGGAAGTCATTCTGAGACAGATTTTCCTCTCAGCATCATACATTATCAAATACAATTCTTGATTTGCTTAAATGCTCTCCATGCCAACCAAAGGCAGACAGAGACCTCAAATCCAGCACCAAAAATCCATGACAGGGAAGGCACATGTGATATGTCCCCCCAGGCCCTTGCCAGCCCTGCCACACTGGCTATTACCCACTACCGAGACATGCTTTTTTCCCATTTCCACTTCGAGCTGGAGGAGATGCTGGGCTACTCCCTGACCTTTCCATCATCTGCTGCATAAGCTAACAATAAGAGTACTATAGATGCTGAAACACTGGTAAACTGCTTCAGCCTTGAATCCAGATTGTATCCCCCAAACACATCGAAAGCCCAAATCCTGGGCTGGCCAGAAATGTGCAGAGGAGGCATGACATGATGCGACCAGAGCTGGATGCCCAGGAGCAGCACTGCCAGCCGGGGAAACAGAGGATCCAACTCTGGAAACACCGAATCTGTGTTAAAATTCAGTGAAATCATGTCCAGCCATAAGGACCTTCTCCTGCAAGGTGCTCCGGGTGTGCGGGCCTTTTACCTGAGAGATCAGGGGTAGCAACTCTGGGGAAACAACCTCCATCACACCACTCTGCTGCTGGAGACTTAGGGGAAAATACCAGATATGGGGGCCATCCCACTGAACACAAAGCACTTGGCAGTACTGGGTACCAGATCCCACTCAGGATCCTCGGCTGATGCTCTGTGAACTGAAGGGGTGCTCAAAGCAGGGGCACAAGGCTGAGAGCAGCAGACTGGGATTTGCTGTGGTCCAGCCCACAACAGAGTTTACTTTGAACAGAGCACAACACTTATTTTCCTCTATAGCCTCCTAGGACTAGGATCAGGCACTCCAGGTGCAACCCTGGAGTTCCTCATTTTGCTTGCGGGCTATTTTTTGGTCTGCTCTAATTTTAAGTCTTCTAAAAACGTCTGCACTTACACATGCCTTTTAAATTTATTTATTTCCTCTATTTCCTTATCAGCTACCAGGAGGCTATATTTAAACCTCAAATATGGCATTAAGCTCTTTGGCAATATTTAAATTCTTATGGGCGTCACGTGGTCTGGAAAATGAAAAATTAGGTTAATTGTTTGACCAATTCTGTAAAGCAGAGTAGCACCTCTGCAATCTGAACTCAGACCTACATTATGTGACAGGGAAGGTGCGTTTTGTTTACATCACCTAGACAACTCTCCCTCAAATCTCACCGACTGGCCCTTTGACATCAATGCAGGTGCTATCTACATTGTTCCCTTGTTTGCGTGTCACCACCCTCTCAATGTCAAGGGCAGGAGCTGGCATCCTGCCCGCTGCCATCAGTAGGTGTTCCTGCATGGCAGGCATGACTGCCAGCGCCTAAAACGTCACCTCTGAATCAGCCATGACCCCACCATTAGTGCTTGGGAAAGGAGCACGTTGACCATTCACTTCATATCAGTGGTTCCCAGATGACTCACAAGCGGCAGGAGCCAGCACAGCTCAGTTGGAGTTTTAGGAGCAGTAGTACCTTTTCTTCTCCTGCACACCTTACTCCCATGCCCAGCTACATAGGTTGTGTCTAGTGAGAGTTAAAGACAACCCTGAGCACTGTAGGTCAGTCAGCAGCCCTCAGGCACCAGCACACAAAGATACTTGCAGCCGTGTTGGAGTCCCATGAGAAGGCTGAGCCTGGGGTCTCCATGCTGGGAGCCTCTCTGAGATCCAGCGCCCTTCAATGGGAAGTGGGCTCTATCAGTTTTTCAAGTTTTACCAAAAAAATCAAGTCACCTTTATAGCCCAAGGGGAGAAACCTCCTTGAATGAAGCAGGAGAAAGGTAAAAAAAATAATCTCATGGTAGCAAAAATGATGAAGGAGAGAGAAGAGAGACCAAGGGCAATGCACAGAGCACAGGTGGGGGATGCAGACAGCCCAGTGCAAGGGGAACGGGATGCCTGTCATCGAAATGGCAGCCCGTGCACTTGCACACCAGCCCTTTAGCAAGAGAAATGTAAAAGAAGAAAGAACAAAAGAAGATGCCTTGCACTCAAACAGCAGCGCTGGGCTTCTCCCTCATAGACATGAGCCCAATGCATTGCTTTTGGCTGAGCAACTCGGTGTATAACCCTCCATATAAAGTGGCTCCATTGCTCACTGGGAGCTGCAAACCATCCAGCACCAGCTTGTTTAACCAATGGTAGGATTTTCAGTTTCTAATTATAACCTCATTAACTAAGAAGAGCAAATGATACTTAGGTACAGTCTATAACTCCTGGGGTTAATAGGGAATTTGCAGACCTGGCATCTCAGTAGTGCTGACCTTCTCTTGCAGGAAAGGATCCACTGAGGAATAACCTTGCTAAGGCATCGATCACAGGGCCAGCATAATGATTTATTACATTTCGTTTTCTTCTCTTCTTCTGATGTGCTCAACGGTGTTTTGATACATACCCGGGGTAAGAAACTTTATGCAGGTTACAGGAAAAGCTCCAGACCTAGCTGGCTGGAGATAGTTTGTCATTTGCACCTGCTCTTGTACACCAGATTTTCCTAGCCACTTGCAATAAAATCTTTCTCCAACAATCTCTCTTGCAGGCCTGCAGACCTTTTATTTTGCAGCTTTGCTGCTGCATCAGTGAGCAGCTCCTGCCCATTTATTTTTCTGCTCCTTCCTGAAGATGACACAGGGCTGATGCTGCAGGAAGGAAGTGGTGCCCCAGTGGGCACAGCTCTGAACACCTAGATCCTTCTGCTCCTCTCCTCCTCTGCCTGACCCTGAGCTTGCCCGTAGGGATGAAAACTTGGACCGCAACTGGAACTACCTGGACAACTGACCCGTTGTGTTTTCTACCAAGCAAAACTCCTGTGCCCTTCAAACTGTGTGACAGTTTGCTGGGAAGCACTGGCAGGAGCCCACCTTGAACCCATCCTGATAGGAAGAACACAATCCCCACTGCCCTTGGGTACCAATGGCTGCAAAGATGGATGTGATATAGATGGGGAGTGGTTTCTTACACACAGAAACTGAGAGAAAGCTCCACTGAGTTCTCTGCCTTAGGGCCCTGACGGTCTTCCCAGCTCCTGTCTGTGCCCTGCTATTTCCTGTGAGGAAGACTCACGGCTGTTACTCTATAAAACTCCAGCCAGGCTAAGCCAGGGGCAGCCGTGTTTCTCAGCTCTGGCAGCCCCCCGGTGCTGCGGCCCTACATCCAGCTGCACTTGTAGCCGAGCTCGCTCAGAGCTCTCTCCTCATTCACAGTTGTTCATCGTGGTGTGGGCGTTGTTCTGCACTGGCAGGGATTTTATTTTGTTTCCCAGGACTCAGGGGAGCCCTAAGGATTGGCATTTTACTCAGTACGTTGTGCTGCTACCAGCCACTCAGGCTTTGACAGACAAGCACTGGCACATCTTGCGCTGCTTCTGCAAGACCCACTCCTGCTCTTCTCCATTATTATTACAGTAAACAACTAGAGACACCCTAATTTCTCTTAAACAGCTTTAGACTACAGCTTCCCAGCCTTTTTTCCCCAATGGGCCTTGACGATTGGTAGCCAGCATCTGGAGGCAGGTTTAATTGCCCTTCAATTTGGCTGGAGATGCCATTGGGCAATGTGAGTTTCAGAGGCCCTCAGAGGCTGAGCACAACTCAACACATCTAATACTGTTCTGCACCTGACAGGTTGTCAGGCTGGGCCACAGATGCTCAAAAAGGCCCCAGGCGAAGGCGGCTGGTGCACATCCCCACTGCGGCTGTTCTCCAGTGCGTGGGCTGGGGACTTTGACCTCCTCCCGGGGATGCTTGGCTGAAGAAGGACACTACAGAGTGGACTGACCTATTTCCCAACAAATTTAGAGCAGCACCAGCCTGCCAAAAGGCCACTTAAAGCTATTTATGAAAGCCTTGAGTGAAATAAATATATGGTTAAAGAAACTGCCTTAACAAGTGATGGAAATTCTCTGTGCACTGATGAGGGAAGCAAATGCCACTAACATTTTGCTTGCTGGGGATGTGCCGGGGTGACATACCCTCCCATCTGGAGCAGAGTTTGCCTGCACAGGAATCCTTCCCATACCATGAGACTCCTCACAAGTGCAAAGGCTGCCCAAATTGGACCCTGCAGGCTCTGGGTGAGATCCTCCAAGGGTTTGCTCAGCGATGAGGCACATGTTGGGTGTCTGGCAGTACTTTAGCCACATGTTGCACCACAGTAGGCACACGGAGCTGACGTCCTGGGATTGGAATGCCCTGAGAGGCACAGGAAAAATGCTCTCCTCCATTTCAGCAGTGGGATCTGGGAGAAACCATAACATTGTTTGGGCTCTCCATCCATTTCCCATCAAATGCCATCACAACTTCCTTTCGCACGTCCCAATCCTTCCGCATCCATCTTCCACTGCAACCCACAAGCAAACAACCTTTGTCATGAGTGGACTCATGCTTTCCTTTCTTCTTTTCCACCATGAAGCTGTTAACACC
Source organism: Nycticryphes semicollaris (assembly GCA_013400055.1). Lineage (NCBI taxonomy): Eukaryota > Metazoa > Chordata > Aves > Charadriiformes > Rostratulidae > Nycticryphes > Nycticryphes semicollaris. The sequence continues at coordinate 159,125 of VXBJ01001350.1, read as the reverse complement.
CTGCTGCCTAAAAGGTAATCAGTGACTCCCATCCCTTCCCACTCCACGTCCAGGAGAGAACTGTTCTCATTTGTAGCAGCACTTTGCGGGCAAACCATGTGAGACAGAGAGCCACCATCCTGTCGACCCGATCTCTTCCCTGGAGATTTGAGACATACAGCATCTTATAAAAATGGGTGGTTTTATCAGCAAACTAGGCTGTCTGGGAGAAAGTTCTTTTCACCTGCATCTTAACTCTCACTAGACCAGCAAAGCCCCCAAGACGCAAAAGCATCAGCAACTGCATCAAGCTTCATGGTGCCCTGGGCTTCATTCTGCACCAGAACTGCAGTCTCTGCTTTCCTTTCCCCTTCCTCCTTTGTGGCTTTCAGTCTGTCACCAGTCCCTCACTTGGTTTTCAGACAACCAGAGATTTTCTCCAGGTGAGAGAGAGGGAAAAGCACCTCTGGCTTCAGGATCTGGGAGCTTTTGGTAAGATCATAGAATCATATAATGGTTAGATTTGGAATCATCAAGTTCCAATGCCCCCGCCACAGGCAGGGACATCTCCCTCTAGAGCAAGTTGCTCAAAGTTCCATCCAGCCTGGCCTTAAACACTTCCAGGGATGGGGCCTCCACAACTTCTCTGGGCAACCTGTTCCAGTGCCTCACCACCCTCACAGTAAAGGATTTCTTTCTGGTGTCTAATCTAAATCTCCAATTTAAATCCGTTATACCTTGTCCTGTCACTACAATTCCTGACAAAGACTCTCTCTCCAGCAATCCTGTAGGCTCCCTTCAGATACTGGAAGGCTGCTATAAGGTCTCCCCAGAGCAGGAGAGAGGAACTGGCTGCTGTTATCACTTCTGTTATCACCACATTCTCACTGGGTGTGAGGATCCACAGCCCAAAAGATGCTGTACCGTAAGATAGCTGGATCCCAATGTAATGAAAAGAATCATCAGAGAGCCGTTGAGGTAGCCTGATGTGACCAGCTAAGGCCACCCAAAATGATATTTCATTTCATTTTTATATTTATGTGTTATTGCCTGCCTTTATTTCTCTGCTGGGAGCTGAAATCAAAATGCCATTTATTTCCTACAGAATTGGCACTCCTTAAAGCACCAACACCATCACAGCAGCAAACATATGGACAAGGAGGTTTTGCTGAGGGATGCTGTCCTGCTGTGCTGCCGTGGCAGGAATAAGTCTCCCAGCTTGCTTTGTGTGTAGAGATGCCCCCGGGGCACAGGGAAACATGTGTGAGTCCCTGCATCTCACACTTACACTTTGTCTTCCTGCAGCTCCTTAGGAGAGAGGAAGGCAAAAAGCAAAAGATCTTCTGCATTTATGTTCTTTGTTATCCGAGGAAGACAGAGCTCCTTGGATCTCAAATCTCTGTGGCTGTCACTTCACACCTCCCAGTGCTCACTGCCAAAGCTGTGAGAGATGGATCCATCCTGCTCCAGGGGCTGGGAAGGGGGAAGGACCAAAGCGGCTGCTGCCTCCCTGCCGGGTGCTCACAAAGCACTGGGCACTGGGCTTGGGAAGTGCATGTTGAATCCCACATCTTCCTTGCCTCTTGGTTGAGATTGTGATGGAGTAATTGAATGAGGCAAGGGATCCTCTGAAGCATCCCTCTGTATACTAGGAACTGCACGTTTTGTGACAGGAGTTAGCATGACAGATTGCTTTTCTAAATAATTATACATGATACGCTCCTTCAGCCAGCCCTCTGGTGACTCACCAGCAGGTAAAGCTTTGAACAGAGGAAAAAAAAATCCTCCAGCATGTTTCCATGGACTCTGTGCAGTCACTAAACAAACATCAGGTCTAGCTTCTTTGTACTGCTATCTGGCTGCTGAATCCCACGTCAGAAGCAACAAAATGAGTTTTGTGCAGAAGAAAGTCTGCAGAAGACGGGTGTGCTTTGGAGAGAAGCAGGGATTTCGGTGGTTTTGGTGTTGTCTCCCATTCATTGCTTTGCTTTGTTGTTCTGAGCTGCTACCTCTACCAAAACAACCCAGAGAGAAAGAAAATAATCTTCATCAGGGTAGGGCAAAACTTTACAGCTGGGTTCGCAGTGCAATGTCATGTACCAGGGATGCCCCTGCAGACAAAGAGCACCAGAAATTAACATGAATCTCTTCCCCACCTGCAACCAAGGGACTGGGAAGAATCGAGACCTTGGTGAATGTGGGGGGAACCCCAGCTGTGCTGTTGGAGCAGGGAGCTGGGCACACGCCATGGCTGTGTTTGTGTTGTAGGGGAGTTCACACCAGGCAGCCCACCTTCTGTTTTCAGAGAGTGTGGTTTGGGGGCAGCGGAGTTAGATTTTAATTAAGCAGGGCCTCAGAGAGAACTGTCCCACCTGGAAATTTGCAGTGGGAGCCCAAGCACGTGATCTCTTTTTAAGCATCCTTATTTTTGCACAGATGACGGATGTGATACTTCACAGAAGAGTAGGGAGGGACTGCAGTATAAATGTCTGCAGTGGCTGGTGGCAGCAATGCTGGAGAAGGGGGTGGTAGAAGCTCAGGCACCCAAAGCCAGCAGGTCACATCCTGCCTCAGGGTGGCCTGCTGGCCTCTCCATCTCACCTTCCTCTCACCAGCCTGATGCCACCACGGGGTGAGGTTGGGGCCATCAAGCCCCAGCCCCTACAGCCACCACATGTCCAGAAACATCACCTATCTGTCCCTGTTGCTCACCAGACCCCAGATGGCTTTGGTAGCACCTCCCAGATGCTGAGTGCTGGACAAAGTGGCTGGACTAGGAGAACCTGCAGGCAGGGCAGCAGATTTCTGTAGGAAACCAGAGCCACAAATTGTCAGGAAAGTGAATGAGCCAAAACAAGCCGACAATGGGGGAAATGTCTCCAAGTTGTTTGGGTGCATAAATCCCTTTTGTCATTAATGGCAGCGAAGTGTCTGACGGCTTTGAAAATCTGAACTACAGTATGTCTGGTTACAAGACTCCATTCCTTCGATCACCAGGAAAATGCAGTGTAGAGACCCAGATGTGGGAGGATCAGGAGCAAACTGAGAAACAGGAGACCCTGGGAAAAATGCAGGACTTGTACAGAAAATATGACAGCTTAATTCATATTTTTTTCTGATATGGAAAACCGGGTACTTGGAGAAGAAGTGTAGAAGAAATATTCTAGTGAATTAATTTTACTCAGAGTCAATAGTGAAGCAAGGTTAGGGAGACGTTTAACATGACATTACTTCTGCTATTCTCAGCTCTTCAAAATGCTTTCTATAAATAAAGTATTTCAAATTAAGGTCTTTTATTTTAAAACTGAATGGTATTAAGCAATTAAATTGCTTACAGACCCTAGGCTTCAATAATGTGGGCCTAATTTAAAGAGGTGCTGTGTTAGCTACCTTGCAGAGAATATGGAGAGAGAGAACAAATGTTCATTTCTCAAGCCTTTGCTCTATTCTTTTATGTCACTGTTGATGTCCCATTGCTGAGTTGTAGGGCACAGCCTTCTTTCTTGTTTAAGAGACAGCTAGATGGCTGCTTTTAATTTGCAGCCTTTCACTTTTCCTCAAGTCAGAAATATGTTAGTGGGCAACATGTAAGTACCTCAGTGTAGTGATGGCCTCATCACCTGAATGTAAAAACTTGGTACTCTGCATTGCAAAGGTATCCATCAGGTCCTTTGCTGTGCTAACTGTATAAAAATTTTTTTCACCCTTAAAGAATTTTAAAAAGAATCATTCTAATAAGCAGTATAACTACTGAAGTTATTTGCATTTTCCCAAATTTTACTTTTTTTTGAAAAACAATTTCCCCCCAGGCCTTCAAAACTTCCAGAAATTTTCCGGAATCTCTATTCAGAACAAGATTTCCCTGTCAGATGTGATGTCTTTAGCACCACCAGCCCCAAACCAACCCTAGTCCTGAAGCCGGGCAAGTATTTCATCCAGTTGCCTTCCCCTAGCATCAACTTACCCAATGGCCCTGCTGTGCCCCTGCCCACTTCACCACCAACAACAACTCCCTCTGTCCTTAGGTACTTTGGGAAGGGGCTTGCTGTCAGCAAGGAGTCCTGACTGCCCTCCTGTCCCATAAAATCCATCTAGAAAGCAGGGTCCTCAGCCCTGCTGAGAAATACCATGTTGCATGGGAGGATTAAAAGCGGCTTGCTGCCTCCGACTGACTATACCACAGGCTTTTGGGGATAAAAAACAGTCACCCTGTGGAGCTATTTTGCAAAATTTTTAGTAGAAGAGACCGTATTGCAGTGGATGCTGCGCCTTCCCCAGAAAAGGATGGGAAAGTCATCCTCGTTTCCATGGATACCCTGTAACGGGAACTGAAAATGAAGCTGAAGCTGTACTTTCTGATATAGCTCCCCGAGCCTCCCCGTGTCCTTGCACACAGGGAAGAGACAAACAGCCCCTGTGGCATGAGAGTTCCCACACCACAGCAATAGCTGCCCACATCTAGCCTTGGAGGATCACCATGAAAAAATCCACACTTGTGGCTGATCAGTACTGGAAACTTTGTGGAGGCATTCTCCTCATCCTGTGGAAACCCCAAGGGCCAGGCAGGCTGACCAGGACAGGGCTCAGCTTTCTCCCTCCTGATTAAAGCTAGCCTGGGACATGTTTTATATATAACCTTGACAAGTTGTTTGATCAAACAGATTTTTATTTTGTCTATCCACAAATGTCAGTATTATTTGGCGTATTGAAAAAACCCCAACACAATAAACATAAAACAATAGATAAGAATTTGTGGGCATCACGTAGTTAGTGATGCTCCCTTTGTTGTCCATGACATAAATCTTTGGCCTTTAGGCTCTGTGTGATCTATTGTGGTGGCACCAGCAGTGGTGAATCACATCCCCCCTTATGTTGCTGTAGGCAAGACTGCATGCCTTCACTTTGCACCTCCGGTGCTGTTGCTGCATTGGGGGAAAGGGAAATCAGACTGGCCCCAAAGCACTAGTGAGTACTCTGCAGCACAGTTTTGAGCTCCTCCTTCCACCAGAAATGCAAAAGTCAGGACCCTGGACCACTGGAAAAGGCCAGTGTCCAACATTCCCCACCTTACTCACCCTTGATCTTGCTCACTGCAGTTCCTAAGCGTGACCTGCACTTTTGAGAAGCCACGCTCTGCCCTGTTGTTCTGTACTGGTTGGATGTTGCTCCCTTCTTTGTTCTTCAAGAAGACACAGAGCATCAAGAAGATGCTCCACCTGCATTGCTCTAACCTTGATACTAATGGGTACAACAAGGAAAGGGTTACCTTCTTTATGCTTCAGGGTCCTCGTACAGACCCCATCCCACAGATGTTCCTTGCAGGGGTGTTAACAAACCATTTCCCAAACAGGCACACTTCACTATTCATCAACGCATCTCTCATGAAGGTGTTTGAAGAATTGGAGAAGTCCATGTTTCTGTTGTGCCATCTCCTGGACAGCAGAAAGCTAAACCCACCATTGCCCTGGTCTCAGCACAAGCTGGCCAATGTTACTGTCTTGCCAGTACTGCTGTACTCTGTCTTGGTCATCTGTGATTTGATTTGCAAAATAAAATGAGAAAAGAAGGAATATATTAATGTTAAAAAAAAAGAGATGTGAATATTGATGTTACAAGAGCACTTCAGTAGTCCTTGGAAGCAGCTGTTTTGCTGGAAGGAGCTTTGTTTATTCCAGTGGATGGGAAGAAGCTTTGTGAGGAGGTAGTAAGACCTGGTGAAGCTTGAGCTCTGGTGCAAGCTAGGGTTTCTGCTCCAAGCCTGGAAGCTTGCCCAAGGGTTCTGCAGTCTCAGTGCTTACATCTGGGGATTCTTTGGGAAATGGGAAGCCCAACAAGCACCAGACCCAGAACACAACCACCACGCTACTGCTTTACCCCAGCAGAGGACCCAGACTTGCAGGAGATGAAAACACTTAATGAGCAGAAGTCAGCACGAGGGAGGGGAACAGAGAGTTAACTGAGTATTCAAGATAGCATCAATACAAAATGTGGCTTGCTGAGACTTTCCTTCAATATTATCTACTGTCATTTAGTAATTGTATGTACACACATGCACGCATGAAATACGAAGTGGTGGGATGCAAAGTTTTCCTGGCACGGGCTTCGACAGATGCATTACGCGTGGAGGGAAGAGGCGCAAGTAGGCTGTTCAGATCATCCCTCACGAGTGCCAATAAAACCTTTATACCATGCCATTAAGCATTCACGATGCGCCATCTGGACTGCAGAAAAGCTAATTTTGGAATGTTTTAAACACAGCAGTTTATAAACTCCGGAGCATTAGTTATCTGGTTACCTTGAGGGTAGTTTTGCAAAGAGAGACAATAAAATGCACACGGGTGGAGCGCTGCAAAACAAACTGCATCTGCAACCGTGCAGTTTCCGAGTCCTCTGTCCTGGGCAGGTGCAAAGCCCCCAAGGGCTCTGTCAGGCACTGGAAAGCTGCAGATTGTCCCATTCCCAGGGGATAAGCACTCCTTTTCCAGCCAAACCCTGGAATTTCCTTTTTTGTTTTTTTTTAATATATATTTGGCTGATGTTGGCCAAATTTTGCTGACTGAGAGCAGGGAAGAGGGAGTGCAGCGGCTCCTGAATGGCAGAGAGGAGGAGGAGGCAGAGGAAGCAGCCAGCAGGTGGATGGGGGTGCCTATGGAATAGGTGGCTCTTTGAACTGGTTTGGGGCTTGGCAGGCTCTGGTGAATTGCTGGCCGCAAGCCAGGGCTGTGGTCAGGGATATTTATTCCTCCTCTGCCTTCGCAGTTGATGCTAACGAACAAACGAATGAATGTGTGTGCATCCTGTGCCACCCTGCGCAGGCACCGTGGCTTGTCCTCAGCCAAAGCTCAGGGCTGGAAAGAGACTTTCCAGACAGGTGAGCAGCTGGCGTAAGCAGGATATATTCTTCCAATGAGAAAACAGGCATCTTCCTTTTTCCTTCTCTGAGCACAAAGGAGCCCTGCGAGGAGCCTCGTTGCTCCACTCTGCGCCCACAGGCAGGTCCCCTCTAGCCCCTCCTCTGCTTTTGTAATCAGAAAAGCTCCTGCTAATCCACCTGATTTATCTCTGCTTCAGCCAGGTAGCCTAAATGCCTTCATTAGGTCCTTCTCTGCAGCTGGTTTAAATAACCTAAAGCATTTGGCTGCTCTTTCTGCTGGCTTGGACCCATTGCTACCTTAACAAGACCTGCAATTTTATGGCCCCTCCCAGTAATGCTCGTTAACACCTGCAGTGTAATAACTGTGCACACAGGCACTCACACATCTTTTGGGGAAAAAAAACCCCTCACACTAAAAATATAGAATGCACATGTAAAATTGCCATACCTCCAAAGAAAAGGTGTTTATTTTCACATATTAAATGGTTTTACCAACCAGTAATGTTTTGAAGAATAGTTCCTTGTGATTAAGTTTAGCAAAGTTTTCTACATATTTTCATAGAAGTAGAAATATTATACTGAAGCAGAAATAGTAGTCCAGCTAAATTATTTTTTTTTTTCTTCTTTTCTACCTTCTTTACAACAGTGTATTTGCCCTATTTGTACTTCATACACAAGCAAGCTCAGCTCTGGCTTTAGCTGAGGAAGGCTTGGGGTTTTTATCCAATCTCTGCGCTGTTGTTTTGTGCTGACTTTTCCTTGAAAAGGAAACGCCCCTTCCACCTCAAAAATTTATTTCATTTTATAGGACTAGAAAACAGTTGCAAGGTGCTTGGCTGCTCTTGATGCTGCAGGACCTCACATGCCAAGTGGTGTCCTTGGCACATTGGCTGCTGCAGAGGGCAAGTACATGGGGGCATCACTGGAGGGTCTGGGGTCTCGGGCAGCATCCTGCAAATCCACACAGGACTGCCTACCCACGTCCCAAGCTTTTGGGGTGGTACGTGCCATACCTAAAACTGGTGGGGATGCGGCAGTGATACAGCTGAGTCTCCTAAGTGCACATGTATGGGTAAATAAAACATAAACTGTCAGGAAAAATAATTGCCTGAGGTGTGTAAGGAAGTAGCAATAGGAGGCAATAAGCTGTCTTTTATTAGATCTGTTCCCATCCTGGAGCTATGATTAAGTCATAATAAGTCAAAACTACCTCCTGATGAGACTTAATATCAGGCTTTGTCTGTAGACTCATTCTTTGCCTGCACATGCATTGATCTCCTTGGCTGGGTCCACAGTGTTGGAGGAGGATACAGAGCAGACCAGCTTGGACACGGACAGGTCCATGTCCAGGCTGGTGAGAGCTTGAGACGAGTCTCACAGAGGGGGTTGGTTGGGAACACCATGGGAGACTTCCAACTCTACAAGCCAGAAATTTCATGGCAGCTTCCAGGGTCTGAGCAACCATCCCAGACAGTAAGACACTCTTCAAGAGAGGAGCTGTAGCTTTATCATTTCAATAACAACAACAATATCCCCCACTTTTCTCTTTCCTAACCTCTCATAAGTCTCCCCCAGCTCTTTTCCACCTGCCCCAAAGCACACTTATAAATCCACACACTCTCTACCCAGCACCGATGACAGCCCTGCAGGTGCACATCTGTGATTTCCAGAGCTGAACATATTTAAGGGTCTCCCTGGTGCTTCCCCTGCTTTTCCCTTCCTCTTGGAAATTGTAGAAAAGGAAGAAAAACCAAGAAACTTGCAATTAGCATTGCTAGAAAAAATATCCTAACAAGGATCATCAGCTGGAGAATGAGATGCTTTCTGCATGAGTAGCTGCAGACTACTGGGGAGAGCAATCTTTCTGTCTTCTCAATCATAAATGAAGCCAGGCCTCAGCTGGTGTGGGCCAAGGTGCAGGCTCTCCCTGTCCTGAGACCTGCTGGAGCCTGTGGCCACAGGGTCCCCCACAGGCTCTTCTCCCCAAAGCCAGACAGCTGCAAAACCCATCCAGCAGATGATAATTGCACAAGAAAAAGCAGGGAGAGGTTAGTCTTTCAGAAGGTTTGCCCAAAAAGGGAAAGAACAGGTGAGTGTAGGGAGGATGTTTTCTAAACAGCCTCAGTGTGTTCTTTCCTGCAAAAGGTGGGAGAAACAATCACTTTCTCACTGTTTCAAGAAGTTCTGCTTTTATTTGCTTTGTGGTGGTCCTCCTTCCGTCCAGACTCCATCTTTTGCTGAGACAAATAAATAGCTCTTTCACAGCTGACACTTTCCAGTGACATCCAAGGATGGTCTAGCCTTGTCCAGCTTGAGAAGGGCAGATTTGGGCTTGTGTACACGAAGAACCACACCGCCTTAACCACATCAGTGCAGTGAAAAACAACCATCCTCCAAGCATGGGCATGCTTTCCTGAGTCCGAAAGCTCTTGAATACCAGGAGAAGATGCAGAATGGGGAATAGCTCTCCTAAAATAAATTTGGTCTGTGTTTTATGCCTTGGGTGAGTGTAGGAGCCCTCAGCAGCTGTGGTAGCTGAATAAACTTGCCAATACAAAGCAGAACAGAGACCTGGACCAGCCAGTGGTGGGGAATGCAAAGCCACTGAGCCTGCGCTTAGACTGCACCCAGTCCTTGGCAAGGGGAGGCTCATTCACCTTGCTCCAGTGACAGCCCTCTGTTTTAATCACCTGGGGCTACAGGTATGGGGGAAGCAGACGACATAGGTCTTCAGGGTCAAATAAATGGCTTAGGAGATACTGGAGCAGCAGGTGACCAAGGCTGCAAGGTTCAGAAACTGACCCAAACTAAGGCATGACAAGATTTCCAGTAAAGAAAGTGCTTCCTCAGTTTGTGGTTGGTTGTTTGGGTTTGGTTTTTTTTTTCTGGATGTGTAAATTCTGCCTGAGGAATGTGGAAGGGCAGAGCACTAGCACATTGTCAGCTGAATCGCACAATAAAACCTGCCACAGCGCAGCCAGAATCACCATTTATGGAATGAGCCGATGCTGAAAAAAAAATGTTGTTTACAGCTTAGGGGCTCCTCTGTCTGAAAATCACACCAAGAGACAAAGGAACTGGGAGAGGAGTCATTTGGTGATTTAATGTTTGAACAAGAGCATGAAATGCTCTTTCTGTCTCAAGAGGATTCGGGATTTGGTTCCTCCAAAATCCCTGCAGCCGCTGCTGGGGGATGAGCACATGGGCTGCACTGTGCCCCAGGTATCTCCTGAAATGGGCATCAACAAATGGGGAAAAGCCCATGGGAGTGGGCTGCCATCACACTTACAATGGTAGTGGAGAGAGGGAGAGGGAAAACTACACTTTAATTACTTCAGCAGGACCGTTCTATTAGCAACTGGATAAGGAATAAGGGATGTGAGTCCATCTTGTCAATGGTTTCATGGAGAACAGGCATTGTGGAAGGAGCAGATCCTGGTTTTCAACTCCATTCCCAGCCCTCTGTAAATCCATGGACTCCTGGTCTGGGGTAGGGTGGCAGTAAGATCATGCCCATGTGTCCATGCGGCTCTGGTGGCACTAATGTGCTACCAGCCTGGATTTTACCTGTAATTTATAGGTGGCATTCTGAGCCTCCTCTAATTTAATCCCTGCAAAATCATGAGCTAAATCAATAGTTAAAGAAATCATCTCCTGTTTATTACAATTAGTTGAAAGAAATTGGTACCTTCTTCCAATTACTAGAGCTAATGATACTTAACTCTTACATGAAGAAACATTTCACATTTCCCAAATAAATTGCACATTTGGGCTAATTAACCCTTGCATCGCCTTTGCAAGGTAAATAATTATGATCACTGCAGAATAATAAGGAGCACATAAAGGCAAAAAAAAAAATTAATACCATAATTAGGAACCACAGTTGTTGAAGTAAGACTGTCTGGGCTCCCTATGCCACCCACAGCACTGTGACCTTTGCAGAAAAATCCGATATAGGTGCCCAACTCCACTGTAACTTCTATCTGCCCAAGCATGAGTTCTTGTTCCTCAGCAAGCTACTGCTACTACATTAAATAATGTGCTTGTGTGCATCCTTGAGGTTACATCTACACCAGTCTGCCAGCAGCTCCGTGGACTGGTGGCCCCAGGAGGAATTAGGGCTATTGCAAAAGACAAGAAGGACCATACTATTCCCCAGTGTGGCGCTGTCCCAAAATGTGTGGCCATGCTGAACCCAACTTTTGCCTGTTCCACCACTCCATAGCAGTCTGCACAACATAAAATGAAATATTATTGCTCTGATTAGCATGTGGTTTTCACTTCTTTTAGACTGATGGAAACGTTGTTTGATAAATCTGTCCCTGAATTTATCTGCTTTCTTATTTATTGTGGAGCCTGCTGTGTAACTTCCCTTCTGTGTTGCTGTGGCTAGAATATATTATTTCAGATTTTTCCTTAAAATGTTATTTTCAATGTCAAGGGTAAGACCAAGAGCAAGTGTGGTCTTAGGAGCTTTCAGCCACAGTGTCTGCTCCAACACATGGCACAGCTGCCAGAATGCCACCCTCCAATCTGGAGCCATTACAGTCACTCAAGCAATTTCACCTAAGAAATGCGGTGAGGTTGTTATGGACAGAGTACAGCCTGTATCTACCATCTCCTATTCCCTGTGTCGGTACCACCAGACGTCTGAATCCATTTTCTCCATCCTGCTAGCTCCTGGCACATACGTGGCATGTTGCAAAGACTGCAGAAAATGGACATAGCACATCATCACCCACCACTTTCTGTCCTCCCTGCTGCTCTCCTCCTCACCCTCCCTTTACAATTTATACCTGCAGCTCCAGGGTGGAGGATGTCCACAGCTTCTGGCACCAGGGGAGAGTTGTACTGGGCATCTCCTAAGACCATTTTCTACAAAGATCAGTACCAATAGGATCAAAACCTGTCCAACTTCTTCCTATCTTCCTCAGAACAGAGCAGGGTTATTCAAATAAGCTTATTCCAAAAGTCTGCAGAATGGTCATAACTATCACACACGTGAAGAAATGCACTGTTGTGTGGAAAAGTGCCAACAGAATGATGGAAGATCTTTGAGCTGCCCCACAGGATTCTTCAGTAGGGGTTTATTTCTTGTTAACTTTCCAACAGCTTTCCTACTGAGGACATCAGCAGGATGTTTTGCTGGATCGTTATGCCAGTATGTAAGCAAAACGAGGAGAAGCAATTCCACACAGCCCATGCAGGGCTGAGTGCAGAACTGGGCATGATCCAGACCTCCCTACGGGGTCAGCATGGCTGTGCTGGAGCAGCAGTGGCACCTGGGTGGGATAAGAACATACCTGGGGCAGCACAGATCAGGAAAAGCTTAAACAATGTGTGGGAGGAGATGACCTGAAGACTGGAGAACGTGTTTTTGCTCTGGTGCATGGGCAGAAGCACTTCCAATAGAAATCCTTTAATGTGGTATGAGACAGGAACAGACCTAGGTCTCCCTCCACTTCTGCTGAAGAGAGGTTAAGTTAGTCACCAAACAGAAGAAATCCAGCTAATTATTTCCAAAAAGTTAATTAACCATATGGCTTCCTTTGAACTTTCTGGGAGCACCAAAGCAGCCACATGCTCCCTGCCGTGCTGCCTGTTTTCCTTGGCAAGATGACCTTTGCTGGCAACAGCAGACTTCAACTCCACCAGTAGCTTTGTCCTCAGAGATGTTTCCTGAGCTCTGAAAAGCATTGGCTGATATGGGTTTCAGGAGGGGATCTCCCAAACTATGGATGCTGCATTGGGCTTGAGGCACAAGCCTTCCACATCCAGTCACGTATGGACTCCCTGTGAGAGCCTACAACGTAATCTCTCCTACAAGTAGGATAGCTCTGTGCATGATTGCTTTCTAAAGCCCTGTGTATGTCTGATTGCAAGGACCAGCCAGATAGCAGCTCTGGAGAGAACGATTTATGAAACTCCCATAGGGACAGAGAGCATTTGGGAAACAGAAAGCTAAAAGCCATTATCTATACTCCTAATGCCTTTACTTAGAAGGCACTTTCCCTTCTTCCGATGCCATTAGCTTGCAGGTAACACTGGGAGAATGAGACCCTTTTTCACATGGGGTAATTAATCAGAATAACCAAATAAGACTGTGAAAGCACACAAAGCATGAGGAAAAAAATAACCCCTTTGCCACATGTACCTTTGTTTTGTCCTTTCCCAGGAGGAAAAGGATCCACCTTGGATCAGAAGGCAGATTAGGTAGCTACACCTAGATGTCTTTTCTTCATGAGTAAACCTTTTTTTTCGCTGCTTCTGTTTTTCTATTTATGGCTTCCTCTGCATTAACACATAAATTACCTCTGCTTGCCTTTTGTTGGCAAAAGGTACAATGTGATATATAGGAACAGCCTGGAATTGGCTGGTGTGCAGGGGCAGACATGATATTTGAGTTAAAATTAATAAAGATGAGTAAGTGACTAAAAGGAGCAGCCTGCATTGTAGGAGCTGTTAGGTGGACCATTTTGGGCCCTGACTGGGGAGTGAACAGTATGTCTCTCTTCAGCCTTTGGTGTCCCCAGTGAGCTCACCAGCAGTGAAACTGTCTTAGGACACCCAACCCCAACACAGTGTACGCAGGCAGAGTAAAAGCAGATTCCCTTCAAAAGACCTAAACATTTTGCTCTGACATTCCCACAAGTGATTTTCTGTGGCTGTGTTCAAGTGTCCTCTGTAGGATCCGTGGTTCACTCATGGAAAGTGTTTGTAGAGGTGAGATGTCCAGGCTCAGTTCTGCATCATCCCTACCCCAGGACACAGTGCTTGGCCGCAGGTTGTGTCGCACATGACTATACCCAGATGTATTTGCTTTTGGGCCCAGACACCAAATCCTAAAGTGCAAGTAACCCCCATGAGACAAATAAAAAAGCTGGTTGCATGAAGATAGATAATTCACTAACTAGAGCGATGGTGGGTTTACATTAATAAGTAATAGCACATTAGCTGGTGGAGGAACTCTATTCTACTTTAATGGAATATTATTGGTGTTTTAATAGGTAGAAAACCCCTCTTACCCAGGGAGGCTGCAGATGGAGGCTCCAGCTCCTTGCTTTCCCTTGGCTCAGAGGTCAGTTATCCCTGAGATCTGTGGGAAGATGCCACGACAGCATGAAAACACGAGCACTACTGAGATTGCACCCAGGAAGTTGCACATCCTTTTGCCTACTCCACAGCTGTAGTTTATTGGAGGACAGAGTGGCACCAGGCATGTGGGGGTTAAGAGGATGACAAAACTTCATCTGCACACTTTAGGGCTGTGATTAGAACAGCGTAAGAAAACTGCAAGCTGACATCAACTGACACCAGCAGTCCTGGCTAGAAAGATGAATTTGACACGTAGTCTTGCCAAAGCACTTGCAAGCACCAGTTGGCATCCTTAGAAGCAGTACTGAGCATTTCTATGGGTACATCTGGCCAAAATTGTAAAGGAGAGGTGTTTCCCACAGCATGTTATCTGGGGTGGACAAAACCCCTGGGTAGCCCTGTTGACCACACTGATCTCTCTGGGGTTTGTGTTTCTGCCTGTGGCAGTGGCACCCAATGGCACATGTGTGAGCACACACACCATACACCAGCCTCACCATCTCATCCCACAGAAACCACTAATAAAATAAATTTTAAATGGTTACCCATTAATTTGTAGGAGGAAAAAAGGCCCTTTTCAGGCTAAAGGGCTTGAAAAATGAGACTGGATTCATCAAGGTGGTCCTTTTCCACCAGGCTCTGAGGATAATTATAACAATCTTAATTCTTAATTAATATTTTAATAATCAGTACTTGATGATCACTGGGAGCAAAAGGCTAACTGAAATTCATATGATTTGGGGCTGAAGAGTTGTGGTACCGAAATGCTGAATATCTGATTCCACTGACTTGCACTATTTATTGGGAGAGCAGTAAATACTAACACAAAAACCTTGTGGTTTAGTTCAATTTTATGTCTCAGACCAGACTAATTTTAATATCTACATTTATAAATCAAATGTCTAAAAATAATGAAAGAGAAGACCAGTGGAAATTTAGTAAAAGCAAGTCTTTTAGGGGAATTTACTTTTTTTGAATGCTAAAATGTGTTATTGATGTTTTACTCACCGCTGGAAGAAGCTAAGAAGGGGGGGCAGGAGGGAGCTGCTCCTCCCCCAGCTTGCCCCCATGACATAACCAGGGTGTGCCCACAACAGACCTCACTTACACAGACACACTGTTGTAATTCATGTAATGCACAATGGCAAAGAAAAAGCTGCTAAACTGAAATTTATCCTCCCCTTTTAACATTTCCTGTAGCTCACAGGTACCGCAGCAGTCCTGCAGGTGCTGTGCTGTGCCGTGCAGGGAGGACGGGCAGAGTCTTCTGTGGGTAAACATTATTAAAAATACATCTGACCTGCAATCTCTGCATCCAGAACTGAATCCAAATTTGCCAAAAGTTCAAGGATGCTCAGATCAGAGGTTTTGGTTCAGGCACGTCCCTGGAGACCTTAGAAACCTGTTTACTCTGCAAAGAGAAAAACAGGAAGCAGAAACCCTGTCAGCCCCCGGGGCCTTTCCTCCAGCTGAGCTGGCATGGTCTGGGAGAGATTATTTCGGTTGCAGGCACAAACAGTTGTAACTTTCCTCAGCTGTTAAGTTATGGCTTCGTCTGTGGAGCATTAACCCCCTGAGCTGTTTCCCAGCCAAGCTGTGGAAACCAAGGGGCTGGATCAATGGCATCTCGGGCTCATTGGTGATGGGAGGTAGCTTGCTTGGAGCATCCTTTCTGCACTGAGATCATCACCTGTGCTAAGCAAACGACTGAATGGTTTTTAAGAGGAGAATTGAGTCTTGGTTTGCCCTATCACTGGCTTTTGTCTCTTGGCAGTCCAGATAGCTTTCACGTTCAGGTAGCTGGGGTTTATCAGCAGGAAAACTCACAAAACGGGACAGTGAAGTGCTTTTCAAAAGTGAATTTGTAAAATCCATCCTTCTGTCAAAATTGCATGTGAAGTCTAGAAACCACAGCACGCAACTTGGGTAGCTAATCAGCAAAGCTGTAATTGCAAAGCCTTGCATCAGGCAGCTGAGTCACAAGATAAAGTGGGAGAATTGGGGATGAACAGCAAGAAAATCCACATTCTTGGCTTGGAGAGACACAGGGCATTTCTGGTTCCCTCCCTGGCTGCTGCCAAGGCTTTGCAAGTAAATAATTGGCGTGAATAATCTATGCATTTCATGTACACTACTCACATAGAGTAGTTTTAATGTAGAAAGGGTTTAAAGGATTTTGAGAAAAAACTGCTCAGAGCAGTTTCAAACAATTGCTGGGTATTAATGTCACATTTGCAAGTCCTGGTGTTTCCCTGATTTTAGCAGAACAACATTTTCTGCTTATTAAGGGTTTATCTTTTTGTTGTAGCTGTAAAAATACCAGGGACAGATGCTAAATTGCCGGTAAATATGCTGCTGTGCTAGGGAATGGCCTGTAGCAGATATAATTGAGGCAAACACATTGGAAAGCCAGGAGGCTAAAAATTTGTCATTCATTCAATCTGCTTAACAAAGGTTCGTGAATACAATTAAGGAAAAGCAGAGCTAATTCACAGGCTACCTACTGACCACAAGAGAAGTAAATACGTGCTGAATAAATTTTACCATAACTGGTTCAACCAAGTCTAATTTCAGAGTTGTTCACACCGCAATGGTGTGCTTTTATTCTTGCTCTGCTTTCAAAATGTGAAACAGAGGATTTAGTTCTTCTCCCACCCTCTCCAGATAATATGCCAGGCACTGTTCCTAATGACAAATCTGCTCCATTTCCAGTATGAACATCCCCACGTATGCACAACCCCTTGTGCCTTACGGTTTCACAATATCAGGATTACATGTTTCTGAGAAGCCTTTTCCAAACGTGCAATTCAAAGTGATGGTTTTAACCATTATTCTGTGGGTCTGAGCTGGTGGCCTGTGATCTCCTAACAAACAGGGAGACAGCCTACTCAAGGAAAATCAAAACCTCGGTAAGGAATGGAAATTACATCCTCTTTAAAGAACTTCAGAGAGAAGTTTCCCAGCGTAAGGCTAGAATAACTTTGGGCTGTGAATTGGAAAACTGTGTAAAAGAAGCAGGAATTTAACTCCCATTTGTGTTTCCATTAGCACTGATACACTGAACCAGTGTAATTGAGGATTGTAGCCCCTCCAAAAGTCTTCTTTGTAGATTACCTGGCTTTATGGCAGGAGATGGAGAGCACCTCTCCCCGATGCTCTCCAGAAACCAGTGGGAGAGTGGTCTGGGTTAAATGCAGCTATAAACCACCCCAGACAAGCCAAAATTGCAAGTTTTGAGAAGTTTGGCTAGTGGCCTCTGTGGCACAGCTTCACAGCATTCTTCCACCTTTGTCAGCTTGAAAGGCCTCTTATGCCTTCTGTGAGCAACACTCGAGTCCGTAATGCAGCCATGCTATGGAAGTCAAAGGAAGGTGTTTATCACAACTGAGGCAATCAACAGGCAGCACCAGAATGAAGCTCAGCCTGCTCTGACTCTCATCACCTCCAGGTGTCTGCACACACACTCCTGTGCCCCAGGCAAGGGGTGGCATCATGAGACTTGAGTGCAAAGCAAGCAGTGCAGCCACCTCCTGGAGAACGCTAGGTTCCAAAGGGTGTACCCCACCAAAACCAACCCTGCTGTGATTCTCTGATGTTTCACATGAGAGAAGTTTGCATCCTGGCCCCTTCCTCAAGGTGGGTATTCCCTCTCTGTTGGCTGTATTTTTATTGCAAGGTATCACATCTAGCAAAAGCCTGTAGAACTGGATCTTCACCAGGAAGATCCCAGCAGATCCCAGCTGTTACTGCATGAGTGAGGTCTTAAGGCAGACTAACCCAAATGAATTGTATCCCCTCCATCCAACCCCAGAATTTTTATCTGGGAATGTGGCCTCACCCCTTTCAGACTTATTTGCCAGGAATTCCTGAGAAAGGGTTGTGCTGCTGTGACATGTCTGGAAAATCCCATATTTGTTCACATTAGGAAATCAATCACTAAAGTCTGGAAAACTGAGCCCAGGCTAGAAGTAATTTTATAGTAAACATAACAACTTTTTTTTGGAGAAGCAGCACAGCAGGGTCTTTATGTGACCCTTCCACCCTTCCACCCTGCACTTCAAGAATTTCTGATTATGGAACAGGTTTTTTTTCTTTTTTCATTTTACAAGGGTTTTAAACTGCAACCCTCTTTCATTATTGAATGAACTGTGGTCTCCTGCAGGACTTGGTTCCAAGATCTTTCCAGAGCCATTATGGAGACCATGCAATAGGGCTGTCAGCAGAATAATAGCCCAGACAAAAAACATCCAACACAGACTTTCAGACTGCCCTTGCAGGGAATAGCCTAGGCTAGCTTTTACTGTCATTTTATAGACATGTTCTTTCTAGTTTTTTCTCATTGAACTTGGATTCTATGTGAACAATTCAACTTAACCTCACAATAAAAGCTAAGACCTGTGTATGGTACCCTCAGCTTCAGCAGATTAACATGATTTTCACCACAGGAAGATCTACCTTTTTTTGTTGCAGTCCGTTTGCTGACTGAGAAGTGATTTGCCCCTACCTGTGTGCTCAAGGTCCTGGGAGATTATGGGTGAGGTTACTTTATATCCATAGATGTCTAGATAATTTCTGCATAAAGATCCAAATTCATGCTTGTTCTTAAAAATGCAATGTGCAAATCTGCTCAAATGTCATGTTTAAACCAGTGTAAGCCTATTGAAACCAATAATGTTATCTAGATTCACAACATGAGACAAGAATATCCTGAGTTTTGTATAATCAGCCTAAACGCAAGAGAGTGGTGATTCCAGACTCCTGTGTAAGTCATGGTCCTATTTACTACTAGATTTCATTTCATATAGGGTAATTTGACTGCCAGCTTTTTAATGTGAAGATCTTGTTATCCTGTTCTGCAGAAAAAGTCTGGATTTTAAAGGGATCCATTTCTCTACTAACCACACACAATAGTTAAGATTTTGCTTTAAACACGCTAGGGGTTAATCATTCAGGATGATATTTCTGTTATGCCCAGAACCACTTACAGAGTCCCAGAGGATGAAGAAGCTCTTCAGCAGCAATGCCACTGTTGGAAAACTAAAGAACAGATGCTTGCTACCAGCATTATCCAAAGTGTAACACAAACCAGAATATCCTGAGTTTGATATAGTCAGCCTAAACACAAGAGATTAGTGAAAACTACAGGAGTCTGAAGACGTTAATCAGCCTGCATTCAACAAAATGTAAGGAAACAGAAATTAATGCTTGAGAATAAACTCCTTCCTCAGGGTCACTTTGAATTGCCTGTGGATCCAGACATGAAGGTGGCCAGGATACTTTTCAAAGGCTGGATTAACAGGGTCTCCAAAAATACAAGCAACAGACCTGGTGGAATTCAGTGCAGATGAGAAAACTGCTTGATGAATGGAGAGGAGAAGAGCTCACAGATGAAACCTAACATCTTCCTCAGGTAGACTATGTTCTCGACACAGCAACATGTGCCTGTTTTCTGGTGCTGTTATTTTTGGACGCAGTCACCCTTCTCCCCTGGAACTGACTCACCTCTGCAGGAAAGCCTCTTCCCCCTGCTCCTCCCCTCCTTCCCTGTGCAGTGTCTGTGTTTTCCTTCCACAGCTCCCGATTTCCTTCTAGGGGTTTGCATCAAACCTCTCACACAAGCAGTTTTGGATCATGACCACTGTGAGTGTTTTTACAGGGACAAACCTGAGCCAAAGAAAACAGTAAACGCTTGAACTTTGTCCTATTAATCAGATCTCAAAGCCCAATTATAAAGAATCTCGTAAACCCCAACAAATTAATTTCTCTAATGCTCACTTTGCATCCATGGAAGGTCAGGCATTGGCCATTCGAATTATTTTCCCCAAATTCATGGTGTGTGGTAGGGCCAGGAACACATTTTAGATCTAGAGATTCATAGGCAGCCTAAGCTGGAAAAAATGAGTTTTCAATCAACATCAGATCACAAGCTGGTCTGAGATGTCCTTTCTCAGGGCCATTACTGAGATTGTACCAGGAGGTAAAGCAGGGCAGGAACACTCTGAGCACAGAGGAGACACAAACCTTTCTCTCAGAAACACCATAGTTACTCCTTCTCTGAAAGAAAAACTGTTCTTTCATGTAGAAAATGAAACCTGGTGATTCAGGAAGCAAGCAGGCACCATGTTCCACAACCTGATGCAACCAGACATCCCTATAACAGAACCCAGTCAGAAGCACCGGGGTCCTTTTGCAGAAGATCCTCATGGTGAATCTTTCCTTCAAATTCCTACAAGGATCCACAAGGATCTTAGTAATCATTTCAAGCCTTTAAAAAACAAGGGGAGGTGAAAGTGTCTTGTTAGAGCTCAGCAGTCTACTGGGCTAGTGGGTCCCCATGAGTGGGTGTGTGTGGTAGCAAACCTTGCTGGGAACAGGAGATGTTGTTGTGTCCTACCTGCCCTGTCCTATTTGTTTTGGGGTGTTTCTTTGTCTCTATGCCTTCCTAGTGAGCATCCTCTCAGGTGGTGTAAACTTCTTTTATCTTGCAAAGATTTCCAGTGAACTGCCTGTACATAAATGTTTCACTTCAGCAGACCCATCTTCCCCAGCCCTGGGCACACTCTAGCATCCAAGGGGAAGGCCAAGTGCTCAGTATCCTTTCTTCCTGAGCAACACCGCCAGGTATCAGGCTATCATTGCCAGAAAAGCCTTCACTATTTGGTAAGAAACCATAACAGCAATGAAAACTACAATTTCCTGGCTAAAATTCTGATACGAATTTTGCACGTAGACAAGGCCTTACTGGGTCATCTTAATTCTCTGGGCTGATCATGTTTCTCTGCCCACTCTTTCTCATCTGAAGTTTTTAATGGCTTAAATATATAAGTGTTTGGAGCAGTCAGAGTTTGGTTCTGTGTTTTAGAATAAATAGGAAGTGAGAAGACTTGAGCAGCAGTGAGGTTGCCATAGCGATTGTTTGCTGGAGAAGAGAAATTGCAACAACGAGACCCTGGAGTACATGTCACTCTGCCTCTACCTTTTGCATCATGACTGTCTGGACCTCCGAGAGGACACGTTGCATGGGAGAGGGGAGTATCCGTGGCCTCCCTGCTTCTCTTTAGCTGGTGTTTTGGGGAACCTGCCTGCAGTCACGGCTGAGGCAATGAACTCATTGGTGCAGCCTGAAATTTCACCAAGGGACACACACGGGAACTCTGCACACACGTTAAGTCACACATGAGTCATCAAGTGGTCCCATCATTGTATCAGTGCAAGTACTTACTTATAAATCATAGATGAATCATATGGCATTAGTTTGACTCTTTAAACCATGGAGTATCAATCATGTGTTTTGCCTCAGATTAAAGCCTGCAATCACTTAGAAAACAAGCTGATCTCTGGTGTAGGAAGGTTATCTGCAGGGTGCTCATGTGCTACACAGCTGAACATTGATGGGCCAGTACCCAGAGAAGTAGCTAAATGGAAAATAAATCCATGTGCAATTTGGAAGATTTACTTTCACTTCCATGAGAATATCTGTGAGAACCAAACACCAGACACATCAGCACAGTAATAGTTGTACCACTGTTATCTGAGCAAACCGATGATAAGCTGACAGCGTTTGTGGAGTTTTTCACTTGTGGCTTTACATTTGATGCTTTATGTATTTCATTTGCTTACACCTGGCATTAGCCTTTAGTGGCTGACATGCATGATTATTCTCATCTTACAAAGGGAGGGACACGGACCGAATGTAAATAGAGGCCAAGGTGAGATAGACAGAGCAGAGCTGGAAATAGAGCTTGCTTCCAGGCTCCGTTTGACACAGACCTTGCCTAATAATATAAACTCACGGACTTTTAGCTGCCATTATAGCAGATGCTGCTGGCACCTCCTAGATGCGAGGGTCACACCATGTCTGAGCATCAGCGTTTCAGTGACAACGTTCAGAGTCACCCATGGGACGTTTATATTCGCATGTCAACATCACTGGCCCAGGCAATAATGTTTGCATAAATATTTTAAAACTGCAGCCTTGAAAATCTTAACTGTCATAGGACACCTATCTCTAAATCCAACAGCAAAGTGATCACTGTGCCTTGGGAAGAGGAATGGGGAGGCAGAGCAGTATCTCACCAGTCACTGGACCAGCATCCAGCTGCAATGGGCATCAAAGAGCACTTGCAAAACGGCTCTGACCTTCTCACCCGCAGGCAGGACAGCTCAGACCAGCACGGTGCTTCTAGAGGAAGGATTTAAAAGGTCACTTCATGACCACGTCTGACTATAGTGAAGCAGGAATGCCTAAGCTGTACTCACAAAATATAAATGGGTGATGGCATATCCAAACCAGGTTTGATTACCTTATTGAGTATAGTTGGCCCCAAATGATCTTTTCTCTTGAAACACTTGCCAGCATTTTATCAGGCAGAGCTGATCCTGTCTTGGAGCAGTAAGGTAGGCCAGAAAGCATCCCGAGATGTTTTCAAGCTTTATTTTTTTGTGGTCCTTGTTCTGAATAAGATCAAATCCATAGCATGATTCTTGATCCCTGCTTTGAACTTATAAAGCAGAACGAAGTGCTCTGGTACTTCTTCACAGCAGGGAATCACCAGAGATCCAATTGTATGAAGTATTCAACGAAAGCCATGGAAGAACACCAAAACTGCTTTCCTACAACAAACCAATGAGCCATGCAATGTACAAGCTGCTGTCTGACAGTGGTCAGCTATGTCAAAGTCACAGGGAGATGCAAAGCAGCACTTGGCAAAAATTCATTTCTAGTATATCACAAAGTAATGACCACAAGTTAATACCATTTACTTTGAGGGAAAAAAAGGTATCTGTAGGATTTTTCACACTCACTTCCCCGATAGCTTTACATTGAGCACAGCTTCCTCAGAACAGCCCGGTATTGGTGGTTGCTGAGCAAACTTTTCATGCATCTTCTTCCTGTTTAAAATAAAAACCAGCTTGTCATAAATGAAAATCTGGGACCTTTTAGATATTCCCAAGGCAGTTGCCAAGACAGGATATGAAAAGCTAAGGCTGCACTTAAAATCCTGCATTAACTGCATGCCTGTGTTAGTGACGGTTAGAGAGGGAATAGCCACCTTGCCCTCGGAAAAGACAGGAGAAAGTTTTATGGTGGGAATTCATTTCATCTGGTTGGACCAGCTCATGAGAAAACCACCCCATGCTGGGGGGGGGCTTAGCCCTGGCACTTCCCCCAAGGCTGCTCCTTGGCACGGTGTTCTCCCCATAGGGAAAAACACTTCACTGGCACAAACCTTTGTGGTTACCAGGTGCACCCAGAAGTGAAGTTCAGTGCAATAAATCCTGCACATTTGCCACCATTTGGTAGCAACATGCCTCGCAGTCTGCAGAACACATTTCTGCACAGCCTTCCTGCTGTAGCTTGAAAGCATCATGTGTGCTTCGTATCTTGCTACCTCAGTACCATAACAGTGTCATCAGACAAAGCCACCTCCCTTGAGTAGTGTACCAAATACCAAGGAACACAAACCATCCTACAGCAGGAAATGTAGTTTGCTTTCAACGAGCTCAGCTACCAAATCTTTTTTTTTTATAAACACGTTCGATAAAAAATATTTATGTAATGTTATCCTTTGGAGGCTTTGAACTGCAGGTTCGGCTCTCTCGCTGACTGTGCTTCAACAGACAAATGAAAGCTTTTTATTTCTTGGTGTTCCTGCTTGGTCAGAGGTCACTGCACCCACCTGACAGCAGAGCAAGTCTTCTGAGGCCCAAGTCAGAGCCCATGCGTGCTGTCAGAGCTTGCACTGAAGCCCCAGTTTGAGAGATGTAAATACTGACTTGTTATCAGCCAAGCACCATTTCTAAAGCAGTTTCCAAATCCTCTGTGTTAAGGAGCTACTACTCTCTTACAAAAAGCTTTTCCAAGCAGAGACAGGTCTGCTTATGGGTCAGTTCCCTCCTCTTGTTTTATGGCAGATATTTATCTGAAAATGTTTTGTTCGTGCAAGATCATCTATTCCTCAATGCATTCCAGCACTAAAATCCAAGCTGTCTCGGTATCATATGCAGAATTAGCAGCCTACATTAAAACGGGATCAGAAAAAATACCTCATTTTTTATAAGTCTTTGTTACAACAAGCCAAGAGTGGGGAGAAGCATAAGTTTATACTGTCTCAGCAGGGCTATTTTCTACTGGAAAGCTTTTAGACTTGTCAGCAGAAGATTACAAAACTCATTTCATTTCTTAGCATCCCTCTTCAAGGTTATACTCCCACTGGGACTCTTAAAAATTAAATTTTTTCCGTATCCCTGGCAGAAGAACTACCAGTGACTTAAACCAACTCCTGACCAGCCCCAACCCTCTCCTGGATAGCAACCAGGCAGCATCAGAGAGAGAAACTAGGACAAAATCTGTGCAACATATGGTCCATGAGGAGAGTTGCTTGGCCCCGCAGCTGCTAAAGGGGAGTAGGAGGTGCACAGCCCCTCCAGAGGCCACTGGGAGCAGCCAAGTGGCCCATCATCCTGCATGGACCCGAAGTCAGGCTTTTGGCCGGTGACAACGTGCGTACCATTTGGCTGGCCAAGTGGCACATATGTACTGCTGGCTAGCAGCCAAGCTGTCTCCATTTCATTTTGCCCAGCCCAAGGGGCAAGCGAGTGAGAAGCTGGATGTGTGGATCCATCACTTGGCTGGAGAGTGATGGAGGGTGGCTACTGCAGTGATGGGGGGTGGGACGAGGACATGCAGGGATGTAAATTCAGGGACAAATAAGAGACGTGGGAGATGTTGTGCTGTAGAAGTCTTAAGGTATTGCAGACAGCAGTTGTAAGGAATGAGGAGGGACCTGGCATCTTGTGGAGAAGAGTAAAGGGAAATTGAGGGATAAATATTGTGTGCGCAGGGACTTGTGGGCCAGTAGTGATGTATGGTGGCCTGTAAAAGCCAGCATGCCCACAAGAGTTGGGTTGCTCTGGGCTGCCTTTCCAGGCTTCAGGAAACCAGCTTCACCTCAGGCAGTACCTTCACTGCTTGCATTTGCAAACACCAGACCCACTAAACAGCAGGGTGTGGAGCAGCACAGCCTGCACAGCTCACTTGTATCCTGTTCAGGTTGGGCAGCACTTATGCTTCCCTTGTGTGTTTTTTTCTTTTATAATGAGTGAGTTTTCTATTCCTCATGGTTGCAGGCAGAATTTTCCAAATTGGGGTTGGATATTACAAGAGCCACCCAGCCACATAGCCTCAAGTTCTCATTTCACTGCAGAGGTTAATTATAACGAGGTGAAACCCTTCTCTTTCTTATGAGTGTGCACTTCTCATGAGCCACACCGGTTGGGAGTTTATATTCCCAAGCACCCTTCAGCAGGCCTGTAGAAGGAAAGCGGTGGTGATGCTGTTCTCAGTCATATCTCCCTGATCTCTGACTGTGGTTTGGCTCCAGTTCTGCATTCATGGATCAGCTCTGGAGTCCCTGACCCCAGCAAGGGACAGCACAGCCCTATGCACCCGCCAGATGAGACTGCTGGAGCAAAGGATTGCCTACTGCATTACAATCTCAGTGCAGCTAAGCAATAACCCAATACCCACCACAGGAACAAAAGTCCTACAGGTCATTACCAAATGAAGCATTTAGTATTCATTGCATTATTATATTCTTTAAAATAATAACATTATCATTATTATTAGAGGGAAATATCACAACCATTTTCTCTTCGCAACTGATTGCTTTATTTCTGCATTAGTGCTCATTAACAAATTTCTTATACCAGAATGTGGTGCTGGCTGGAACATAAAGTGTCCTATAGACAAATAGGATCTGATAAGCAAATATGAGTCATTACCACCATCAGATAATGGAATTACCTATTCAAAGACCTCTGAACTATTCACAATTCACTGAAGGTGAACTATTATTTTTATTAACAAGAGGTATTTGCATGAGACAGCTTCTCCACATTCTCAAGAGGGCATAAAAGTACTACAGCATGTGTCAGCCTGTGTAGAGAAAATTAGATACATCAAGAGAAAATTAAAGCACTTAACTTCTCCAATTTTGGCTCCAAAGGGAAACACAGTGAAACCTTGCTCTTCTCCCTACTGCCACTAGAAAGTCCAGAGGGGAACATGTACCAACACACAGGCTCCTGGGATGGGAGTGGTTCTGGGTGGATTCACACTCCTCACTCAGCCCCAAGCAGCCACGGAGGAAAAAAGACAGGAGCTTTGGTCATGAGTGCTTCTGAGACTCACACCATTGCTGGCACATCTCAGCAAGGGCTTGGGTGCAGATGGCTCTGCATTTTTCCTTTGCTCCTCTGGAAGCACCTCCAGGTTCCCCCAGCAGACCCATAACCCAGCACCTCACTTCAGCCCTTCTCATTGTGAAAGCAGTGTGCTGTGCAGCACTGCCAGCTGTGGAAACATCAGTGTCACAACAATTTCCCAAGCATCTGGCCCTTTGTTGGTCAAATGCACACGCAGGAGTCAGCCTGCAAGAGTTTAATGTTATGTTCGAATCTTCTTCTGCCAGGTGCCCTTATATTAGGAGAGGATTTCAAGAATGGGGGCAGAAGAGCCCCAACAAGCAAGCACAAACATCTTGTGGTTATACCTTTTCATTCAAACAGTTAAATACCAAATCTTTTGAGGTCTCTGGTTTTGTACAATTTGCTATTTCATCCCATGGTGATGTTCTGCTACAGGAAGCATGGCCTGTGTAAGGCATGAGTAATATCCCATGTAGCTGATCTATTTGTGTTCTCCTGTGGAGAGCAGAGAATGAGCATTTTGATTCATGCTCACTAACAACCCTCACTCTCCCTGGGCAAGTCTGCAAGCTGGTTTCCTCATAAACTTCCTGAGAAGGAAGGGCCTTGCATGAGCACATCACCATTAAAAGACAAAAAAAAAAACAAGGTAGGAATAGGCAGACAGTATTCTCAGACATGGACAATTACCAGTGAAGTCCCACAGGGATCTATTCCAGGGTTTAGACCATGTGAATCATATGGATCATATAACAACATCTTCATAAATGATGCGGAACAGTGAAGAGCAGAGATTGCTGGTGATATGAACTGATTTAGAGCAAGAAAACAGAAAGCTGATTGCACAGAGTTGTAGGACAGTCTTGCGGTAGTAAGCTGGATGGATGATAAAAAGTCAGGTAAAATATGATATTGATAAGCGTGGAATAATGCATACTGGAAAGACAATTGCAACTCCATGTACACAGTGATGGGCTCTAACCACTCAGGAAAGAGATCTTAGATGGGTCTTCTAAACTGTCTACTCAAAGTTCAGAAGCAGTTGTAAAAGTCTTATTTTAGTATTATTCGGAAATGTTAGAAATTGAGAACAAACAGGAAAATATTATAATAGTGGTATGCCTGCCTCTTACCATACATATCTATTATATATAGCACTGGTATCTCTTTCCAAAACAATATAGTAGTAGCAGAAAAAGCACCAAGACATGCCATGGGGGAGATCTTCCTATATGGGTAACAACCTAACGGAGATAAGGAATCTTCAGCCTAAGGAAGAGAGGACCATGAGGAATATATGTTAGAATTTATAAAATCATGGGGCGTATATGGAAGGATAACAGGGAATAGTGATTTAATTTCTCATAATTAAAAAAAAAAAAAAAAAAAAAAAAGCTAGGGGACCTCACCTAAAACTTTCTAGTGGCAGATTTGAAAACAAGAGGTGTACACAGTGTGTCATTAAACCAGGGAACTCACTCACTGACACATGATATTGAAGGATGTTACAGCTCTATGTGTTAAAACAGTGAACAGAAGAAGATTTTGAAAGGGAGAATAGGGAGAATATATCAAAGATTATTAATCACATAGATATCATACCTGACAGAAGTTCCTCGGCTAAGCCTCCTGGGAAAGTTCTCCTACACCTTTCATACTTCTGTGCTCTTCCCTAAACATCCATCACTGTCAGACACCTTATTTTTTCTGAGCTTTAACAACTTCATAGTTCTAAATATTGGTCTGTCGTCCTGCCAGACGTGTGAGGATGTGGCAGTGAAACCTAGTAAAAATGTAAGTCGAGCTCGCAAGGGACTAAATGACACCAGGGTGCGCTAACCCAGGTCACAGAAGGAACAAGCACTTCTTCAAACAGTGGATTTCTATGGCAACAGTTAAAAATTATGATCTTCTTGCTTGTCTTGACATCTTTTGATCTGCAGCAACCTATGCCCTGCACAATGTTTATCTCTCCTTCCAGACATGGGCAGAGACAACCTGCTGACCAACAAACTGACCAGTCTCAGCAGTGCAGAATTGGTCCTAATGCTTTCTGCCTGGCAGGGACATTAATAAAAAAGTTGGTATTGTGTAGTGTCTGAAGTGTGCTTAATACAGTGGAGGATGAAGTGAACAAAATCATATGAAGGAGAACAGTACAGATTGTTAATTGTGAAGATAATAATAAAAAGACAAGGTTTGTTAGTTATGTGCTAGAAAAGGGAACCAAAAAAAGGTCTTTTCCTGGTACTTGAACATGTAAATAACTTTGCAGTTTTCTCCTGTACATTTCTTCTCACTCTCAGCCAAATTACCACATGCTAGCCCTTGTGAGCTTGGGGATAACCAGCAAAATTCCTGCTGTGCAAGCCTCTTTTCATAGGCTTCCTTTATGTCGTGATGCCCAGATAGGTGCAAAAGTGAGTTACAAGCCACAGTTCCCGGGATGGGCCTCAGCCACCCCTTTGTCTGCAAGGTGGACAACACACAACCCCACAGAGGAAGGGCAGTCACTCAGACCTCTCAGGGTCTGGGGAAAAAGACAAGCAGCCTTTACTTTCTGCAGGTAAAGCACATACTTCATCCTCATCATGGGCGTGTTGAGCACCTGCTAGCAGTGGAAGGTAGTTGGCAGTATAGACACTTCATATAGAAATGAGAAACATGTCTTATTCTGCATTTTAAAGAAACCAATCAGATGCTGCCTCATCTGAGAATGGTTTTACAGGCATCAGGTGTGATTTTGGAGCATCTGCAGTATGTGAATGCAGCTATGTGTTGTGTAAGGTTACTGACTTTAAATTGAGATTATCAGCTAAGTATAGAATCGTGGAATCATAGAATCACAGAATGGATCAAGTCAGAAGGCACCTTAAAGCTCCCCTAGTCCCACCTGCCCTGCCATGGGCAGAGACACTTCTGACTAGACCAGGTTGCTCAAAGCCCCATCCAGCCTGGCCTTAAACACTCCCAGGGATGGGGCATCCACAGCTTCTCTGGACAGCCTGTTGCAGTGTCTCACCACCTCACAGTAAAGAATTTCTTCCTAATATCTAATCTAAATCTCCCTTCTGTCAGCTTAAAACTATCACCTCTTGTCCTATCACTACACTCCCTGATAAAGATCCCTCCCCATCTCTCCTGTAGGCCCCCTTTAGGTACTGGAGGGCTGCTATAAGGTACTGTGTAGACCAGCTCTGAAGAGAAACACATTGAGTTTGGCTGTTAACTCAGGGGAGCTGTGCTCAGGGGATCCATACCTAGATGAATGAGCCAAAACAAGGCTGTATGTTCAACAAGTTTGAGAAACATTAACTTGGATGGACCCCAGTGATGGTAAAACCAGTGTGAGCAGGTGCTGTTGTGAGACCGTGCAGTGTCCCCAAGGACACTCTCCTGTCCCATGAGTGCCAGTGCCAACACTGAGTGACTTCATGGGCACAGCTGAAATGCCCTTTAAGTGTCAGTAAAGCCTGTAAGGAAGACACCAATTAGATATTTCCCCTACCATATTTAATGCTTTCTGTGGCACAAAATCCAATGTTATAAAATGTAGGAAATTTATAAAGAAAACAAAGTACCTCCAAGAAAGGTCAGAGCTGGCAGGGCAGGTGACAATAAAAAGACAGGATGTCCACTTTGCTGGTGCTAACTGTTGGATAAGCCTCAGTTTCCTGAGAGGGTTGGGAAGTCTAGGAGAGGGCTGCTCTTGTAGCAGCAAATTCAAAAATAGCAGATTAACACCCCTCAATAACTGAAGGACAGTCGGTTGTGTTATTAGACAAAAAACTAAAAAGCTGATGAAGGACAAGAGTAGAAATATAATTATGGAAGATAAGACCTGACAAAGATTTAATTATTTGAGGAAATTATGTGTTTGATATATAACTGCAAAGACATAATAGATTTTTGCAAGGTTTGGTTGTTTTTTTTCTGAGCACCATATTGGCATTTCTGATTAGAAATTATCAATATAGAATATTAATAAAGCATTAAGTGGATCAGGTAGTGACTAATATACAGCTCAAAAAGTATTTTCTTCATCAAACAGATTTGTTAGCTATGGGGTCTTAGGAAGATCAGCAGGAGTTGGTACTTCTCCAAATTTTTTATCCGTTATCCATAAGACACAACATCACTGTTGGTAGAATTTCAAACGCAGCAAATGTTGGGGAGGACAGAAAGATCTGGAACACATAGAAAATTGAGACTTTTCAAAAGCAAGGCATTTAAAGGCAGTCCAATTCCAAGTTGGTCTGACCTAAGTGAGGTAGACCAGCCGTAAGAAAAACTGTGTTTTAAAAAAAGTGACTCTGTAGTGACCAGTGCAATGTGGTTAAAAGAGTCAAAAGAGCAGTCTAGTGGGCAGAGAGGCAGTAGAAAGAATGCACTTTTATTAAGGAAAGTACTGAGAAACCGAATACACTTGTTTCAGCCCCCTCTATGCCTCCCCACCTACAGAAACCAGCAGCAGCTCTTGCACTGCACTGGGCCCTGAGGCTCTTCCCCATGCTTCCCCTGCCTAAGCCTGCATCCATCTCACTCAATGATGCTGCTTTCATTGGGTTTTAATGCCCTGCTATTTAAAAACAAGAGTTTGACCAACCACTTGAGAAGGAGCCACCCTGACATGGATACAAGCAACTTTAGAGAGCGTGGGTCTGAAAAACAAAGATTTTGTTGTCAGTTGGTAAGAGCAGAAAGAGGATGGGACCAGCAGTGGTCATGCCACCGCTAAGGAAGCATCAGCAGCCAAGGGTGCTTCTGATGGGGCGTGCATAAGCAACTGCACTGCTTTGTCAAAGGGCTTCATTTCTCAATGGTTTTGAACTACTTATGCTGTACACATGTCACTTTCTAATTTATTTTTGGCTAATGAAATTTCTGAGAAGCAAATCAGATTGCTATTGACACTGAATCTAATGCAGCCCCTTCTTTGTCGCAGTCACTTTCTGAAATGAAGTTGTAACAGTGCTGCAAAAAATACTCGATGTGACAAGCCTGGAAGATGAAATGGTTTGTTGATGTCAGGCTGCAGTAATGGAAGCTGAGCCGAATTGCTCAATAGCAACAAATTATATAGATTTAGGGCACAGAATAATTTCAGCTCCATCACCTTAATGTCCTTTTTAATGGAAACAAATTGCTTTGTTCTGTGTAAAGTGGTGCCAGTGAGAGCTGGAAAGTTCAAAATGACACAAGGGCATTGGTAGAATCCTCATCTAGTCCAGTAGAAGCATGACAGAGTGTAGAAAATGAGGAAGGAAGCAAGAATTTGGACCCCAGCACATACTCTCAAGGCTCTGTTTAGAACGTGTACTAAGCCAAATATGAACAAATATACTTGTTTTATTCATAATAGCAACTGCTTATCATTTGACTTCATCAAAGCATTCATCAAACTTCACTTAAATTTGCAATACCCTCTGAAGCCTGGCCTAAGTTTCAAAGTGTTCAGGCATTTTAATGACGGTGATATAATTACAACAGGAAAAAACAACCCCTAAAGAAAGCGGCCGATCTGTTATCTCAATGCAGTCTACTTAAACTATGCAAAGCAACATAAGCAATACTCTTATGAGTGATGTTTATTTGTGCAGTGTGGCACCTCCTGCTCCCAGCAACACACCCACATCACATTGTGCTAGGTGCTAGAGGAATATACAAAAATAAGCCCATATTTTTGTACCAGGCTTTCAATATCCCCAGTATATTTGCAAAAGATCAAGGCTTTAATTGACATAGTGCAACCATAGTTCATTTTTAAAAAAGAGAAAAACTGAGGTCAGTCGAATTCTTTCTATGACGAAGGTGGAAATGGAGATATTTACAGATTTCCACAGAGACTTGATGGGACACCTTTGCCTGCAAAGACATTGGATTGATTATTCCAGGTCAGATAATGAAATGGGACTGAGTCATTTCCTCCTTCTTTATGCTGACCACGGAGAAGGACTATCCTTTTTCTTTTGGAGATAACTGCATTTTAGTGCCACTCTTCTGTATTGTAACAGTGACATTTTTCGGGGATAAACCTTCTCCTTTTTATGTGTAAGTTCACAAATGCCTTGAGGCTAGTCTTTAAATCCAAGTAGTCTCACTAGGTACAGATATCATCTACCTTCTTTTACTGGAAAAAAATATGTTGGAATAAATATGAAACCTACTATATCTGTGTCCCTATAAGGGGCCAGCGAAAAGATTGACTTTGATCAGGTTGGCCAACCTGATGGAAGAGCTGTGGTGGTGTTCAAGGGACAACGCAGCTGTGCTGGGGGTCTGCTGTGCCAGAGCCCTGGGATTGCCCTGGTAGGGCTGAGCTCAGAGTAACCACACAGTCACTGATGCTTCGCTTTGCAATAAAAGAGAGCTCGTACAGCTTTGACCAGCCTTAGATGCTTAGATCTTATCCCGCTTCCACTTTTTGATGCTTAGATGACACACAAAACACTTTGTTTGCTTTCGATTAATGTTTCTACAAACTAGCTTTTTGCTAACACATCCATAGGAAAAGCATTATAAACACTTCTGGAGATAGACATTGATCATATGGCTTGCAGGAAATTGCTGCTTTGCCAAACTGAAATGCATGAGTGAATTGGCAGTCTGATGCTCAGAAAGCCAAAATTACATTATATGAGCAGGGGTGACTTTTCCCACAGCATGAACAGTGGATTACCTTGGGGAATATAAGCAAATTCTAGGAGGAAATATATTTACTTAACCACTGGACAAATAATTTTAAAATTAAGTACAATTTTAAAAGATCAAAATCTATTTGAGGATAACTAAAATGGGTGATGAAGCACATGGCCAGGGAAAAAAAAAATATCTCTGCTCTATGCTCCATCAAAATTACAGGTTTCCAAATGGCCTCCATTCCTTTCACATATTATTAGAGCTTTGGTTATTCGTGTACAGACGTGCAGTCAAGAAAACCATGAAGCATCTATGTGAACCTGTATATCCCAGTGCTGCCATTACCCTGACACCTTCTTATATGAGCAGAGAAATTAAATTTAAGCCTAAAATGGCCATGCCTTTACAATAATTTCTTTCAAAAATTACTGCATTGAGCAATGGCTTTGATCAAATCCAGTGAGGGCCACAAAGGTGATGAAGGGACTGGAGCACCCTCCATACAAAGAGAGGCAGAGATACTGTTCAGCCTCAGTGGGATCCTAATCAATATCTTTAAATACCTGATGGGGAGGGATTAAAGAAGATGGAGCCAAAAGCTCCTCTGTGGTGTGCAGTGACAGAGGAAATGGGCAAGAACTGAAACACAGGAAATCCTGCTTAAACATAAGAAAAAGACTTTTTCTGTTTACAGTAAAGTTAGTTGAACACTGGAACAGGTTGCCCAGAGGGCTTGTGGAGTCTCCATCCTTGGAGATACTCAAACCTCAACAGGACACAGTCCTGGGTAACCCTGCCCAACCAGTTGCTCTATAGAGCTGCCTCTTGCTGGTACTACAGTGTCCTTGCCCTACTTGAAGGCCTGGCAGAAAGTGGAAAAAGTTCCTGCAGTTTGCATTGCATTGTTTAGTTTCCTTCTCCCCTTCTATCTCTTTCTTGTCATGCCCTTAATTTATTTCTGATGAGTCTTTCTGACCTTCAAACTACAGTTTTATGAGCTGGCTGGCCCAGCTTTGCTATGGCTGGACTGGATTATGGCTGGACAGGACAGGACACTCACGAACACACCGCTGTCCCTGGCAGCTCTTTGCCAGGGGTCTGTTGCTGATCAGACAACTCTTGGCCTGGGAGACTATTGCACCTTTCCTGCGCGCACAAGGGATGATAACTGGTTGTCTTGGGAAGAAAAGAGAGAATTTTCATTAAATCTGCTACCTGGGCAGGCAGCCTGCTGCCTGCTGAAACCTGACATATGTGACTGGCTCAGCCTGACAAGAGGCAGAGATGGAGGAAATCCAGGCTAAGGGATAACTCTTACTACAAGCAAACAAAAAAGACCAAAAAAAAAGAAGAAAAAAAGGGGAAAAGATTGCTTAGGTGCAAACTCCTGCTAGGTATAAGACAGATGGTTTCCCAGAGCCAAGAGCCAAGATTTTTTTTTTTTAATATTGGCCAGCAATTACATTAAACAATATTTATTTATTTATTTATTTACTTACTTACTTACTTACTTATTCTTCAATTGAAAATACCACAGAAATAAATCTGACAGTGTTCAAATTCAGTTTGCTCCAGCCTTATTGTTTCATCCACCGGTGGGTTCAATCCCTTTTTGATCTTTGCTTTCAGGATGCCGAAGTACAAAAACTGCTATATCAAATTTTCGTGAGGGCTGCTGACATTTTCCCTCCACGTCAGCGCTCCCAAGACTTGCCGGCAGCAAATTCACTTGGGCGGGTATGGCACGAACAAGCCTCATTCCTCTTTGCCCTCCACGTCAGGGACTCTCCTGGAAGATGATGTCACAGTGATTGCAATGATGTCATCTGTACGCAGGGAGGAAAAAAACAGTCCCAAGTGTCTCAGACCAGGGTGGGGGAAGAGGAAATAGGAATCTCTGTGCAAGGCAGGGTGGGTGGCAGCTTCCCATGCTGCACCATCACAGATTAAGACCCTACCTGCTGCGGAGACTGTGCCCCCTCCTCAGCACAGCCACGTTATTTATCCTGATGGAGGATTAAGCCCTCTGCTAGCACACGCTACGTGGACATTACAACTGCATTTCTGCAACTGCATGGCACCACACTCTCAGTGCAGGTTTGCAGAATGGTTGAGGTTGGAAGGGGCCTCCGGGTGTCATCTGGTCCAAAAGCAGCTGTCTGCACTTGCACAATTATTTTTTGTGTTGTGGCATCCACTCCAAACTGTGCAAGGTATACTGAGACCCTCAAGTCTAGCTTTGCTTACTAGAATCTTTGGGGGAAAAATGGAGTATGAATTCTATTCGTGTCTTTCAGTTACATTTTTTCCAAGTGTATTTTTGAAGGGATGGTCTGGCACAGCATTGCACCCCAGCCAAGTTTTGCTGAAGGTGAGGTTTGTCCGGGGGTAAGGTGGTGAGACAAGCAAGCTGACAGCAGAACTGTGCTTGAGGCAAAAACACAGAGCATGAGAGAGACTGACCTACTCCGTGTGATGGGGTTTTCTACCTATAATATCAGCAGCGCTGAGGACTGTTACAGCCTGTCTAACCTCACCTGAGACACTGAGGAAAAATATCAAGCAAATATAAGACATAGGGGAACAACCTACAGGAAGGCCAGACTCTGTGATGACAAGACCAAGGGAGATGATGTCATGGCCATTGGGTAAGGGACCAGCAGAAAGCATGGCACAGCGCTGCCAGGCTTGGAGAGCTTCCACCTCCACCCCCATCAGCCACCAACTACAACAGAACCGGGTGGGGAAGAGGATGGGAAGAATCTCACAGTGCTGATGGGATGTGACAGACATGGTCTGGGAAAAAAAACCAATGCATTAGGTAAGCCTTTATCTCTGCTTGTTCTGAAATACCAGCAAATAAGAAGAGTTTATATCACATAATTAGTTTTAAAAACAAAAGTGGTGGGGTTTTGGTTTTTTTGTTTGTGTTTTGTTTGGGTTTTTTTTAAGTCAGAAAACTCTAGTTATGTGATACAGCTGGGTTTTTATTTAAAATTCTCTCCCCTGGTTTCATGTCATAACATTTTGTCAGAGCAAACTGCCCAAGAACTGAATTAGGATAAGTCAGAGCGTTAAAACTGTTAGTTCACCAGGTTTTAATTTTCTGTTTGTTTAATTTAGTGAAAGTTCTTTTATAACACCTTAAAAGTGTTATTTATCAGAAAAAGTGATTTTAACAGTTAGAAACCAGAGACAAGGTGTTGGCGCTTATGAATCAGATCGTAAAGGGTAAAGCAATGAAGCTCCACTGATTTCCACAAAGCTAAAGCCGTTTTACGCCACCTGAGCATCTGGTCTTTCAGCTTCAACTCGCCTCCCCTGCCAAATAACTGTTGTGATAACGTCCTTCAACGGAGGACATTCATTAAAGAAAAAAAACATCAACATGAGTTTTCTTCCCTTGCTGTTCCAAAGATAATTACAACTAGAGAGTCTCAAGAAAGGTCATCTTTGCTTTCAGTTTTGTACATGGATATTATTTTGTAGTGTCAGACACAAGATTTAATCACAGTCTGCATCTCCTTAGATACCACTGCTAGTCACCCCAGACCACTAACACTGAGGGAATTCAGTGAGCATCACCATCCAGACCTATATGTGTCCTGCCACCTTCCCCAACCAGCGCTGGGGAGAGCCTGTTTCCACCGGGCCCAGTGTAGGAGGGCTCCCTGCTTACAGACCGGCTCTCCATACTCATGTGCATTTCAGGGTCCCTGATAGGGAGGGAGAGGCAGACATCACTTGCTCATTGAGCGGATGAAATAACTGAAATGCTAGAAAAGGGAGGCATAAAGGAAGCAGCCCCAGCTGGAACGCAGGAAGTGATGGAGAAAAGTGCAGCGGGAAAAGTTTTGCACCACTGTAGAGGAAACCATGGCCTTCCAGAAGAGCTGCACGGAAAAACTATTAACGCTTTATGAGTCCTGCCTAGAGGTCAGACCACGTGTAAGGGTCTGTCTGTGGATTTACTCCATCATTTACTCACAAGAAACTCCCAGATTTGCAGCCTGCAGGTGACCCCAACAAGAACGTCTTTGCTCTTGGACATATTTCACCAGAAGTCCCAGTGTCTAAGTAGAGGCAGGACTGAGCCATCCCTACAGCTGGCATTCCTGTGCTGGTTCACACCTGCTTGTAAATTTTTTTCAGGGTCTGCTATCTGGAGTAGGATGAAAGCTGTGGATCTAATGCTTGTTTGTAAGTGCACAGTCTGCAGGAGACAACTCATTATGGACTCAATGTGCCAGAGAGATCTTCACAATCTGGGGAGTGGAAGCCTTTCCTCAGTCTAAACCATGATCAGCTTTAGGTTTAATAAATTTCCTTTTCTAGGTAACAAGCTTCACTTTTGCAAGGGTAACACAGCACAAAGCAAGGACCTGAATATCCCGGCATGGTGCAAACAAGCCTCAGAGCCTCCAGATCAACTTCTCCAATCCCACTTGGTGTTAACAATCTTTCCAGTTCACTGCCTCTGCAATAAACCAGGGGTGAGATGAGACCCTGAGGAGCCCCACACTTTTTCCAAGTAACTTGGCCTCATACTTCAAAGGCAGTGATGCTGCTGACCAGAGATGAGGCAGGCTGCCAGCGACGCACGGGGAGGGTTTTGCTGATCATTCCCTGAAGCAGGAGGAGCAATAACTTCAGTCACCAGGGCTGCTTTGCAGCAGCACAAAATTCATATTGTTTTTAAAGATGTTTTACGGCTGTTAGCAAGTCAATTGCAAGTAAGTAAATCAGGTTATTAAAAAGTTTGCATGGAATAACATGCCTTGAAACCACTCAAAACTGCGCAATAGTCCATTTGTTTAGGTCTCAGACCTGCTGTGTGATGCCTGCTGAGAATGCCCACGTACTTAGGGTGGCCTCCCTGGAGCACTAGCAGGGTTCCTCTATCTGTCCCAGCCCACTGGGGGTATCATCACACTGGGGGTACTGGTCCCTGTGGGGAAAGATGCCTACTACTATCTCAAGTCTCACAACTCAACCCAGCAGTTCCCAACTACAGCCTCGAAATGCAACTGGCAACGGGATCATGGACATGTTAGAGCAAGTCCAGAGGAGGGCCACGAAGATGACCAGAGGGCTGGAGCCCCTCTCCTGTGGGGACAGGCTGAGAGAGTTTGGATTGTTCAGCTTGGAGAAGACTCTAGGGAGACTTTATAGCCCCTTCAAGTACTTAAAGGGCACCTACAAGGAAGATGTAGGGGGACTTTTTACAAGGGCATGTAGTGATAGGACAAAGGCTTCAAACTGGAAAAGGTTAGATATCAGGAAGAAATTCTTTACTGTGAGGGTGGTGAGGGTGGAACAGGTTGCCCAGAGAAGCTGTGGATGCCCCATCCCTGGAGATATTCGAGGCCAGGCTGGATGGGGCTTTGAGCAACCTGCTCTAGTGGGAGGTGTCCCCGCCCATGGCAGGGGGGTTGGAACTCAATGATCTTTAATGTCCCTTCCAGCCCAAACCATTCTATGACTCTATGATCATGATCCCCATCCACAGGGAGATACTGTCAGCAGAGCAGCTGGGGATATTGATCCATCAGGCAGCTCCAGCACTGAATCAAGTGGTGGGCTCAGGACTGCCTTGACAAAGTGCTGCATTTGGCAGAGAACAGACTGGCTCATCCTACACAGAGGAGGAATGTTCTGCATTTCATGGCATTTGTATTAGATCCCTCACCTCTAATACAAAATAATGTTCTCCTGTATTACTTTTCTTTCTGTTATTTAAAAACAACCACAAATACCCAGTAAAAGAACTGTTATTTGAACCTACAAGATAAGTCCCCCAAAATCCTTTTCCCCTTGCATTCCAGGACATCTGTGTATATTAAGCAAAAGGAATTATCAGCTACAAGGCAGGTGTTTCAGCTGTACTGGGAGTTAAAAATGAGTCTCGCTAAAAACTAATTCGATTCAATGGGAAGTTCTTTAATTTAACACACAAATTGATTTTTTTTGGTTGATCAGTAGTGATAAAAATAGAAAGGCATGCTTTGAAATAATTAAAGAAACATTTGACTGCAATAAAGTGTTGACTACAAATGCCTTCTGAATGAGTATAATTTTGACTTCTGAGAAGAGATTTGGAGCTGACAATGATCTGGACCAGTTTTCTAATGTTGGGGTCCTCGGCTGGTTGGTTGGGTTCCCTCCTGTTATAGACTACAGAAGCCAGGTATTACATTTGAGAGTAACCATCTGACTTCAGGGCATGGCACTTAAACTGGTGCCATCATTTTTCAGCTGCACCGACTCGCACGTCTTGTTCAAATCCTTTTTCAGTAAGCAATTCAGTCCTCTAAAAATGAAAAATATATGGTAGAGAAAATCGTGGATCTCAGTTTCTATAGTTCCTTCTCACTTATTCCCTCCCTGAGCTGCTCAGAAGCTGTAAAGATATAGATAAGTGCAGAAGCTCCCTCTTCTATAGAGTTACATAGCGTTTTGCACTACAATAAAAAACCATTATATTATCACGTGATTATTCACCTCTGCAAAAAATAAAGCATGACTTCTTTGCTCAGTACTTCTTGTTCTAAACTGAGGACTAACTTGAGGCAATTAGTGTGAGATAGAAATTAATGAATACCCTAAGAAAAAGTGGCTTAGGCGACATATGGAAAGCTAGTATCTGGACTATCAGGGTGAAAAGTTTGTAGTGGGAATCAAAGCAAAGGTGCTGGATGCTTTTGTTTTTAAAAATATTTCATAAGCTCAGCAGACCTAGAGCACTCCTTGCATCGTTTCCATTGGAGAAGTTACAGAAAAAATATTAACAAAAATAATTAAATAATATTTGCCTAGAAAAGGTGCTAGTAAGTTGGTTTTTTTATTTTTGCACCCACAAAGACAAACCTGTGACAGATCCTTATGTTCAAACGATAGGGTGCAGTGGGCTCTGCTGATGTATACAGACGTCCTTCATATAGGGTCAGTCTCGTATTACAACAGCTTGTGTGATTTTATATACAACTGGAATTACATCAAGGACTTGGGCTTTTAATGGCTTGAAAAAGTTGTAGAGAAGAATCAACCTGAACAACCACCCTTCTATTTTTCACGTTGGGAAGCAGGACTAGCCTCCAGGCTTGTCCTCCTGCTTGTGCCACTGACATGCAAGGTCATATTCTGCCAGGTTTTCTGTAGTACTTAGTATTCTCAAAGTACTTAACCTTTAGGATGCTTGACCACCTCTGAAATTTTGCTCCTCAGAGCATGGTGGGTTCAAGAGTGATGAGCACCCTCAGGTTTGGTTAAAGTCAATGAGTGTCAATGTATCTTGTAGCACATATATCCAAACAGCTATGTTAAAATGGAAAATCCCTGGGAGGCAAGATACAGGTCACATTTACTTCTGTGTTGTTGGAGAAGGCCCTTACCCCCACCAGCTTCAAGCAGAGATTAACTTATATTCACTATATCAGGGTGGGTACAACGCTCTCTTATCACCATTAGCATTTTACACACAGGTGGACAGCTTGAGTTTGCTATGCAAAGTAGGAACATGTTCTATTATTATTTTCCTCTAAAGACAGTCTAAAAGTCAGGATGCTACATTTGTATTTAATGTTTACAAGGTGCCCTACAGCCCTGGGATCACCACTATACGCTGTGCAAGAGGCAAATATTGTCATAACCACTGACAGCAAAGGGTCATCCTTTTTTTTCACACCACTTACATTTTTCTAATAATACTCTCTAGTAAATCATTTATAAATAGAACCATTGTGCAGTTAATGTAGTCTCTGAATGAAATGTAAGCTCATGCTAGACACCTATACTAAGAAGGGAATAGAAATACATTGTTGAATCCTCTAATCGAAGAAGAAAAGCTGCAGAAAGATCGCAGACTGTGCCAAGAAAGTCTCTGCCTGTATGAATGCAAGCACTTTAATCTGCATGACAAAGACTTCTCTCCCCTTCCAGACTGCTGTTTCTTTCTGTTTTGTGAAACCAGGAGAAACAACATGGCATTCCCTGTTCATTTCATGCAGTCTCTGTGCTGCAATGTGGAAAAAAGAGGCTGGACCCATGAAGGCAGTGCTATGGCCACATTTTGCGAGTCATAGAACGTAAAATTCTCATCAAAATACGTGCATTCAATGCATTGCCCCTATGCAGGGCAGGTCTGGACTCTGTGTTTCCTTTGTATAGCAGTCAGTTCCTTTACTACACCAGAAGTTTCTCAAGCCTGACTCTAAAATACATTGCAGAGGTTTGATTATTCATTCTGTTTAAAATTCTGCATGGTAATAAGATGTCCCTTAGATGCAACTGCTGTGCTGCGGTTGACACAGCAGAAATAGCACAGAAACAAAGGATGGAGTGTGAATCACCAAAATCCACAGTGAAGTGAGTCTCCAGTCTGAAGCACAGGTTGCCTGTTGATACTGATCTTTTTGGGGGAGAACCAACGAGACTCTGCTGAGACCCACAGGGTAGGTAATCCCACTGGGCGACCTACTGTCTGATGCCAGCCTCCAGCTACAAGACCTTGCCCGGGGACTGTGCCCAGGGATGGTGACAGAAGCAGGGCAGGGCAGCTCCCTGGCTGCCTGCTGGGGAAGCACACAAAGCCCTTTGAGCCCACTGCCTCCCCAAAGGATGCCAGTGCTTGATAGGGACTCCAAACCAGGCAGGTTTCTTTAATTGAGTGGTATGTGTCACTTTTAGCTCATGTGTGCTCCTGCTCCCCAGATGCATCAATTCAACTACTCCATCTATTTACTG
Organism: Nycticryphes semicollaris; assembly: GCA_013400055.1. Classification (NCBI taxonomy): domain Eukaryota; kingdom Metazoa; phylum Chordata; class Aves; order Charadriiformes; family Rostratulidae; genus Nycticryphes; species Nycticryphes semicollaris. Next base: position 117,586 of record VXBJ01001350.1, on the reverse strand, counting down.
TAAACTCAAACCAAACTGGAAAACCTTGAGTGCCAAGCTCTGCTCTGAGCTTCATGTTGAAAGCTAAATTAATTACAGCGAAGACAAAGCTTCACACAGAGTAAATAAGCAGACGTTGGCCTTTTTTCCCTTTATTACTGACTTCTTGCATCTCTTTCTAGCCAATTTGGCAGAATCCTCACTATCAGATCAGACAGAGCTTCTGATAAAGGCAAGATGGATTTTGCTCAGAGTAGGATCCTGCTAAAGATGAGGAGAGATTTCTTCAGAACAGGATTTTTCTGTTTGTTTGTTTTGATCAAGTGGCAACTGGTAGAAGAAAACAACAGATTTATGGACCAATTTTTTAAAAAGCATCTACTTGCCCTGCAGATCTGTTCCCAAAAAGTACATGAGATGTTGAAGTACGATAGTTGCCCATCTACTTGCTTACTGATATTGACAGTTCAGTAGGTTGAGACTGCAGAAACTTCTTATCATGGGGCACAGAGACACTGTGCCAGATTCTGATCTCAGCTGCATGTGGTGTAATTTACCTTATGTTCATATTTCACTACCATAACTGAGATGGAAACGTGCTTCACCCTTCCCATCCTTTTGCCTTTGGAGCTGAAGTAAAGGGAAGCCTTCCTCCAAAATGTAGAAACAGTGAAATGATTAACAAAAGCTAAATAGGGCAGTTTCAGGCTGAAAAATGTATGATTCACAGCAACTTGTTCAGACATATTCCTAAGTCATATACACTATGGCAATTTAATTATGTAATAGAAGGGATCATGTAGTGTTGCATGCCCACAGTTCCCACTCACCCAACTAAATGCAGATGGGCTCACGCTACACAGAAAGCAACACACAAAAGAGAGGGAGAGAGAAAAAAAGTGGTGCTGAGATTTAAGAAAAAAATACACAGCAAAAATAATACCCAAACGGCAAGTTTTGCATACCACAAAATATTAATTTGTTCAACTACAGCAAAAGGCTGGGCAGAATAGCGTCCCAGCAACAAGCCAAGACAATCCCAGCGTAGGATTAATGCCATTAAATGGAAGGGAAATGTCACAGCATGCATAAGAAATCTGAAGACTTCAGACAAGCAAGTACCACTGCTCTCAAGTGAATGTGGGTGTTTCTATTATAAAGCTAGATGTAGAATTTAACAGCCTTTCCAGTAAATCAGAGGTTTAAAGGCTTCAACTTCTTTAGTGTTCTGATAAAATCTAGTAGGTGATTTCTGACCAGTCTGGAGAGGGTACAGTTATTTGTAGACCACTTGTACCCCATGATTGCATCTTCTGTGAGTCCACAACACTACCTATTTCATTCAAAGAGGCACCGTCTTCAAAAAACTACTGCCTTGCTTATGCTGGAAGACTCAATGTCTACTGGAACATGTATCTTCACAGATTTGTATCATATCAATCTCTTTTGAAAGCAGTAGTGGCAAATGGCAGATGAACATGAGGGATGGAGCAGTGGCAGTGCTCACAGAGATAAATTACTGTTTGCAGTGATGGGAAACTTCTGAAAAACTCATTCAGTCCTCTGAGGTGCCAAAAGTGACATCTTTCTCTTAGTTGACTGTCATATCACAGACCAGCATTGGCATCACCTCCTGTAGCCGTCAGACCTGGTGAAGACCATTTCTTTACGAGAACTTGTGGCTAAAGTTACGTGATTGTAGTGTTAGATTTGTACAGTCAGAGATAAATCACTGGTATGTATACAATCTAGATGAGACACCAACTGTAATTATGCTTATATAGAATTAGCAGGATCAGATAATGCCGAGTTTATGCTCGCTTTATAGATTCATGCCTGCTTTTGTCAGCTTTGGGAGAGCAGGTACAAAATGATTGGCCATGAGATTCCCTGTGTGCTCTACGGTCCCTGGGACAGGGGCATCCCCCCTGCAGGTCCTGCTGCTGGAGCCAGAGAGGATTGCTGCCAGCCAAAGAGGACAAGGGCTGGGAGCAACGAAAAATATAAAAGTATTTTATAAAAGATACAATGTAATATAACATATACATTTTAAAAAAACCCCAAAACTTAATGCCACTGCTGCGCTGGAGGAAAACCTACCTGTTCCAGGTGAATGGCACTTGAGCCAGGGACAGCATAACTAAAAAAAATATAGGGCACACAGCATGACTGGCCTCTGAGCAAACAGAGCAGGCACAGCCTCCAGCAGGTCTTGCTTCATCAGGTTTGCCTGCTTCCCAATGAGGGGAGCAGGAGGAGCAGGAGGCTGTTGGCTGGCTCCACACCTTGCTCTGGTCACCCAGATGTGCAGGGGGACACAGAGGGACGCAGAGGGATAGAGAGGGATGCAGGCATAGGCAGGAGGAGGCAGGTGCTTGCAGGAAGCAGAGGCAGCATGGACACCCCCAAGGGAAAGGGGACACTCCGCTGGCACAGAGCAGTGTGTCAGGTGGAGGTGCCACTGATGAAGGCTTGCTCCTTGTGCCTGGTGGGAACTCTCACCCTCTGGAGAGGGCAGGGAGGGCCTGTCGCATAGAGGAAATGCTCATACACAGTATGTTTCTTTTTGTTGAAGAAAATCTTGATTTACTAATCTATGTCCCCATTAGAATTGTAGAATCATAGAATGGTTAGAATTGGAAGGAAACTTAAAAATCATCGAGTTCCAACTCCCCTGCCATGGGCAGGGACACCTCCCGCTAGAGGTTAACCATCACAGCCAGGCTTGGGGTCTGTCAACAGGACATACAGGGATGAAAATCTAAAGGAATTCTGAAGAAATTTAATTAATCAATTTAGTGAAGAATAGGAAAGTGTAGTAGCCTCCTGCAGGAGTGAGTAACAGCCCCCCACAATCAGCCACACTGTCTCTGGATCACCACTCCTAGGGTGGGAGCAGCCGCCGCCGCCCCAGTGTGTGGGGAAGCCATGAGCAGCATTACCTCATCCCACAGCAGTGACTCAGACCAGCAGTATCACCTCTGCATGCCAAACCGACCAGGTCAATACCATTATTCCAGAGTATTGAGGAAGCAGGTCTAGTGTGAAAGAATCCCTCAAGGGAAAAGGGGTGACACAGACTGTAGGGAAAGGCACATTATTGCACATTTCTGTACTTCATCCATCCCTGTAGGAAGACAAGGAGGTGACCGACATCCATCAGCTGCGATGTTCTTCTTTCTCTCCAGGAAGAATGTGACATATTCATGCTTCAGGTGTGTATCTTTTCCATGTGTGCTGTTATCAGTGAAGGCAGGGTCAAAGAAGTTCATCGGAGTTTGGAGCAGAAAGGGCCATACTCCTAAGGGCTTGTAGAGCTGGTTGCACAATGTTGAGCAAGTCCCTGAAAAATCTCAGCTAAAGAAAGCAGCCGTATTGCTCCACAAATATGCATCATCAAGTTTACAGATCAGCTCTCACATAGCAAGATCTTTGGGGTCTACTTGCAGAGTTATGGGTTTTTAAGCTTGCTGGAGGCTGAGAAAGGGGAGAAAATCTGATCACAGAAACTCTTCTTGTCTGGATGCAAGCTGGAATGGCATTGTCTTGTACGGGAAACCACTCTGTACCTACAGACATAAAAAAATGTGGATCTGTGCCTTGAGAGTGATGCAAGGAATACGCTCCAGCTTGCCTCCCAGCTTCACGAGAGAGAAAGCTGTATCAGGAAAGGGACAAAAACTACCCTTGACTTTATATGTCAGTGCCCCCCTGAGCTCTGATCCGTGCATATGGCACTGTTTCTAAGCTGGAGTCATCCCTGCACAGGTACTGTGTGTTGTCCTCTGCTGAAGAGAGCAGAGGGAGTTTCTATGCACCTTCTTATGGAGAATGCGGGATTCAGGTTTTAATATTTGTTATGTATAACGAGGCACTGATCAAAACTGGTTCAGTACGAGTATAATTTGAGATATTTTCCCTTTAAAAAAAAAATAAAGAAATAATACACCTCTCCTCTTCAACAATGGTCATCATCTTATCTCTGATTTAAACCTACCAGAACCCTAGGATGCAGGAGGCAGATTTCTGGCCTCAAATGTCAGCTGTTGAACCTTCATATAACCAAGTTGGGAGGCAGAAGCTATTTCTTGGTTCATCTTTACTCACAGTGTTTTAAGTGGCATTTTGCACTTTTTTCTAATCTAGGTTTTCAAAGGTTTGCATACACTAAAGCAAAACCACAGGATCTCATTTCCGTGGTAGAATAAAACCAGGAATGTGCATCTTTAATAAACACATGAAGGGTACCTGTTTTATTTCAGTTTTTTCTTTAAACAGACTAGGAAGGCATCAACTCACCCAAAAGGCAAGCACTACCAACAGCCAACAGCAGGCTTTCCACACTGCTCTGTCCCTGGGGCAGGTCACCCATGGCACGGCGTGTGGTGTCCTGCCAGACAAGAGGGATCTGCTGAAGAACAAACAGCCCTTTGGCACCAAGACTGCTGACTATAATATTTGCCAATGTGGTATCTTTTTCTTGCCAATCAGATTGAGAAATGGAAGGGGGGTCACTCTGGTTTCTGAAGTGCAGGAGGTCATGACAAACAACCAGAAGAAATAGCCCTGGGGCTAAGTCAGTCCTTATTACCAACCTGAGCTCAGCCTTTGTGCAGAGTCTTGAGCAAGTTTCTTGTGCATACAGTTACATCCCATGGGAGAGATACAACTAACCTGTCTCATGGGGGAATATTTATTGAATTCACTAATTCTTTTAGAAGAAAACCACTTCTTGATGGAGTAAGCCCAGGGCTGGGAACTGAGACAAAGGCAATTCCTGGAGAATTACTCTGCAGTCTCAGGGCAAGAACCCGTCTCACCCTGATCCTCTCCGATTTCTGCCATTGGCATCAGTGGGACCAAGGCTTCAGTTTTTGTACCAAGCACAAATAAAAAAAAGGATATAGAACTGGAAAGAGTAATGTTTACTGGACACTGTTGATGGCTTTGAGATCTTAGGGAGATTATTACACCAGGGATTTCTGGCTCTGCCCAGCTGCAGTGCAGCAGCGGAAAGACCTTCCTGTTAAAATGTCAGAAGTAAGGTTCTCTGTTTGGACGGCTCATTAGCAGCAGACTCTCAACAGAAGTTTAAAAAGGCTGCAAGAAGGATTAACACTGCCTTGAACCTGACACTAACCAAGGATAAGGGGAATTACACCAGTATAAAGGAAGGTGTGAATTTAATTAATCATGCTGGCAACATAATTCCCCATGTGAGCATTTCTGCTCCAATATGAACCACGGCAATTTTCAGCACAATTGATGTTTCTTAAGAGATAGGTTAAGCTGAAAAAAAGTCACTCTTTATCCTGTAATAAGAGGATCCACATGGGAGATTATATGGCATAACTGCAGCAATATAATTACAGTGGTCTGAGGTCTCATGCAGATGAGTCCTGACTCTGGTAGAGTTATTGATTTATGCTGCTGCATGTGAGAAGGCAACAGGCCCATTGTGTCTGAATTATCCTCTCTGCATGGCCAAGAAGGAGGACAAAATTTTTGGTAATGAAAAATCCACATCTAAGAGCCGTTTAGATGTGGTGTTGGGAGATGTGGTGTTGGGGGATATGGTATAGGGGAGAACTTTGTAGGATGGGGTTGATGGTTGGACTCAATGATCCCAAGGGTCTTTTCCAACCTGAACGATTCTATGATTCTAAGAAGAAGAGAAATTTCCTTTATTCCCTGTTTACTTCACAACTTCCAACAAAACTATTTGATGTCAAACCACTTACACTATAGGACTCAAATCCTCCCAAAATAGCAGCAGTGAATGGCTGAAACCAAGAACAGAAAGAGGTTGCTTTTTATTTCTCATTTTTCAGGCACTAATGCAGTTGGTTTAGATACCGAAGAAGAGAGAATGTGTCCCTGCCTCATCCCCTGCAACCAAAGGTGAGATAAGCGGCCACTGTAGGCTGAGCCTGCTTTCATGACATCTTCTCTGACAGCTCCTTTTCACTCCTTGCTTCAGCTATCCCTGATCACAGGTACACTGCATCAGACCTGCCAGCTCCCTGGTAATTTATCAGACTATAAAGAGCTTACTATATTCCTATAGAATGTACTCTATGTAAATAGTGCAACAAGTCATATGGAAGTGTCTAAACACAGACCAAACCATCATTAACTTCCATGTAGACGTATCAAATACAGGGACAATGAAGTCAATGTATCAAAAGCAATTTACCCCAAATAAGAATATAACTTCCAATGTTTGTGAAGTTCAGCACTGCCTTTGGTAGGACCAGTTTTTTTTCCACATGCAAGAGACAGTCCATAGGGCAACTCAATTATTTGCACAAAAATTTGGCCAGGATATTTAATGTTAACAACACAACTTCTGCAAGATAGTGCTATGCACAATCTTTAAAGTCTGTAGACTCCAGTCTTTCATCAGGCCACTGATGAAAAGTCAATTTATGAACTAGTTTCGCTACCCTTCTGATCAAGGTCACAGCCAAGTAAATGTAATTACTTGGGCTGGGAGACATTTCATCTTGGCATAAGAATATCATGTTTTCCCTCGAGCAACAATTTTCACCTATGCTTTTGTAAGTAAATAGTGCATGAAACCAGGAGTGCCTGTTAAAACATTTTCCTTGATGAAATATTTAATACATTTGTTAATTAACAAGCTACATCCATCCTCCTTATCTTCTTAAAAAAACCAAATACATTCTTCTCTGCACGATGCATGAAAATGAGAAAAGACCAATGGTGAAGGATCTCAGTAATTTTTATGAATGGAAAACACCACACTCTTAAGATATTTAAGAGCAGGGCTTCCACTTTCTTCATGAGGCCAAGAACTGCACACCAGCAATGCAGGACGCTGACTTTGGAGAAAACCTTTTCTCCCTGTCCAGCCTTACACATGGGTCACACAGATCATCCATGGCACGCAAGGGGCAACAGGAAAAACGCTGGACCGGTTGAGATACCAATGAATCCTGTTTCCATAGGCATCACAAAAGTGCCCCACAACATGAATGAAGACCTGAACACTAGGTGACCATGATGATGCCCTGCCCTGGAGTAGAAAACACTACTAAAGGGATGCAAAATCTTAAGGCAAGAGCACAGGAGGACTGAAACTCAACAGCAAAACTCTTTTGGAACCAGGAAGAAAAGCCAGGACAACCAGCATGGTGTGTGGATCACCTGGGCCGTGTTAGTACATGAGGACAAAAGCAGACCCAGGCAGAAATGTGAGAGATGAACATCAGCACTGGTACTTACTGAGTAAATCCCACTCCTGTCATGGTAGGGTTACCCACAAAAAAACTCCCAACAGGAGAACCTTGAGAGGTTTCTTTCTCCTAGTTTGATCCTTTCAGGTGTCTCCTGGAGAGGGTATTCCTCCCTTTCATGTCCGAGGAGAGTACACTCCCAAAAGGAAAGGGTGAGCTGCACCTGCGAAGGCGGTGGGAAGGAGCATCGGTCCTGCAGGTTCTCCCTGTTGCATAGGAGAACACAAGCTGTGCACAGAGGTGCTTTGGGTCAGGCCAAGGCACAGACCCCTCCGTGTACTGGCTTTGCATGGACTGTTGTGTCAGTGGCACAAAGCAGGTCTGCAACTTGAGATGGTCCATTGCCCTCTAAGGACCTCCCTCCAGGGCTTCCTCCAAGCCAAGGCAGGGATGACTCTGATGTGTTTGTGTGACTTTTGAACTGAAGACCAACAACAGTAAGCAATAAATGAGAATTTGGTCCTGTCATGACTGCTGGGCCACAGACAGCATTCCCCCTCCTGGAGTCTCAGCAGGGATGCTCAGTGAGCAGAGGGGCTCGCATCCCTCCTTTCCTGGGGGGTTTCCCAAGGCTCACACTAAGCTGTGACCAACTACAGCTACTTCAGCTCCCCAAAAAAAGGGTTTGCTTTCTGCCAGTCAATTGCTATGAATCTGCAACTTCCCTCCAAGAATCCTGTTTTATTCACCCCCATCCCTGAAAATCAAGGGTCACATGGCCCAGGTATAACCACCCAGGTACTTACATGCTTCTCCCAGCATATTCCCTTACCTACATGTATTCTCTCTGTTCCCAGCCCAGGCAAGTCCCTCCTCCTCAGGAGTTCCAGGAGCAGTCAGTATCACTCACAGCTGCCTCCCTCCATCTCCAGCTTCCCGCTGACACTCCCCGGCAGCCCCAAGCTCCCTCCCTTGCTGCTGGGCTCATATGCTTGCCGTTCAACTCGCCCGCCTCTCGCCAGCATTCCCAAAGCAGCCTCCCAGTCAGAGCTCAGGGATCCATCCCTCTCAGCCTGGTTAACCGTTTCTGGTGGGAGGGAATGGTTTTTATCCAAGTCATTGTTTTCTCTTTCCTGCCTGGCTGCTTTGGTAACTCCGGTACTGCCTCTTTTAACTCTGCATTTCCAGTTAGCACCACAGAACTGAGATGGGAAAGCACGTCATATAAGGGATAATAATTTTTAAACAATCAAAAAAAAAAGCTTTTCCCCTGTTTGAAAAACTATGCTGAAATTGGTGTGCCTAAAATGGTGGGGATGTCCTGTGGAGGAGCTGAAGCCCCGTGGGGAGAGCGGGGAGGCTCCAGCACTGAGTCACACTGGCACGCAGGGCGCTGGGGAAGGCAGCCTCTCCTGAGGTTCAGGCTTTTCTCCGTTTTCCGAATAATCGGACATGTTGAATCCCACAAAGGGGTTAAGTTCAAACCTTAAGTTGGTAGGCTCCAGTGGGAATGACTCGCAGGGAGTTTCACCATCCTTCTGCTCCTCCCTCGCAGCAAACTGGCAGACTGTTCCAATTTTTCCCTGCAAACTGCCAAACCACTATTAAGCCTTAAACTCATGCTGCTGGAGAGAGGAAACTATTTATAGAATAAAAAATTGAATGAGTTTGCTGGACCAAGTTCATCTTTGGTGACTTCAACAAGTTATATAAGGGCAGATTTCAAAACCACCACCTTCAGAGAACCCTTCTCAGGCTTTTCCCAATTTTCCCTGTTGTTTTGCTTGTCTCTGCTGCTTAGCTGGGCACCATTCTGCAAACAATTTTAACTGGTATATTTTTTACGCTTTCTTTAGGTGAGGGTTCTGTTGCTATGGCCTGGCCCGAGCACCTTTCTCAGAACCTCGTTGCAGGGAGTGGGATGTGGCAGCCTCCAGGAGTCAAGGTGCAGAATTCCCATGCAGTCTACTGATAAGCCTGACAGCATGGTGATGGTCTTGGAAGGGATGGAAGACGTTTCCTTCCTTCAAATTGTTTAGCAGTTCTGAATAAAATATTAGGTGTAAAAAGTACTGCAACTTAACTTGACCTATTGTTAACAAAAAAGTTTACTAAGAAAACATTTCATGGCTTGCATAACAAATTCAGGATGAATATCACAGTTAAATACATAAATTGAAACTCAGAACTGAGCTGCCAGAAGCCCAGGAATCATGGATGTTCAGCTCTTCTGAAACATGAGTTGCCCTCAAAATTGAGATGCAGACACCTACACTGATAAAGTATTGACCTTTTCAGTAACACAGTTCTGAATATGGAGACCAGCCTAAGGACAATTTATAAACTGGAGGAACAGAGACCTGCTGTCCCATTAAAAACTGCTCCTGTAACCTTGTGGGGGCACTTTGCAAGTTGATATCAGCCCCAGCTGCCACCGAAGGCAAAGTGCTTTAGGGGCTCCTGCAGCATCTCCATGAAGTTGAGATCTAGTTTGCAACTGCTGGGAAACGACACACAATATAAACAGGGCAGCGTATCCGTCTCAGTGTGGAGCACTGCTTTCAACTCATCAGGAAGAAGGACTGCTTTTTTTTATTTCAAGACTTGTTATAGCATTATGTGACCTTTGGATAGGACAAGGGGCCTGGTGGGATCTTCAAAACATTGCATGGCTTTTTTACACCTCAGTGTCCTGGAGCTCCCCTGTATTAAGAGATGCTGCAGCTTTTTTCAAGGCGGAACAGCAGCCTAGGGATAGTTTTGGCATCTCTGCCTACTTCACGTCCGTGTGGCATGTTAGAAAGCAGTTTCTCAGGTCACATGGAAGGTGTGTCCTATTTCCTCCGGTTAACAGAGACAGGGAAGTGCTCCCTGGGGACAGTGTTATAGTTGTAATATTTCCTTTGTTGTAAACAACAAGGAAAGGACGTGCTAAAAGGATCTGGAGAATGAAATGCGCTTCACTTGCAGCTTGGCTTGGCTTGCCTTTCCCTCCTGGTGTCAGAGTCCATCAGCCAGTGCACCTGAGTGCCGAGCTCCCACAGAATTTAATGATGTTCTTGATGTATTTAACAAGGAATTAAGAGTCTAAACTGCATAACATCTGTTAACACAATCTCCATTTTTTCATAAACCGAGGCAGTTGTAATATTTAGGAACTTTAGATCTCTGGGTGAAAGCTGAACTTCTGAAACTTGAAAAGGACTGAGCAGTGTTTCAGGCCTAAGGCTCAATTGGTGCTTCAGGGATCCTAATGATTTCAGCTAAAGTGATTTAATAAACGTTGGAATTTAAATATTTTAAATATCTGTCACACAGCAATCTCAATCATTTAAATATTGTGAGGATATACTCCAAAAAAAAAAAACCCCAGACACAGAAGCAGACTTTAAACAAAAGAAAGATGCTGCATTAAAGTGCAAAAGGAAAGAAGTTAAATGTGTTGGAATATAACTTAGATGTTTAATGTTCAGTTTTAACAAGCTCTCAAACAGTGCTTGAAGCAGGGGTTAAATTTAATTCATGAAACAGACAAAGTTTGAGAAACTCCATGAGAAATGTGACACCTCCTAGGGCCAGAGGTCAGCAGCAGCACATAAGTGACATCCCTGCAGTGGAAGCTGATGAGAGCAAGGGCTGTGTCCAATCTCCTGTATCTGCAGCTACTCGGGGTGAGCAAAGCTTTACTGCATGCACGAACGCAGCCCTATATTAGGCTCCAAACACTTCTTCATTAGAAAGATCTTAATGTCCTCCCCAGCTTCTCTAACTCCGGGAAGGGTTGAGATGGAGACGTGGAAGGGGCTAAATAATCACATAAAGCAGTAATCACATACCCACAGGGTTACTCCCTCTGATGCCCAGAGTACAGTCATGATGACAAAGTGATAGAAGCTTCCCAAAGATACTGTGGGCAGGGCATCAATGCCTGTTGCACAGCAATGCTTGAAAACACATATGACTCCACCTCACATTATTGCCTTTAAATTGCTGATAGTCTCTTAACAGCTAACTGACACATCAGGGAGAGGCAAGCACACTTTCACCACCAGGCTGCGAGTTTTAACGTGGACTCAGCCTCCCTCACGATGCAGAAGGAAGACAGAAGTAAAATCACCAAGGTACTTTGGGGCAAGGGCAGCACAAATTAGTGTGCGAGTTCTGTTACCAGGATTATAATGCTTTTAACAGGCACGATGCACAACCTTGAAATGCTTTGACAGAGATTAGATTTTGGCTATAAAGTCCAGATTACTTGATGTCTTTCATTTTTCTTTTCAACTAGGTTGATACAAAAGGCTGTGAGGCTTCGTTTTCTCTTTGCTTTCTTTGAGCGGGATAAAAGCAACATTCCCAGCTTTATTTTCCCTAACAGTGGGATGGAATGTTTTGTCCATATTCCTCCTTTCAGCTCAGAAGCTGTCTTGAAGCATGTTGCTGTGATTTCTCAAACTGTCCTTTGCTGGGCATTACGAAGGGAATGTCTCCTTTGGGCAAATGCTTCAAGGAACAAATGCTTGGAGAAAGCAAACATCATTCAGAGCACATCCATCCTGGCAGATGTATACCTGCATTACCATAGGAACTATGATACTCTCAAATATTTGGCAGTGAAAGCCTGCAACCAAAATGTGAGTGAGCCCATTGCTGCAGATATGAGGCTTACTACTTGTAGTATACCTTAAAATGTGTGTCACTTCCTCCTGGAAGTGTGCTAGGAAGCTTCTGCTCAGATTTGAGGGAACACGAATGGTAAAATTCACATGGGAAAATAGGTAACATGATGTCCTGAGTTCAGGACATTTCCTGCTGGTTCTGTCTTCTTCAACAGGGAGAGGGAGCCATTATTCTCCTTATCATTCAAAGGGAGTAGATTTGAAAAATAAAATATTTGTCTCCCCTTTGCAAACACAGATCCCCAATCCTTCAGTGCAGGGGGAGATGTTTCACAAGGCACACTCCCCCTTTTCTTGAAGGTGAACATTCATTAAGGTTCATTCTCATGCCTCAGGCCAGTGGCTTTGCAGAAGACTCATGGTCTGGCTAGTTCTCACTCCAGACCCAGCCCTGACTGTGAAACAATGCAAAGAATGTGGGGAAATGGAACAAAAGTGATCTCCCACAGTAAGGGATGATCCAGGAGAGGACTTTTTGTCTTTCCCTTTCCATGCCTAACTCCAGCAGGATGGATGTGAGAGGGATAGGAGTTACATACAGTGCATTTCACAAACTTGCTCCGAGTTTCACAGCATTAAAATGAACAGTCAATACACAATAAACAATAATAACTGTGTCTGTCTGGGAATGACAATTCCATCTCCAGTGCACTCAGAGAGATGCTTACGCTTACGCCTAAGGACTAGCACTGTAGTAGAACTACAGCTGAAACATGAATACAGGAGTGACAAAGGGCAATACTGTACATTCAGATATGGCTCAAGTCAAGGAGACACAAACTTTTCCACCTCCTTCCTTTTGGCCTTCTGGACCAAGAGGGAGAGATCTGCCAGTCACTTGGTTTTGCTGAGGCCATTACCTGCTTTCTTGCACTCTGGCAAAACAGCCCACTGCTGGTCTTCAGTAGCCTAGCTAGTGGCAAGCTGATTTACCACCACAATCCTGTACTGAAGTCTGGAGCTTATGACCTTTTGAGAAGGCTGCCTCTTGGCCAGTTCACTAGCAAGTGCCTAGCACAGGAGAAAAAAAAAAAAGCAGATGAGGGATACAATGCTAGTTAGGCTCCTCACCACGATAAAAATAAAGAAAATAGAGCTAGAATGCAGGAATGGTACCAGGGAATCAAGAAAAAGTAAAACAGCCTACTGCTGCACGCTATTACTGATGACCTAACTGCTCAGTATCTCTCTGAATCCCAGCTGAAGCATCGCTCTACTTCATAGACTGAAAAGAGACCATTCCAAAGGGTATCAGATGACACATCACACTGCATATGTTCACAGACGGTAAAAATACCTCTCTTCAAAACAAGTAAGATCACAAACAACAAAAAATCTGCTGCATCCCTCCAGAATGCCCTTCCAGATCTATCATGAAGCTTGTTGCCTCCTCCTCCACTGACCTGATTACCCAGATGTCAGGGCATTACATCAGTGAAAGAAATCCACAGGTAAAGGAAAACCACATCAGTTGGAAGGGAAAGTTATTTTATTCTAACACTGCTTAGCGAACAAGGGGGGAAAACTGCTAGAGACATGTTGCTGGGTTACAGTTTAATTAATGCCCTCAGCTTTGAGCCAGCATAAATTATTATTATGAAGGAAATTGCTGAGCTCAGGCTATGTAGACACTTGCCAAAGGAAAGCAATTCTGACAGTTGCTATAGGGAATTCTCTGCAGTTTTCCTGTCATTTTGCAATGTACTTCATGCTGACCTGCTGGACTTAAATGAACTTATGCCAAAAGTAGTGCTCTCCCTTAGCGTGGAGACTGTGCATCAACGCAGCTCTCTGGTGGTGCTCATACTGGGAGGGAGTATGTGTGTGTCTAGTCTGGAGTCAGTGTTCTAGAGGAATAGGATGTATTTTTCTTCCTCTGTCCTCACTCTCAAAAAAACCTGATTTTGCCTGCTGGCAGCAAGCTTGATAGTGATGCCCTTCAAAGTGAGGACAGCCCTAAAGGTGCCCACTTACTGATTTGCCTCTCATATACTTTGCCACCCCATACCAAAAGCAGCCATCGACTCTCCTAACAGAGACATACACACCCCCTGAAGCCTCTCTCCAGTTAATAGTCTTCTACCCTCCTGCTCCTTCCCTGAATATCTAAAAATCCATGCTGTATTTAATAAACTTCTCCTTGAGTTACCAGAAAAGCACTGCCTTTATACAACAGACCCAGGGGACCAGCAAAAATTCAGGAAGATGAAATCCTTGTAACTTCAGATTTGTTTAGGTCTGGAAAGAGTTTGTGAGAATGAAGACTCAGATCTGAGGAAAAGGCAAAAGGACATCTGCACTGGGTTAATGCCTGTAAGTTGGAAAGTAAGTTCTTGTNAGTGTTTAGCTCTATGTACTCCTTGCTCTTTATTTAAAAAAATCATTGAAAATATCTTCCCATTCCACAGGAAGTGCGATTAAGTCTGTGCATAAAATAAGGTAAAAGGTACACATGAATCATGGTAATAGTATTCCATACACCAGAAGACATGCAATAAGCTTGACTAATGCTTTAAACAAAGACATATCTGTTTTTCACAAGTGGCTGTTTGAGTCACGCCAGGAGCACAATGCATTTCTGACTCTATGCCCCCGAGAACGTACAGCAATTCTGCGAGGCTCCTTATCTGGCTATTCAGGGGATTCGGCTCATGTATCCACCGCCTCTTCCCACATCTGCACAAGACCCTCTTGCTCTTTTTTATTTGTTTTTTCCCCTTAAACAAAGTCACTGCAAAATGTACTCAGCAGTAAGACACTAGGACTTCTGTCCTGCCTCCACCTCAATATCACTGTTATCCATCCAACCATGCTTCTTCCAAATCATATTTCATTGTCTGTATAAAGATGCTCAGGCCATAGAACAAGGGACTGTTTTGCTATCAATGTGCAGGACAAAAGACTGAAATGAAACGGCATCCTCTGAATAAGCAGAATAACTCCACAGAAGTCACTGGGATTAGGCTGATTTGTTCCCATGAGGATCTGTGTTGTGTCCTTTGTTTATCTACAAAATGTACCCTGCACAACCAATTAAGGCCTCTTCAGGCTTGGGACCTTGGAACTGATCTTATTTAATACTTTCATTAACAACCTTGGCACAAGAAAATGAAAACATGCTAATGAAACTAGAGCATATCACAAGATTCAAAGGCTGTGTCAGTGCAGAGGAAGATTAGAGTATTATACAGGTAGACTAAGAGTAAAACAGGAAGGATAAAACTGAAGATCACAGAGTATAAAGTGATGTATTTAGGGATTAACACCAGAATTTCTGGTATAAACTTTGAAGCTCATAATTTAGCAGCAAAAATAGAAGCACCTGGTACTTCTAGCTAAGCACAATCTGACAACGCCTTGCTAATGTGATGCAGGGCTGAGAAACCAAAGTGCAACACCAAGAGGTATAAGATTCGTTTTCACCAGTGAATGTGCTAGCACTGAAAGTCCTCCTGGGATCTCACTTGGATGCTCTAAGGAGGGAGCTGCAAAGGGGCTAACATACAGAGGGTTTAGGCTACACTTGTGCAGGTAGTGTGAGTGAATTGTAAGGTAGGACTGCAGCATTTGAGGCAGACGCAGCCAACCAGGCATGCTCCTGCCTTGAAACGTGCACAGAATTTGCTCTTGTGCTTCAGTGAACAAGCACAGAGCCTTCCAGCATCCCTCGCACCACCTTCCCAAGGGTACCCGCAGCAAAGCAAAATTCTACTGTTTATAATTAAAGACAAACCTGAGAGGGGAGACAGGCCTGCAGGAACAACCCCCTCAGAAGCTGCCTTGGTGAAATGTTGAAAAGTAAGTGGGTCTCCCTTGTCAAAAAACATCTTTTGTTCAGATTCCTATGCCAGGACTCCTATCCCGTTGTTTCGATATCTGATCCCAGTTTTCCCCATCTGCTCACACATTATCTCCCATATACCCCAATCCATTCCCTTCACAAGCTGCCTACATGTGTCTGAGGGATGAGATGAACTACAGAAGGGAATGTCTTACATCAGGCTCTTGTACTTAAATACGGGCATTAAGTAGTTCTTTTGCAATGAAGCAGCATCAATATATCAGCAGCATGAGAAGAGTGGAAAGCCCAGAGCTGACTGGGAGCCAGGCGATCATTTGGGAACATAAAAGATGCCAGGACTTATGTTGAAGTTGTGGGAATATAACATAGCAAAGAGAGCAGAGTTTCCAGGGATTGTGGACTTCCATATTACCTCATACTTGCTGAATGAGCCACAGTGATGACAAGTCATTACCCCTTTCTGGTAATGACTGGAAAGACTGATGGAATAATGAGAAAAAAAAAGTACAGAGAGCCATTGCAGTAGATCCCAGTGCAATCGAGTCTGCTGTGTACAATCTCCAGCCAGGCTTATGCATCCTGTAGGGAGGAGAATATGCACCCATTACTTAATCTCACACTTGTCCTTGTCCTCCCACCTAAGCAGTCAGCTGCTGACCGGGGGCTGTCTGAGGCGGTACAGTCCAGGTAACAAGTGCCTGGCTCTGCACACTGCAGGAAACACTCATCCCATGTGCTCCATGCCTGCAACTCCAACAGGTTTCTTGGAACCACCCCGAGATTCTGATGCTCACAGCATATTTTTTATCCAAACCAGTTCAAACTTCAACCAATGTTCAAGCCTACAGGAACAAGAAGATTTTCTGTTAGCTACCATCCCAGCTGCCTCAGGTTCTGCTCTTGTCACTGATGCAGGCAAAAAAAGTGGGAATACTGGTTTTACTTTTCACTCAGGCCAAAGCTTAACTGCATAGTGCCTAAAGGTGCAGGCTCCTGCTCCATGTCTTGACTAATGATCTGGAAAAGAGAATGAGCAGGGCAAGTTTACAAGTGACACGATATTATTTGACAGTCAAAATAGTAGCCTGAGATAAGGTTGAAAAAAAAAACTGCATACAGACCTAACAAATGCTGGTNAACAGAGACATACACACCCCCTGAAGCCTCTCTCCAGTTAATAGTCTTCTACCCTCCTGCTCCTTCCCTGAATATCTAAAAATCCATGCTGTATTTAATAAACTTCTCCTTGAGTTACCAGAAAAGCACTGCCTTTATACAACAGACCCAGGGGACCAGCAAAAATTCAGGAAGATGAAATCCTTGTAACTTCAGATTTGTTTAGGTCTGGAAAGAGTTTGTGAGAATGAAGACTCAGATCTGAGGAAAAGGCAAAAGGACATCTGCACTGGGTTAATGCCTGTAAGTTGGAAAGTAAGTTCTTGTTCTTCTCCTTTTTGTTTCCCCAGAGCTTCAGTTTAATAAAGTGAAGAGGGACAGAAAAGGGCAGGAAAAGGGCTGATACGCTACAGCACAACAGCTCTTGGGGATCATGGAGGGGTAGCTAACCCTCCTACAGCCCATGACTTTAATACTCTTAGCTGCTTCTCTGATGCTTAAT